>JAJOZX010002506.1:292500-638662 GCA_023014485.1 Bathynomus jamesi
GAATCCGAACCACGCCCCATCAGCAGCCCAGCGTCTTAACCACTAGGCCACCTAGGGTACCCATTTATCTACCAACCACTTTCTTTTTTTATTGTGTGGAAGGATGAACAGCTGGGTTTTGCTGCGCACTGGCTGCTGTCGGGTCTCAAACCCTGGGCCGATGGATTCGTAGTCAGCGACGCTAACCACTACACCACCGAGGCACATATATACACACACACACACACCTTTGTTTAACCTTCGTTTTGTTTCCACCCAAATTGTTCATTCTGATGAAGGTCAAGCTTATCACTCCACTTTAGACCTACAGTTTAATGTGAAATCCAAACCACACCCCAGCATCTTAACCACTAGACACATAGGTCCTAGGTATTGTATTGTATCATATGTGTAAGTATTGTACACATCATACTGCATATCTGAAAAAGTGTCAAGTCATTTGTATTTACCACAATTTTAAAATCTGTGCTGATCTTTGAATCTTAGCTTGTGCAGATCAAAAAAGGGTTAATGAAATGTCCTCATCCTATCTCTGAATTTGTGAAGGTCAAAAAAAAGGGTAGCGAAATGTCCTTGTCCTATATCTGAATTCATGAAGGTTGGGGGTTCACTGTATTTAACAATTTTACGGACTAGTTACCTCTATTTTATTATTTGAAATAAAGCTTGCAGGGCTAAGTTTTAAAGAAAATATTTTCTATATATTTCAAACTATAAATACAATATATTCTTTTGAGTAAAATAAAGGTTTCTCTATGTATATTGTCATATTTGCCTCAGTGTAGTGGTTAGCATCACTGACTACAAATCCATTGGCCCCAGGATCAAGACCCAGTGACAGCAGCCAGCATGCAGCAAAACCCAGCTGTTCATCCTTCCACACAATAAAGTGGTTGGCAGATAAATGGGTACCTTGGGTGGCCTAGTGGTTAAGATGCTGGGCTGCTGCTGGTGGGGCATGGTTCAGATTCCACATTAAACTGTAGGTCTAAGGTGGGGTGAAAAGCTTGACCTTCGTCAGAATGAACAATTCAGGTGGAAGCTAACCAAAGGTTATTCCTTCATACCAATATGGTGCTTATTTTATCAGAGAAATTTGAACAACTTAGTATTTCCATAACTTAATTTAAAATAGCCTCAACAAAATGTGCTATTGATAAACTACCCATGATTCTACTCCCCTACTGCACTGAACTTTAAAAAAAAAAAAACCCACAATAAGCAACAAAATTAATCCATAGGGTACTGACTGCATTTACATTATAGCATTCCAATATAATTTTACAAGATTTCATAACCTAATCAACTCTGATTTACTTACTTCTTTCGCATTCACTCCAGACATTCTTGATACACTAGTTGCCTGTGAAGACTTTTCAAGTACACGCATCTTCTTTGAAAGAGTCAGGGCATCTGGTTGCTTTCCCACCAAAGGTTCACTAGAGTTTTTTCCTTTCTCTTCAACAGTAATAATATCTCTTTTTCTTAAATTTCGACGTACGCATGTAAAAACTCTCCTCTTCCTTTTCAGTTTATTTCTATTTTTCATCTTCAATACTGCATGAACTTTCTCTCTATTCTCAACTGCAGGTAAAGGTTCATCTAACTCCTCTTTCAATTCTACCACACATCCTGATTCTTCACTGGAATGTGGATTTACAATGGTTGGTGAATCTTCAGTGACTGCCACTGACTCCTCACACAGTTGTAGATCCACACTTGGTATTGATTCATCACCAAGTTGTGGGTCTTCAGTCGGAGTTGGCATTTCTCTCTCATGCGAAGTAACTGAAGAATTTCCATCAAAATCTAGCTCTTCTGCAAGTGACAGTTGACTGTCAGACAAAATATCACTGCCAGGAAATATTTCTGTGTTGTTTAAAGATTCTTGAGTAGACACTGATACAGATTCAGTACATGGTTCTTTATTCTGTCGTGTTCTATTTTCAATGCCATTGTATATGACTGGATTTAACTCATCTGAAACTGATAATCCCTTTATCTTCAGGTCATTTGCTACCTTGATGAGAGATGGTACTCTTTGTCCATGTACTTCAACTTTTCCTTGGTATATGAATTCCAAGACAGCCTCAATATCTTCCGCTTGAACATCTCTGATAATAATAAAAGGATGTTTGCATGGTGTCATTTCCAAGATCTCTCTGAAGTACTCACTGTATGTGGACAATACAAGCCTATGCACAGGGAAATATTTCCCACTGCATGCAATTGTAACATCACAGAAGATTCCCTGCAATAAGAAAAACTGCATTAAATTTTTTAAGTGACTTATCTTTTGAAAACCATAAGCATACTGTATCAATAACTAAAGACCCCACAGACTATTACAGGGGTTTATTTTAAGTCATCCAGATCATCTGGTCATCTGAGACTACCAAGTACACTGCTCCTGAGATTTACAAATGATCGCTGTACAAATTTTTGAAGTTACAAACAAAAAAATTTTGTCCAAAGGCTTGATTTACGAATGAAAAATTTGAAGTTACAAACAAAATTGCTCATTAAATTCAGAATTTTTTTGTAGCATCAGCAGATGTCTGAAGGTGACCAATATTTTTGGTAGTAGTAAATATTACTAAAAAATAAAATTAAACCATATAAAATGCTTTAAATGTATTTAAGACCTTCATTACTGAACCGTATTACTACAGTAAAGAAAAAATATTTTGTCTTTACTGTTGTGAATAATCTCTGTCATTAATAGTTGGAAACAACATTAATCATTACAGTACAATAATGCTGTACAGTCTAGGGTGCATCAGCCTATAAGGGGTGAAATTTCGAACTTCGGATATTGATTCGGCCCTATGATATTATGGTTACAATCCCCAACAAACCTTCAGTGTCCACGTTTCAAGCTGTTCTGACAATATTTAGTGGGTCCACCTCGAAGATGAAAATTTGACAATTGTGGAATTTTATGGTTTTACTAGAAAATCTTGTGTGTAAGTGTTGTAGATTTTGTTTGAAAAAAAAATTGTAAATATAGTTAGTTTTAGGCAAGTTTTAGCCTCAATTCATGAAATGATCTGTCTTTTTAGACTTTTTTTTGTATTATTCTGAGAATCACGAAGTGAGTTACCAGGATGCAGGATGAGGACCCAACTTGCCAAGCATCCCACCGACCACCTCCACCTATTAAAAATGGTATTTCATGATAAAATACTTGTAAAAATTGATTTATTGCTTACTGATATCTTAATTCTTCTTCTTTGTCCTTTTTTCTTTTAAAACAGATGATAAAGAAGCTTCTCTCTTTCTCAGATTAGGAGTGGCTTTTCTGTCAACTTCTACAACTTGGAGAACATTTTGAAGATGTTCTTCAGTCCTTGCAGCCTCATAAAAGTCACTGCATAGTTTTACTGCCCTCTCAGAGCCATCATTTATGACATTTATAGCCAAAAGTTTTTCTTTGGAAGATATAAATGATGCTGTTGTTTTCCATTCAACAATCTCAACCATTAAAAAATCATAGTCTAACTGTAGTGAAGAGAATATGAACCATGAGTTTTTGTCAACCAAGTCAGCTAGTGTGGTTTCCGATCGTAGATTGGTAGGGAAATTAGGCTTTCCAAAACTAGATCCATGTCTACCTTCTGGAACCACTGTCTCAATCTTGTGTGGTTTATAGGAAAGTAGATGGTTTGTTATAGCACAAAGTTCATTTTTGGAACCAAATCGCTGAATAATACAAGAGGAATCATCTCTGATAAAAGGTACCAGAGATGATGTTTCAAAGATGTAGAGCACTTTTTGCTATTTGCTTGTTTACTTCCTGTATCTAAGAAGCTTTTGTAAAGCTGCAAATCGTGCCATGGTGCATCAAAAACTGAAGAGCAGGTCATCCACCATGGGTAGTAAATCAGTGAAATGAAGGTTGCAAAGTCTCTTAGTTTCAGAATTTGTTGCTTGTTTGTGATTGTTACTGAAGGTAGTTTCGAGATATTATCTTCTAGTAATGCAATTTTTAGAGCATATATTGCTTTACTCATCCATCTGGCTCTATGTATAGCACCAGGTCGCTGAAGGGTTATATCCTTATCACTAGGTCCTGCATTTAAGTATAACACAACTAAGTCAGAAAATTGTTTGTAGTCATATCGTGTACGTTGCTTTTCTATATTACTTATTTGAATTGCATAATCAGTCCATTCCTGAAGAATCTCCTGGACAGCTTTGGAGTACTGATTGAAGTCAATTTTTTTCAATTTTTCATCCTTGGAAATCCACTGAAACTTTTCTCGAAATCTGTTAAAGACATTAATTTCTGGTCCACTCGAAGTTTCTACTTTCATGTCCTGAAACACATGACTCATAATAACTTCAACATGATGCCTGCATGCAGACCATAATAAAGGCCATCCAATCTCTTGTTGGATAGTTATGCATGCAGCGCTCACATGTCCCATGTTGGTTGCTGTAGTGTCGAAAACCAAGTTCATATTGAATCGGAGCAGTTCCACAATTTCAGTAGCTTCATAACTTCTTCAGTCAAGTTTTTCCCAGATTGGCCACTGCCACCAGCACTAGGATGATATGATGGAATACCAAGTAGTTTGAGATCCATTGAATTTCCAACTGATACGGCTAATCGTTCTTCTGTAACATATTTACCCTGCAGAGTAGAAATTATTTTCGAATCCCAATGAAGAGAGGCCAATTTAGGAGGATTCCAGGATTTTTTAATGGAACTTGAAATTTTTTGGGCTACTTCGCATCTTGCTCTATCAGCTGTAGCATATGAAGTTGCCACTGCCTTAGTGTTACCACCACATTCTTCAACAAAAGCTTTTGTGAATGCAGCCTGTTGTGCTGGAGTCATTTTCATTCTTGATGCCAAAGAAACAAGTTTCAGTCTTTTCAGAATGTCATGAGGAATGATAGCTTGAGTACCTAAACAGACTGTTGACTGTGTGGATTTTCCATCTTTTTCAGCTCCATCATTAGCTTCTGACTCACTCTCAATGGTAGTTGTATCGCTTGTGCTACTGCTTTCTAATTCAACATAACTACAAGAAGCTTCAGTGTCTCTCAATTCCTTTTCTTTTCTCACATTTTCTTCACATTTTCGAAAATTAATGCGCTTCATTTTGGATGCTAAAGTTTGATCATGAGCTCCAAAAGAAGCAATTCTATCCCCTTGCATAGATTGAAGAAATTGTATATCTTCTGGATTACTCATAATTTTTTCAGCATTTTTAATCCACAGTGGAAAAGTCATTTTAAGTTGCATTTCCGTATCTTCTAGTCTTGTCTTTGTACCTCTCTTTTTTTCAATGGAATTTCTGTTTCGCATTCTTTTCTGACAACGAAATTATTTTCTCATGCTTTTTTCTCAGTAATCATTGGTATGTTGGCTTTATTGTAGAATGGTTGAATTTCTGTTAAAACAATTTTAGCTATATCTCACTTAGTTCTTCTCTCTTTTAGACCCTGTTGCTGGTGAAATAGGAAACATCTAAGAACTTGTTCACTTGTTGGCAAGTGACATCCTACTTGTAATCTTTGCATCATTATTTGTGATGCCAGGACCTAATCCAAATATACAGGTTTTTTTTCGTGTTTTTACATCAACTTTATCTGCACCACTTGAACAAGTTTTACCACTAGAAGTGACTTCACTGGCTTTACCACTATTATCCATTATATCATATATCAACTATTATCACCAACATATATCAAAAATTGACCTGTAATAGAAACATAGCTTAATATTAAAGTAGTCTACATGCCTGAAAATAAGAAAAAATAGCTATAGGTATTTCATGATGGCAAATGATGTTTATTAATAGTAGCTATGGCTTAAACACAAGCAAACTAAACATACTAGGCCTATAGTACCTTAAGGATCATTCAATTCAATAAAGGTATATGTGAAAAAAATAATTTAAGGCAATTTATCCCAAAAATTGTCATTTTTGTAAAAGTTTAGGAGCTAGGTGGACCCAGTAGATATTAATCAATTGACCTGAAATTTTGCATGTGAATTATTTTTTGGGAATGTAACCATAATAATGTAGGGCCAAATCAATTTTTGAAAGTTGCCATTTTTGATGCACCCTACTGTACACTCGTTATTCTACAGTATACTTAATCCTAAGGAGAAAATGCACAGAATTGTTATTCATCACCATCATCATTTTCAGTCATGCTTCCGTGACCTTCACTACCACCATACCTTGCATCCCATTTTCTCTATAATATCCCATTTTACTTAACTGCATTTATTATTCATATATATTTATTAATGCAGAGATCTAAAAACAATGTTTACAGCAAATGCTGTAGGGGAAAAACATGTTTTTGTAGCATTTTAAGACATTCTGGGGAAGTGATTTTTGTTCATAGGAACTTATCTCAACTTCTATAATGGGAGTCAATGGGAAAATAGGGTTTGATTTACGAACAGTTTTTCAGGAATGTCACTCATTCATAAATTGGGGGAGGACTGTATTCTAAATTAACCATTTCTAAATTAAGCCCTGGGGTTAAAATTTACAGCCTGTTAATTTAGAATACCTAGTAGTTTTGGATGACCAGATGACTGCCAGACAACTGTTAAAATAAACCCCTACTATTGTATATATTACCCTAGTCCTGAGCCAGTTAAAGTTCTTCAGAAAGTTCACAAAATATGAGAGGTTAATTATGGCCTACGTAAAGTTAATAGGCCTTTGTTACAAAGGTTTTTGAGATGCCTGGACACTGCATTTGAAAGATTGGAGGTCAAAGACAGGGGGGAAAGATGGATTGAGGGAGATTGTTCCAGAGTTGACTGGTTGAGTAGCTGAAAGATTGAAAATACTGATTAACCCTCGCATTTGAGTGTTGGACAGAAAAGGAATGAGAAATTGTTGAAAGTCTGGTGTTACACGCTCTCCTTTAGAGGAGGAAGCATATAGTTAGAAAGTTCAGAAGAGCAGTGTCTATTATAATAGCGATAGTAAAGAGAGTACCCCTCCATATTTAATTTTCCCATACCTTATATGACTTTAGACCAAGGTAAAATATTTTTAATAATTTATTAAAAAAATTATTTTTAAAAGAACAACTGTGGATTTTACATTTTTTTTTATACAATATTTTATTAATCAAATACTGTACACCCAATATTCAAAATTAATGAAAGCATAAACTATTAAAAACCACAACTGCTATATAAAGCAAATGTGGGCCACTCAAATTACTATTAATGAAGACAGACCTACCGTATACCATATTTAAATTTTCTATTAACACGTAGTGAAAGTTACTCTAACTACTATAGCTAATTATTAGAAGTCATTGCTATAGTCAATACTATACTTACTTTGCAACGAAGATCATAGATGCTATTAATCAAAGCTGACTTATGATTAAGCCAAGACAACTGTAAAAATTCATTCATTTTAAATTCATCATAATTTTCTGAAACAAAAAAATGCTCATTAAAGTACAGTACTACTCGTAAGAATGGGCAACTTTCATGAAACTATTATGGTACTAGTATTAAGCACTGTACTTAATACTCTACAATTCAGGGATTCCCAAAGTGGTCTGTACAGACCCCCAGGGGTCTGTAGGAAGCTTCCAGGGGGTCTCTAAGCTTTTGGAAAAATAGTAACATTAACTATATTAAAATAAATTTCCATTAATTTTTTTTCTTATACCAAAATTCATAATTTTTTTTGTGGGGGTCTATATCCGTACGGAATTAATATTTAGGGGTCCTTCATGGTAAAAATTTGGGAACCCCTGCTCTACATAACCATTACATAAAATTTACCCATCTTCCCTGCTTTTAAAATTTTTCTCAACAATCATTTCCTCATAAATCTCCAAACTCCAAACTTCTGCTTAACATGTTAATTTACCTATCTTCAAGCAGTGTATTAAATTTTACAATCTGAGAATCTGATGTAACTATAGGGCCTGAACTGTACAGTGCCCGCGAAAAGTATCCGATCACCCTTGAAATTTGTATTTTTTACATAAAAAACAATGTTTAAATGTATACTAACCTTATATTAGTATTTTGTCATCTGTCCTTTGGTTTGGATGACTTGTTCTAGACATTTTGGCATGGATTTAATCAAGTTTTGACAAACTTCCACTGATATTTCCTTGCACCATGCCTTTTTGATGGCCTCTTGTAATTTTTCGACTGAGCCAGTGTCGTGGCATTCAACCTTATTTTTTATTATTAGCCACAGATTTTCTATCGGATTGAGATCTGGACTATTACCAGGCCAATCCAAAATATCAAATTTATTGTCAGTAATCCATTTTGTCACTATTTTGGCCATGTGACATGGTGCACCATCATGCATGTATGTTTTTGTCCTTTGGATTGCCATTGCCATTGGAAGTTTATCCTGTAGCATTGCTAAATACCGTGCACCATTCATAGTTGTGTTCTTCGGAAGAAAATATAAGTTTCCACGCCCATAGTAACCGAAACAACCCCAAACCATCACACTTGGAGGGTGTTTCATTGTCTTTAGGGTGTATTTAGGGTCCATCCTATTTGAGCCAATAGGCCGGCGAACTTTTTTGGACAACTTCTGAATGTCAAAAATGTCGACTCATCGCTAAATAAAACCTTCTTCCAGTCATCAACAGTCCAATGAATGTATTTTTTACAAAATGTGACACGTTTTTTACGCATTTTTTCATTAATGAACGGTTTCTTAGCAGCATGGCGAGATGGTAATCCGAGTTCTTTTTGGAGCCGCTCCTGGATAGTTCGTTCAGAAACACCAGATAACAAATTATTCATATTAAATTTTATTTCTTTCGCAGTTATTGTTGGGTTTTTCAATACTAAACGTTTCATAAGTTTGTCTGTTCGCGAATTTGTTTTTCTCGGTCTGCCAGATCGTTTTTTAGGGACTGGCGTGGTTAGGCCACCATTGTTCTTAGCCCGTGAAACCCATAAATTAACGGTACTTTGGGATATGTTTAATTCCTTAGCTATCTGTCTCTGTGATTTCCCACATGCATGCAAAGCAACAATAGCACCTCGACAATCACTCTTAAGTTGTTTTTTAGCACACATTATATATAAATTTTATTTACACCACTTTCTGTAAAAAAAAATAAAATATCAAGAAATTTACACAAACAGTGAAATCTGACAAATTTGAGACACAGCCACCCGCAACGAAGGCTACCAGAACACTAATTTGAGAATGCATTGGATAGCTCTCATATCAGCGAGCAACCTCAAAGTTACCAGATGTCGCTAGAACAAATAGAAAGTGAATTACGTGTCTCTGAATATTAAGGGAAAATATTGTATTTTCTTGAGTGATCGGATACTTTTCGCGGGCACTGTATTTAAATGACAGGTTTACTGAGTACAATTTTGTAATTTCATTGAAGGCTGGTTTCTGAGGAATTTCAATCCAACAATAAAAAGCAGAGAACAAAGCTATTAATATGGTACCTATTTCTTTAGACACACATTAGATATAGACCTACTTTCTTTTAGCATCAGTCCATACTAAAAATAACAGTGGGTTACTGTAAATCAGTTTCACAATCTCTTGTGGTCATGGTCATGGACCCATTTCTAACCCTGGTAACTTCCACTGACCCCCTTCCTTTTTTATAGCACTAATTTGCTTAACTTTCTATATAGAAGAAAATATACAAACTGCAAAAATTAGTGTACAACTTTTACTTATCATAAGAATAAACTTTTACAGTAAAAACTAAAAATCATATAAATATAACAAAAAAAAAAAGTTAATACAAAAATGTTCTAAAAGTATATTCTAGAAAACAACTTGGATGCACTTAACTAAAAAACATTTAAAATTAGTGCAAACAGTGGTGGTGTTTGTTGGACTTCAGCTGGACAGTACGTCAGTAGATGTTGTTGGAAGGGAATACTTCATCACATACAGTATATCTCATAAAGGCAATACCCTAACTATTTTGATATGAAAGTACAATACATAAAAAAAAAATTTAGCTTTTACATTGCAAAACAGATAGATTACAAAATGCAATTAGCAGTACATTATTCTTATCCAGCCAAATGTTGTCATAAAGAGGTCATTTGTGGTCTTGTCCAAAAATTTTGACACCCTGACTGAGAAATGTCAAGTACAGTGATGAGAATTTTTATAGGAAATCATTTTCTATTATGTTTGGAAAAAAACAAAAAATTGAATGGAAAGCTGAAATAAAACATCATTAAAGGTATTCCAACGTTTTTAATGCTTAAATTATAAGGCAACTCTTACAATTGACAATAAACATTTTCTAAGCCTAGGAAATGCACTCAACTAAGATGGAAGTTTTCAATTATTATGGAAGTCTGTAAAGTAGTTATTTGTGTTGTTTAGACAAGTTTACATTACATTTTGAACACAAGATATTTGTTTTTCCTTTGCAACCAGGTTTTTTGCACACACTTCAAATTTTTTCTATACTAGGCCAAATGACCAACATTATCAAACCTTATTGGTTTATCAGGAAAGGCCTGACAGGGCCTCCCCTTTTTGTTTATTGCTTCTACCCTCTTCCCATTGGTTACAGCTCATCACATTTGCTACAATATCCCTAAGAGAACCTAACTGATTGGACCAATTCATACGAGTATTAAGCAGTTTACTGATGGAAAAGTACACACACAGACCCAACCATTGCTCTAGTTCCTTTCGATCCATATTGAGAGGCTTATTAGGGTTGCTTTGCACTGAATATAAATTGCTTTGTGTAACAATTATATCTAAAAACTCATCTGTAAAGAAACTGCGAATGTATTCAATTGGTTGACACAAATACATGCTCTGGACCAAGATACTCATGAATAGTTGTAGAATCTGTTGGACTACCTTGTCACCATAAAACACAGGATGCATAGCATTTTGCTCTATTGTTGAATCATCTTCCAGGGGAATTGTGTCATCAGTTAGAGCTTCTTCAACCATAGTGGTCCAGTCAGCAGTAAGATCCATCATTTCCTCTGGGGTTATTTCTACAAGAAAAAAAAAGCCTAATGTTAGAAATATCTAAATTTAATATTTTTTTTATGTGATTGTATGCAATTATAGTCATGAATAAAGCCTACCTTCATCAATATCTCATTTGGGAACAATCTGGATCTACCAGTGAATCAATCTCCATCCAGTAGGATGTGTCAATTTTAGTAAAGTCAATAATTCAAAAACTACCAATGCTCAAATGATGTCATATTACCTAGCAAACTTAGAAATATCTTTAGTGTTGTTTTAAAAAGCCATTTACCTACTTATATTTGACCATAAAGGTTTGAAATATAACCTAAATATGACTGTAGCATCGTATATCAATGTGCCATTGATATGTGGTCAACTTTGGTTATTTTTGGTGTGCAGTATGGTTTCTAAGTTTCACACAGTCACAAATGCTGGAGTTTTGATTGTGAATGCATGTGTTTACCCTCCTTTTTGACAATTTTGATTACTTTGTAATGTAAATATTGTGTAATTCAAATTATTTGAAATGTTGTGTGTGACCCAAACTTTCTGTATATTTTGATATGATAGATATATGAAATTGTCATTACTTTGAATAATTAAGTCTTGTACCTATAACAACACAACCTTTTATCTGAGCTTATAGGAAGATATTAAGAATTTTAATTAACTTAATTTTATGTAATCATAATCAGTAGGCCTATCCAAATTTCAATGACATTTCTTTTGTTCACAGGTCCACAGGATGAGTTAGAAAGAAATCAAAACCTGAAGCAAATCAAGTTGTCACCTAAGTCATTTGGTAGGGACTGGGAGGAAACTTCCCCCTGCTGAGCTGCCCACAGCCAGAGATCTGCTGAGGTATGGTTTGTTGAGGAGAGAGATGAGTGAGGAAGACAGGAGGAATTACCCAGTTAATGACCTGATTAACAATGGCATTGTTCCAGGGCTACTGGCTCAGAGGAGAAAGGCCAATGTTTTATTCACAGGACCTGTAATCAACACTGAGGTCAGGATCAGGGCTAAAGTGAAGGCACTGTGGGATGAGGCAGTGAAGCTAGAGGTCAAAGATAGGTTCATGATGAAACCAGGGTTGTGGAGTCAGTCCAAAATTTTCTGACTCCGACTCCACACATTGCCAAAAATTCGACTCCGACTCCACACATTGCCAAAAATTCGACTCCGACTCCACACATTGCCAAAAATTCGACTCCGACTCCACACATTGCCAAAAATTCGACTCCGACTCCACACATTGCCAAAAATTCGACTCCGACTCCACACATTGCCAAAAATTCGACTCCGACTCCACACATTGCCAAAAATTCGACTCCGACTCCACACATTGCCAAAAATTCGACTCCGACTCCACACATTGCCAAAAATTCGACTCCGACTCCACACATTGCCAAAAATTCGACTCCGACTCCACACATTGCCAAAAATTCGACTCCGACTCCACACATTGCCAAAAATTCGACTCCGACTCCACACATTGCCAAAAATTCGACTCCGACTCCACACATTGCCAAAAATTCGACTCCGACTCCACACATTGCCAAAAATTCGACTCCGACTCCACACATTGCCAAAAATTCGACTCCGACTCCACACATTGCCAAAAATTCGACTCCGACTCCACACATTGCCAAAAATTCGACTCCGACTCCACACATTGCCAAAAATTCGACTCCGACTCCACACATTGCCAAAAATTCGACTCCGACTCCACACATTGCCAAAAATTCGACTCCGACTCCACACATTGCCAAAATTCAACTCCGACTCCACACATTGCCAAAAATTCAACTCCGACTCCACACATTGCCAAAAATTCAACTCCGACTCCACACATTGCCAAAAATTCAACTCCGACTCCACACATTGCCAAAAATTCAACTCCGACTCCACACATTGCCAAAAATTCAACTCCGACTCCACACATTGCCAAAAATTCAACTCCGACTCCACACATTGCCAAAAATTCAACTCCGACTCCACACATTGCCAAAAATTCAACTCCGACTCCACACATTGCCAAAAATTCAACTCCGACTCCACACATTGCCAAAAATTCAACTCCGACTCCACACATTGCCAAAAATTCAACTCCGACTCCACACATTGCCAAAAATTCAACTCCGACTCCACACATTGCCAAAAATTCAACTCCGACTCCACACATTGCCAAAAATTCAACTCCGACTCCACACATTGCCAAAAATTCAACTCCGACTCCACACATTGCCAAAAATTCAACTCCGACTCCACACATTGCCAAAAATTCAACTCCGACTCCACACATTGCCAAAAATTCAACTCCGACTCCACACATTGCCAAAAATTCAACTCCGACTCCACACATTGCCAAAAATTCAACTCCGACTCCACACATTGCCAAAAATTCGACTCCGACTCCACACATTGCCAAAAATTCGACTCCGACTCCACACATTGCCAAAAATTCGACTCCGACTCCACACATTGCCAAAAATTCGACTCCGACTCCACACATTGCCAAAAATTCGACTCCGACTCCACACATTGCCAAAAATTCGACTCCGACTCCACACATTGCCAAAAATTCGACTCCGACTCCACACATTGCCAAAAATTCGACTCCGACTCCACACATTGCCAAAAATTCGACTCCGACTCCACACATTGCCAAAAATTCGACTCCGACTCCACACATTGCCAAAAATTCGACTCCGACTCCACACATTGTCAAAAATTCGACTCCGACTCCACACATTGTCAAAAATTCGACTCCGACTCCACACATTGTCAAAAATTCGACTCCGACTCCACACATTGTCAAAAATTCGACTCCGACTCCTCACATTGTCAAAAATTCGACTCCGACTCCTCACATTTTAAATATACGACTCCAACTCCTCACATTTTAAATATACGACTCCAACTCCTCACATTTTAAATATACGACTCCAACTCCTCACATTTTAAATATACGACTCCAACTCCTCACATTTTAAATATACGACTCCAACTCCTCACATTTTAAATATACGACTCCAACTCCTCACATTTTAAATATACGACTCCAACTCCTCACATTTTAAATATACGACTCCAACTCCTCACATTTTAAATATACGACTCCAACTCCTCACATTTTAAATATACGACTCCAACTCCTCACATTTTAAATATACGACTCCAACTCCTCACATTTTAAATATACGACTCCAACTCCTCACATTTTAAATATACGACTCCAACTCCTCACATTTTAAATATACGACTCCAACTCCTCACATTTTAAATATACGACTCCAACTCCTCACATTTTAAATATACGACTCCAACTCCTCACATTTTAAATATACGACTCCAACTCCTCACATTTTAAATATACGACTCCAACTCCTCTAGTGTTTCACTCTATAATTATCATAATAAGACATTTCATCACCACCACACTAAGTGTGAAATTTTATATTTAAATAAATATTAATTGTATATTCTGAAAATGTAAAAAAAAAATATTAAAAAAACTTAATCTAGGGGCTATCAATGAATAAGGTTTATTGACCAAAAAAACTAAATAACCTAAATGTTAGTATTTAGATTTAGAAATTAAGGGTGACACAGGACAGAAATTGGAGTCGGAAGTTTTTTACGGACTCCGACTCCGCCCTGAAACGTGCGACTCCATGACTCCACAACCCTGGATGAAACTGGACAAATTGGTGGACATCCTGACCTGTCACTGTGTGATCAGGAGCTGCAGTGAGCTTGGGTGCAACAGTGAGGTTCACATTGACTGCAGCTGCAGGAGTGAGCAGGAGATGCCAGTGCAGGAGCTTGCCTTCATTAAAGGTCAGAGAGAAAAGATGGGCAGTGTGGGGACACACCAGATGGGTCTAGCTGATCATCCTGAGACCAGGAGACAGGAAGCAGTGCTGCAGAAATAGGAGCAGAGAAGGAAGGCAGAGGAGAAGAGGAGGAAGGCAGATGAATCAGCCAAGAAAGAAGAGTTGAGGGAGGAGTCACTGCTGGAGACTGGAGATATACTGGAGGAGGCAGGGAGGAGAGAGGAGAGAGGAGGCAGGGAGGAGAGAGGAGGCAGGGAGGAGAGAGGAGGATGAAGACTTCATACCAGAGGCTGCGACAACTTCTTCCTTGCCTGTGGCTAAGAAGAAATACAACACAAGATATCACCAACATAGCTCTGGCTAGCTTGAGACATTAGGGTGTGTCAATTTTGGGGATGAAATGACTAAATTGAAAATCACGTGATTGGTAGCAATTTAATGTAATCATTTGGCATACAAAATAATATCCTTGCTTCAAAAACAATAAAAAATAACTCCTACCTACATCAATTTTAATTCAAAAATTCCATTTTTCCGTAAATTCGTAACAAAATAAATGTGCGCAAACATCCTATCAACATTTAAAGTGGCAAAAAGATATCATTCAGTCTTTATTTGAAAGTAACCAATGCAGTCATGTCCTTTTTGCTGCAGTTCCTTGACATCAGCATTCGGCTTGCTACTTGTGCTTTGATGTAGCCTTCTCACCTCTCGTGACTGTAAACTTGACTAGCTGCTTCTGTGACCATTTTCACACATCTCTCCACACTCTGAGTGTGAGAAGGCCACTTTGGCACTTGCACTGGGGCCTCTTTAAGTTGTGTTAAATCTTTGTTTGTTATACATGTTATTAGTGGTGGCTCCAAAACTGCCAAACTCAAGTTAACTAATTCTGACAATTTCGTGGCATTGACATTTATTGGAGGTACCTTCCTTGTCTGAACAGAGCAGTCTCCCAGCTGGTCATCATCTAGTGATGTTCCTCTAAGCTTTAGAATGATTTCCACAGCCTCAGTTCGCTCTTTGGTACATTGGTTACAGAGTATTGCTTGCAAAACTGCCTCTGGCCTAACATACCAAGCAGACCTTCTCACCACAGGTAACACGATGTCCACCACTACTTTCCTTTGGGTTCTTAGTAGTTGTAATTGAAACAAGATGTGGTTGGGCCCCTCCATCCACATTGGATTAAGTTTTACATTGAACCAGTGAGGAAGATAAAACCCAATAATAAATTCAACAATCAACATCAAATTCTGTAGCATTTTGCCCTTCAGTGCATGTTTTGAAACCCAAATCCTGCAGAAGCGAATTGCTGTAGTTAACCAACGACTGTGACTTACGGGTCCAATCTCCAAGAGAGCCAGATTTTGAGGCCTCTCTCCTGATCTGATTGCTTGAACAATACGATAAGTGTAAGATTGATCCGTGCTGAGGTCTTTGATAACTTCTTCAGACAACATTGGAAAGGGAGGGCCTACTTCGACCTTTGGAAATTTTGTATTTATTTCTAATTCCGTTGCTTCATCTAGCATGTTGCCAAGGGGGCTTGACCACTTGTTGTTGCTCTTTGTAGGACCATCAAGTTCCTGGATGAGATGATGATGAGGTAGTTCCCCTGTGTGCAAATCACATACAATCCAAACAAGCCTTCTTCCAAGTTTTTTCTCTAAATGAGTCATAACACCACCCTGCCATCCAGTGTTCACTGCAGTTGAGTCTCCACCAACAGCCTGCAGTGACCTGTCAAGTCTTCTTTCTTGAAGCCAACATATTATTTGATCAGCAATTGCCTCTGCATGTTTCTTGCCTTGTACTTCTGCTTCAGGAACAAAGTGAAACAAATAGCGGCCACCAGGTTCAGAACACAAAGAGTAGTGTTCTTCTTTGATGAGACCGGGAAACTTTCTGTCCATTCCCTCTACCTCTAGGAGAACTTTTGTGTCATCTCTTCTTCCATCAAATAAAAGGCAAGAGAGACCTTCCTCCTTCAAATCTTTTTCATGCTGATCAGATATTTCCTTCATTATTTTTTCTTGTGCTCTTCTTATCTTATTATGATCTATCACTAAAGATGTATCCTCTCGGCTGATGAGGCCTGCATCTATCCAAGCAGCAGTGGCAATCTCTACAATCTCTCGTAGCCCCGTATGGTGGCAAATACTGGCAAGGGCAATGTTTGAGATGTCTTTAGTGTTGTATTTCATTCTCTTCGGTGAAGGTTCAGATGGCATTTTGGAGCTATCATCTGATGTTGCTTCTTTCGGTTCATCTGAAGAGCTTTCAAAGAAGTGAGCAGTGGCAGCTCGTTGGTAGGCACTGCGGAACTGCAGTACCCCTAAATTTTTTATTTACAATCGAAATAATCAAGAATAATATAAGGATGAGCTCACTCAATAACTTTTTCAATAGCTAACTTTTGAAACTTTTATTCATTGCTCAATGCTCATCCTTTTATTTCAGTAATTATTTCAACCCATTCTTAGAGACAGCACCCCTAGAATTTTTAGTCACGAGTCGCCACTGGAAGTGAGAAACCTCTTGATAGAGCTCTTCATCTCTTTGTGTGGCTTCTTCACTCTTCTTTTTCTTCCCTCTCTCAGATTTTCTCTTTTTTCTTAGCAATAACAATCTGTTTTTTGGCTTCTGAATAATCTGCCGAACCAATCTGCATACTTCCTTGGCCTCCTGCCTTTGTTCTGTGCGCCTTTATGAAAGCCAGCTCCAAAACAGGGATCTTCTTCTCACGAGGACAGCGACAATCAATGTGAGGGTGAGGTTCTCTTCTGCATGAGGGAGAACAATTGGCTTCAGAACACAACTCTATGGGACACTGGCAGTTAAAAATGTCAAGAAGAGTATCAAGTGTGTGCAGAAATTTATTTTTCTTTGCTAGTTTTCCTTTACCAAGTGATGTCTCAACTGCTTTGTGCCACAGCTTTGTTAATTTTAGCTCAATAGGTCTATACTGATTAAGTACAGGTGGTTTGAATAACAAATTAGCTTTTTTCCACTGATGCAGAAGAGGGGGAATCATGTCCCTTATGAGCTCTTTCTCTGTGTAGTTCCTTCTATCCTTTGTATTTTGTTCACAAAGGAGTAACCCTAGTCTCAGCGCTTTTAGGAAAAAAAAAACCGGTGGAAAAAATCCCCCGGCGGAAAAAATCCAACAAGGAAAAAATCCCCCCGGAAAATATCCCCCGGAGGAAAAAATCCCCCAGCTGAACAGAAATGAAGGCTAATAATTTGAATAATAACGTAGGTGTGCATTCGTTCGTTCTTATCCCAAATAGTTTACATATTTCGTTCGTTCGTTCACTCTTTCTGGAATTTTCAATAGTTTACTTGAGACTTTACTTAAGACTTTACTTTAGTGTTGTCGTACCCATCATGGAGTTCATAAGATCTAATAAAGGTGGCTTAAAGTTGTGCTTTGAAGGCCATGTATACGTTAAACAGAAAGAGTTAGCAAACAATGTTGTGTCCTTCGAATGTGTTAAACGCCGTGCTAATTCACAGTGCAAAGCCAGAATTAAAGTGAAAGATAGTGAAATTGTTCAGAGAGTTAATGATCATACACATGCTCCAGATGCAAGTAGCGTTCTAAAATGAAAGGCTTTAGACAACATGAAGGAGAAAGCAAAAGGTACACACGACACTCCTGGGCAGATAGTTTCACAAGAAGTGGAGATGATGGAGGAAGGAGCAGCCGCAAGTCTTCCAACAATAAAGCATTTAAAAAGAAATTTAAGGCAGTGTAGACAAAGAAGTATGAAATCATTTCCATTACCGCTTGATACAGAACACTTAATTATTCCTGACGAGTTCAAACATACAAAGAAAAATGAAGACTTTTTATTGTTTGACTCTGGCCCATTAGGCCCCAGACTTCTGATTTTTGGTTCAAATAATAATTTGTCCCATCTAGAAAATAACAAAGACTGGTATATGGATGGCACTTTCGGTGTGACTCCTTCATTGTTTTCACAGGTATATACTATACATACATTTATTAATGGGCGAGCAACTCCATGCATTTATGCTCTTTTACCTAATAAAACTGAAGCTACCTACAAAATGTTACTTGAAAAATTAAAAATTTTGAATGGAAATTTGAACCCCTCGAGCATTATGGTTGATTTTGAAAAGGCAATGCATAAGAGTATAAAAAATGCTTTTCCTGATACTAATTTAAAAGGATGTTTTTTTCATTTATGTCAAAATATCTACTGAAAAATTCAAGGGGCAGGCCTTTCGCACTTATATATGAATGACACAAACTTTTCTTTAAAAATGCGTATGATTTCAGCTTTAGCTTTTTGCCCACCAGATAAAGTGATTGAAGCTTTTGAAAAACTTTCTGAGGATTTTCCTGAAGAAGCTTATTGTATTTTGGATTATTTCGAGGACACCTACATTGGCAGACCCAATAGGAGAAGCAGGAGACTTCCAATGTTTGACATCAACATTTGGAATATGTATGCAAGAGCTCAGAATGAGCTTCCCAGAACCAACAATGCCGTCGAAGGTTGGCACAGGAGCTTTGCATCAAATATTGGATGTTTCCATCCAAATATTTGGGTTTTTCTAAGATGTTTGCAAAAAGAGCAAGCATTGCAAGAAACTTACACAGTACAGGATTGTGCTGGTCACCCCTCGCAAGACCAGAAGAAAAAATACAAAAATGTAACAGCTAGCATTCAAAATATCAACAAATGCGAAGAATATTCAATTTTAGATTATCTTAAGGGTATAGCTTATAACTTAACATTTTGAGATATTAAACTATTTTCCCTAAAATACAAGTCAAACTTTTAACTTTTGTTTTGTTTTTTTGTTTTTTATTTTGTAAAAAATAAATTTATCCTGCATTTATTTATTTATTTATCCTTCTGGGGGATTTTTTCCTCCGGGGGTTTGTTTCCGGGGGGATTTTTTCCACCGGGGGTTTTTTTCCTGATCCCAGTCTCAGCATGTCTTGCACTGTTGGTAGTTCTGATACGGGAAGCTCCTTGCCTGTACTGACTAACAGGCTCAAGTGGCATGATGACTGACCTCTTGTCTTCAATTTTGGCATCTTAGGAATATCTGAAAAGAAAGAAAAAAACATTTAAATATTTTATATCAATTATGATGTTTCAAAGTTTAGTCATTCGATATTCTAAAATTCAATAAAAAAATATTTCATGGGATTACAACATAATTAGACAGAAGAATATGATGATAATAAATAATTGTAATAATCAATAATCCATACTTACAGTTAAACTGTAGTATTCATCTAGTAGAATAACTATGAAGTAGGTACAAGAGCAATAACATCAAACCACCATCTATGACATCTAAGAGGCAACTCAGGACAGAGTGAGGGACAGTTCTATTCATGTTGTGACTTGTACAACAACAACTATATGACCTTGAAAACACTCCAAATGCGATCAGTGGGATAATTCTGTGACAGATGAATAGTTAATCAATTTATGTCCTATTATTTAGTAAAAGTCAATTTCTGAAACTTTAAGGTAAAATTGATGTAGGTAAGGGTTATTTTATTTCATTTTGGTTAGCCAATTTCAAGTTTTGACATGAAAAGACACTATATTTTCACTACCAAAATTGATTTGAAAAAAGTTGACAAAATTGACACACCCTATTGAGACATCACACTGGGCTGAGAGAGACTGCAGAGATTGCCACTGCTGCCTTGATTGATGCTGGTCTTATCACAGAGTTTGACACAGCACTGGTGATTGACCACAACAAGGCAAGGAGGGCTCAGGAGAGACTGACTAAGGAGCTGATCAAGAAGTTTGATGAGATTAGGGAAAATGGCATCACCTGTATCATCTTTAATGGCAAGAGATGACAACAAAGTGATGATGGAAACTGAGGGCAGTGACAGGCAGTTTCCTGGCCTCATTAAGGAGGAACACCACTGTGCAATGAACCAGGTGGGAAATATTTGTGGCATTTTGTACCAGAGGAAGCTGCAGAGGAGAGAAGTCATGCTGAGGTCATTGCTGATCATATGGTGAACTGGCTAAGACAGTGAGGAGAAGACCAGACCCTTTTGGTCATAGGTGACAGTACTAATGTGAATACTGGCTGGGAGGGAGTAGTAATGCATTATGTAGAGGCCAAGCTTAGCAGGAAGTTGGTGTGGATTGTCTGTGACTTGCACACTGGGGAGCTGAGTCTCAGACACCTGGTGACTGCACTGGATGGCAAGACAATGAGCAACAAGTGGTCTGGGACCCTAGGGAAGATGTTAGACACTGCCACTAAACTGGAGATCAACCCAAACTTCACGAGGATCACTGTTGGTCCTCCTCTACCCCATCTCATTCAGGAGGTAGTCAAGGACCTCAGCACAGACCAATCATATGGCTACAGAATCATCACTGCCATCAGATCAGGAGAGGTACCTCAGAGTCTAGTTCTCCTGTAGATTGGGCCAGTCTGTCACAGTAGGTGGGTCAGTCTAGGCCAGGCTGAAACTCAAGATAGAATTAATCAGAGTCATTAACAGTTGGCTTTTGATATAAAAATAAGATTCCTGAAAAAAATAATTGGTGGCCACAAACGTGTGTCCAGCCACCCCCATTTTTGTAAAAACATCTAATGCCACACTAGCAAAATCAGGAAAATGGCAATCTCTCTTCTTCTGAACATGCTAGAGAGATGGTTTGCATACCAGAAGATGCAGAATTTAATTTAGAACAAATTATTAAGTGTGGTATTTTTTCATAAAACCTTTAGTTTTTGAGTTATTTTAGAAAAACTAATTTTTGGGGCCCATCGACCCCCTTTTGACGGACCTTAGTGACAAAAGAAATTCTAAAATAAGCATGATTTGGCTTTTTGATTACTAACTCCCTCGACCATTTTATCCCGGAGAGTGGCAAAGGCATTGACATTGCTCATGGCATTTATAAGATCATTAAAGGGACAGAACTTGAGGCCAAATTAAACCTGGTTAAAGCAGATGGGACAAATACTAACACAGGACATATGCATGGGTCAATCAGATATTTGGAAATGTTTTTAGGGCAACCTCTTCAGTGGGATATTTGTCTTCTGCATCTAAATGAATTGCCACTTAGACACATCTTCATAACTTTAGATGGGACAACAAAAAGTCCAGACAAATTTTCTGGTCCTATTGGTTCTCAGCTCAATGGGGATGTGTCAGAATGGAATGTTGTGGACTTCAAATCTATACCTTATCCTGCATTTGTGCTTCTACCAAATGAGGTGGTCAATAATTTATCAACAGACCAATACTATGGATACTGCATCTGCTGGGCAATTATATACTGGTGAAGTGGATGAAGACCTTGCACTCTTAGAAGTTGGCCTGCTAAATCACTCTCAATGTGGCTCACCTTAGCCTGTAGAATTCTTCGCTTTTATGTTTCACAAAAAAGACCGAGTAAGAACCTCAAAATCATAGTAGAATTCATCATCAAAGTACACTTTCACAGTTGGTTCAATATCAAGGCTAATAAGAAGCTAAGTGATGGGTCAAGAAACCTATTCAATATGATCCAAAGAGTAAATAAATTCCCTGACAGGAAAATTAGAGAAATTTGTTATGGCGTATTAAACAATAACAGCTATTTTGCTCATGGTGAAAATATTTTAGTTGGAATGCTGGCTGATGAAGATGAAGAGGTGAGGAGGTGTGCTGTCAATAAAGTTCTGTGTCTGAGGGGAGTTATAGAGGATTTTGATGATGAATCTGGTAGTAGCAATGATTTTGCAGGTGGAATAATTGAAAGTGATGATGAGAATGAAGAGGATCATGAAGGTGGTACTGATGAATATCCTGCTATAGATGAGAATGTTAGGGTCTTTAGAAAGCCAATCATCAAATTCAAAGCTTCTGCATACCACAAGCTGTCTGCTATGTCCCAATGGGAAACTGTTCCACCTGTATTAAAAGAATTCAGTAATGATGAACTGCGTGATATCATTAATACCGCATTGAAACTGGATCACGAGTGCCACAGTCAATGTTGAAAGGCACATCAAGCTTGTCACTGAAGCATCCTTGGCTGTTGTAGGTCATGAGCGTAGAGATGGTCTTATTAGAAACAAAATTAGATCACGTAAATTAATGAAAGATTTTGTGTCTAAAAATATTTTAAGTTCTAGATTATTATTTATCATACTAAAATATGACAAAATGACAATTTGTTAATTGTATAATTTAATGTTTGGCATTTTGGAATGTCAAAAAGCATTTTCAATGAATTTAAAATGGCTGATTTTGATTGATTTTGATTGCTGATTGAAAACCACTAATACATGTCAATTTGCAGCTTGAGAATGTTTTATTGTGTTGACATTCAGTCGAAAGGGGGTCTATGGGCCCAAAAAATTAGGTTTTCTAAAATAACTCAAAAACTAAAGGTTTTATGAAAACATACCCCACTAAATAATTTGTTCTAAATCCAATTCTACATCTTTTGGTATGCACACCATCTCTCTAGCATGTTCAGAAGAGTTATTGCCATTTTCCTGATTTTGCTAGTGCGGCATTAGATGTTTTTACAAAAATGGGGGTGGCTGGACACACGTTGGTGGCCACCAATTATTTTCTTCAGGAATCTTATTTTTATATCAAAAGCCAACTGTTAGTCACTCTGATAAATTAAAATCAAACAAAAATTATAGTTTCAGCCTGGCCTAGTGGGTCACCACGGCTCTAAGGTTCTGCAGATTGTGGATTTCCAAACATGGGCTGAAGGGTAGGAACCTGAAAAATCTGAGGATAATTGTGGAATTCATACTCCCACATGCCAAACTGATTCAACATCAAGTAAAATCACAGCTGGGTGGAGGGTCCCAGGCATGTACTGTACCAGCTGGAGCTGCTCAGAAGTCAGAAGAAGGTGGTGATAGGAATAGTGATTCCTACAGTGAAGAGATCAGCCTGGTATGCACACTCTGAGGCTGTGCTCCAGCCCATGCTGTGCAGCGAGGTGGAGGAGGAGAGGAAGGAGGCAGTGAAGAGGATACTGGAAATCAGAGGTGAAGGAGATGAGGACACACACACAGGTAGGAGACTGCAGTGTCAGACCCAGGAAGACTCCTGACATCAACCCAGATGCCACCAAACTCTCAGAGCTTATTGACTGGAACTCTGGCATGACTGAACCTCCTCTGACCTGCTCCCTCACCACTGCTGCAATCAAGGAGTTTCTGGATAGACCAACAAAAGTTCCTGCATGGCCCTCATACACACAGTCAGTAGAGAGGTGTGTTAGGATGACAACTGAAGCAGCACATGTTTACTCACAAGAGAGGAGGGAGGCATACATCAGTGGCCAAGTGGCCAGTAGGGAGCTCATGTCCAGGAATAAGAGCAAGGAAGACATGGCATCCTTGGCAAAGTTCAAGAAACCTATCTATATTTCTAATTTTTAATATTGAAATACAATCAAAATGTCTTTAATTATATGTAATGTATGTAAAATGTAGTTATATACAATAAAAAAAATACTTGCGAAAATTGCTGTTTTCATAAATTTCAACTTTAAATATAAGTAGCTAGGAGTGGTCAAATCTGGATTTTAAAGCCATATTTTGATTTAGCACATAAAAATGCATCATTTGGTCACTAGTAGTCTTTGAAGATCTAAAGATTTCACTTTGCTCCCTAAAATTGACACACCCTATCCATCCAGATCAATGTCACTATCAGCATCATCAAGAGCAATTGCTTCAACTTTCTGATCAAGTCTACGCCCTTGAAGTCTCTAAACTTTTCTGTCATAGAACTTGACTATCAGCTCTATGAAACACACAGAAATTTTATATATACCTATATATATATATATATATATATATATATATATATATATATATATATATATATATATATATGCACCTCTGTGGTGTAGTGGTTAGCGTTGCTGACTACAAATCCATCAGCCCCAAGTTCGAGACCCAATGGCAGCTGGCACGGAGCAAAACTCAGCTATTCATCCTTCCACACAATAAAGAAAGTGGTTGGTAGATAAATGGGTACCCTAGGTGGCCTAGTGGTTAAGACGCTGGGCTGCTAATGGGGCGTGGTTCGGATTCCACGTTAAACTGTAGGTCTAAGGTGGAGTGAAAAGCTTGACCTTTGTCAGAATGAACAATTCAGGCAGAAGCTAACCAAAGGTGGGTGTTGTGTGTGTGTGTGTGTGTGTGTGTGTGTGTGTGTGTGTGTGTGTGTGTGTGTGTGTGTGTGTGTGTATCCCTATGCATTCCATATTTAGACATTTTAGTATAATACTTTTCATAAAAACAGTAAAAAGTAATAAGTAACGTGTGTGTGTGTATATATATATACTGTGTATATATACAGTGCCACATTACATTTCAGAGAACTGGTGTAAATTTCACATAACTCAGAAGTTTGATCACCACGTGCCCAGAGGGATGAAATCATCCAATAAATAAACACTATATAAACTTTTTACATAATGAATTTATTGCAATTTTCAATACATCAATATACTATTATACACTTCATTTATAGGTGTAAATTATTTCAACAATTACATACCTGGTAAATCTTCCATAACTTTCAAAAAAATATAGTATTGCATGAGAAAAACACCACTTGCATCTGCTTCAAATGTTTCTCAAATACTGAAGCTAAAACCAGAAAATCATCAAAAGGAAGACTCGGCAAAAAACATTCTAAACTTAATTAGCTGATGGCATTGTCCATTTGGGAATTGAGCATAGCATTTTCCTATATTAGCTACAATTATATTAGCGGACTAATTTATCCACTTCGGCAGTAAAGGGTTAAAACCAACGCATTGTCCTATTCTAGCTGTTTTCTGGTGCTCATAGAAAGCAGACTTCTGTCATTTTGAGTTGATACAAATGTTCCAAATCTCTTCTCCGATTTGAGTCCTCACAGAAGATGTCAAACAACTTGGAAGTTTTCAATGAAGGAAGAAAGATCACTCCAGAACTTGTCACCAAGTTTCTTTTTTGGATATCTATCAAACCTACAAAATTACCAAAATTTTAATGTTGTGAATGCAAATTTCAATTATAAACCCTAAGTTAAGTTTGAGTCAAAACAGAATTTATTACCAATCATTCTTATGATTTGCAAATCACTGAATCACATGATTATGTTAATAAAATTACTGTCACAAACAAATAAATGTAACTACAAAATTTACAAAAGTATGACATTTTAAATCTTTTTTATAAGGGACTGAAAATATGAGTCTTACCTTGAAAATTCTTGACTAGATCCTGAATCTTGCTGGTGACACTGTGGTATGAAATTGGATAGACATTGCAACAAATCCAGTGTTCAATCAGACTTAGTGTAACCATATCAGCTGCTTGTCTGGTTGTCCAGTTCTCTTCTGCCATTACACATTGGATGACATCTTTACCAAGAGGAAGCTTTCTGTTGGGGAATGAGTCTCTGCTTGAAAATCTGTGATCTCCATCAAGAATTTTAACCGTGTCACTGCATCTTAACATCCTACTATGCAGTATTTTTTTTGCAATAAGGTTATCAAAATATATGTATTTATCAATTTTATAAATTCAACCTGAAAAGAAAAATATAAAATATAATTTCAAAATAAACAAAATATTGAGAAAAAGGGCAAAAACATAGCATTTTTTTTTTTTTTTTAGCAAAAATGATGAAATATAGATGTTTTGATGCATTATTACCCATGCAGCCCTCTGCAAATGTTTTAATCTGCTTCAGATGTAAAAAATATATCAAACAGTTTTTAAATTGTCTTTCTATCATGTCCAGAACCCGAGATAGGTCACTGGGTTTAAATTTTGGTTGCGCACACACGTGGCCGGACAGTTTGCCTACTGGACATTATGCCTATGGACACCATGCCTATGTGGTATATTTATCCTTACCTTATTTAACTTATTTAACTTCAGATTCATGCAAAAGAATTAATTCAAAATTGGCTCTGAATTGCACTTATACTCGTCAATAGTTTACCAATAGTTTACATTGGAAGTTCCAACGACCACAGTGGTCAGTCTAGCAGGACAGGTCACAGACTTCACTACCCTCCCTTCTCTGCTGTGAGGGAACACTGTATGTCGTGTGGAATTATTCCACAAAGCTTTATTTCAAAGTGTTGAATAACTGTGCTATGTTCGCGGATTTTTACTATTTGTTGTAACTATCTGATTCCCATCGAAATGGAGTTCGTCGCAACTTCAAGAGGAGGCAGAAAACTACTCCACCAAGGTCATGCGTATGTAATTAACAGAATGAGTGGAAGCTACACATACTGGCGATGCGAGAAGAGAAAACAGTGCAATGCGTCCTTGAAGACGAGAAACGACGTGATAGAAGGACTTGTCACGGAACACAGCCATCCTCCGAGCGCCGCCAGACTTACCGCCCTAAAGACAGTTGATGCAATGAAGAAAAGAGCGAGGTCATCGGACGAGTGCACAACATCTGTTATACAAAATGCAACAACGCATTTTCCTTTGGACGCTGCTGGAGCCCTACCTATAAAAGAGACTCTGTCACGAATGGTGCGACGACAAAGAAGCGCACCAGATGGGAATATAATTACCGATGAACTCAAAGTAACGACGAGAGGAGAGCCCTTTCTGGCACACGAAGACGAGAATCTTGAAATTGTGATTATGACACCCCGAAAAACCTTGATGTTCTTGAAAGCAAATTACATTGGTTTTGCGATGGAACATTTGATTCAGCCCCTGATGGTTTCCAACTCTACACTATTCATGCCCTGCTAACTGAATCAAGAACAGTGCCATTGGTGTTGTGTCACAAAGCATAAGAACGAAGCTACCTACAATGTAATATGGACTTTCCTCAAGAACGAAAGAAATTTAAACCCCGCATCCCTGATGGGAGACTTTGAAAGAGCAGCGTTGAATTCTATCAAAAGACACTTTCCACAGAGTCAAATCAGTGGTTGTCTGTTCCACTTTGGACAATGTGTGTGGCGAAGAATTCAAGCCAAAGGACTTGCCAGCTGGTATGCTGCATGCCCCGAAAATGCAATGCTGATTAAATCACTTCAAGCGCTTGCTTTTGTTCCTCTTCAAGATGTTAGCAACACGTTTGAACGATTTACGGCTATTTTTGACGAGGAAACGGACGAGATCTTGGAAGACTTTCTAACCTATTTCGAGGCTACGTGGATTGGAATTCTGCAGTGAGGACAAAGACGGCCTGCTTTTCCGCAAGAACTCTGGAATGTCAATGAAAGAGTTGTACAAGACTTACCTCGCACCAACAATTCGATAGAGGGCTGGCACAGAGCCTTCGACCTATGAGTCGCCATTACACACCCAACTCTGTGTCGACTTGTAGACCGATTGCGTAAAGAGCAAGCCGACAACGAACTCCTTATTGAACAAGCCAACACTGGAGTTGCTTTGCCACCAACCAAGAAAAAGTATGAGTATGTCAATCAGCGCCTGAAGAACCTCGTGGAGAAGTATGACACCACCCCAGTTCTTGAATATCTTCGTGGCATTGCTCACAATTTATAGAATTTCTGACTATGTTCGTTCATTCTAGATTGATTTTTTGGTTTCATTGCATTTAAATGTTTTCTTGCCTCACTGTCTTTTCCTTCTACATTGATTTTTTAAAATCTCATTATATCTCCGGCAAAGGAGATGTTATTTTATATATGCTTTTTAAAAAAATCCATTTTAGACATGAATTTTATTCTTTTTTATTTATGTTAAAATTAAAATAAAATGGAATAGAATCGCTGCATCCAGTAGGCAAACTGCCCAGTAGGCAAACTGCCCAGTAGGCAAACTGCCCAGTAGGCAAACTGCCCAGTAGGCAAACTGCCCTAGCACCACGCACACATACGATTTGTATAAATTGGCCAGTAGCAGTCAGTTTTGTATGCAACCACCCAAAATTGGTTTTAAAGTTTAATACTGGACAAAACAACTATCTACACCCCCTCAATTTTGATCCTGGCACTTCTGATTTTTTCACTCCACCCTAAATTGACTGTCTGGTTCAAGAAATAAAGGTAGTGCTAGAGCATTAATTATGGGGGATTTCAACCTGCCTCATAACTGGAGCCTTTTGTAAAGAAATAATAGGGATGGTAACTTCTTCATTGACTGCTGTAATGATTGTTTTCTAACCCAATTTGTAGACAAACCAACTAGGGATAAAGCAATCTTAGATCTGGTTCTTTCCAGTGATCATGAACTCACTAGGGAACTTGCAGTTGGAGAATCATTAAGTAATAGTAACTGACCAGTGGATCATACATTTTAAGAAAGAATTAAATAGGGATCTAATCAACAATGACCATCCAGTCCCTTGGCTTCTCAAAAGGGTGACTATTGTAAATTTAGGGAGTTGTTCGGCTCAGTAAAGTGGGATAATGAATTTGCCAATAAAAATGCTATTGCTCAAGATGTGGTCTAGATTCAAAGAAATTTTAGAGGATGAACAATGTAGGTGTATTCCTTTCAGAACTGTTAGGAATAACAAAATTACGAAACCTTTGTGGTGGAATAGGGAAATGGTTAAAATTATTAAAAATAAAAAAAAAGGCATTTAGGGAATTTACAGGCAGTGGTAGTATTTTGAACTTGGATAATTATAGGCAGTTAAGAAGCAAGCAAAATAGTTTGATTAGAAAAAGCAAAAGGCATAGTGAAATAAATCTAGCTAGAAATAGCAATAATGATCCAAAGAAATGCTTGTTTTTAATAATAATAATAATAATAAAAAGCATGATAGGACTGGCCCAATAAAACATGATAGGATGTTTGAAAAAGATCAGGATATTGTTGGTATTTTTAATTATTATTTTAGCTGTTTTTACTGAGGAAAATTTAAATAACTGATTTTAATTCTTTAGATCATGTAAATTCAAGCATTCTTTATCATATCAACCAGACTCTGTACTGAACGGACACATTTCCTGAGCTCTCTGATATTGCATCTACTTTCGCATATTGCTAATAATTTTACTTTCAGAAAGTTTTGAATTTTATATACTTGCGTTTATATTCACATTGTTATAGTTAAGTAATTGAATATTAGTGGTTTTTAGCAATTTAGAAGTTTTCATAGCGTGCCAGCTTAATTTAACTTAAACTTCTGACAGTTATAAACTAATTTTTAACTGCGCGATGCTGTCGCAGAGAGCATCTTGTTAGGTGTGGGGTAAACCAGTGGTATTCAGAATTTAAAGATTATAATGGTGGTCCAATGGCAATAACCGAGAAGTCAGTTTGTTTCTTTTGCGAGTTAATGGAGGAAATAGTTGACATAAAATGCAGTGTATGTGAGGTAACGGAAAGACTTGCAACGCTTGATTAGGGCAGGGGGGTAGGGCTACAGTTGATGAAAGCCAAACCAATACTAACGTTGAAGATGTTAGTAATTTGAAGGGTGAGGTGCGTAACCTAGTTTCTAGTTTAGGTAGCTTGTCAGGAAGGTTGGATAGAGTTGAGGAAGGGGTTAAGGTTGGTCCGTGATTAGTAGATGGGGAGGGATTTAGGGTTAAGGGTGGAGCTAGGCTGTGTATGTTAGGTGATAGGAATCCCCCCTCCCCACTATTGAGGTTTCGAACCCTTTCACCCATTTGGAAAGGGACGTGAATGCGGGGGAAACTATTTTAATTGGGGACTCTTTAGTGCGTCATATGGACAAGGAGTTCGTTGAATGGCATCCAACCAAGAGGAGGGTGGTCTGTCCCAAGGGGGGCAGGGTTGACAGAGTTTGAGACAAAATGGATAGGATTGACATTGCCTCCAGTCACTCAATGTTGGTGATGATGGTAGGGGGCAACAACTCGTATAGGCCCAATATGAGAGTGCCTGACCTTTTGGAGAGATATAGGGGGTTAATTAGGTCCCTAAAGGCGAGGTCAGATAGGACTTTAATTCTAGGTATTACCCCTAGGCACGGTTTGGGTCTTAGGATTATGTCTAAAACGATATTTTTTAATTCTAAATTGGAAGAGATTTGTGCTGAGGAAAATGCACCCTTCATAAAGCTATGGTCAGAATTCAGTGATCCAAGCCTTTTTATAAAAGATGGGGGTGCATTTTAATGAAATAGGTAATGCTAGGTAGGTTAATTGATGAAAATGTACAAAAGCTGTATAGGTCGAAGCCTTCTTTAAACGTTGTGGGTCCAGGGAACACTGGCCCAATGTGAGAAATAGTTTAAAATGCCAACCTGTGGTAAAAAATAACCTAAAGATCTTTTATTGTAACGCGCGTAGTATTAGAAATGAATTTAAGGCGATAATTTATTCTGGCAACTATGATATAGTTGCTATAACTGAAACGTGGTTAAATACTGTGACTCGGGACTTGTTGGGGGAATTTGATATACTGGGTTTTAAACTCTTTACTAATGATAGGTTACGGAGGATTGGTGGGGGTGTTTTGCTGTACATTCGTAATTCCCTTAGGGCTATCGAGGTTGAGAGATTTTCCAGCAGCAATTAATGCGATATGCGTTGAAGTTAGAGTGCATAGTACGTTTCAATTTTGTTGTTGTTTATAGATCTCCCATTCAACCACTCGATACTGATACTAGATTTTACTCGCTTCTTGGGAACTTTATTGATAACACCATTACACATTTTAAAAATTGTCAGTCAATTTTTACAAATTAGTTGGTGATTCTATATAATTTGAGTGTGCTGATCTCAAAAATATAGTTAGTTTTTCCCTATCATGTATGGTTTTGTTACTACAGGGTGTCTCATAAATCCCCCATTTATCCCCAAATGTGAACCATCTTATCAAGACCAACATTGGATTGCACATGCTAAACCATAAATTTTGTTGTTATAGACTACAGTAACACTTACATAATAATGTAGGGTAAATATATATAACAACCAGTCCCGTTCCCAGCAAAATACTCTCCCCCCTCCCATCAATGGGTGGTTAACATTTGGGGACAGATGAGGTATTACAACACCCCTTGTAGCACAAAATCTTTAGGTGATAGAGTAAAACCTAATTAAAGCAGAATTAAATAGCTCCTAGCTCTTGGACAAGCATATTGCTTGTTTATGAAAGAATAAAAAAATAACAAAAACAAAATATACTTACCTTCTTTACTTGCAAACATTTCAGGACTTATTCCAAAGACTTAAGACTACGAAGGTAGATCTGACTAATGACGACTAAACTGGTGCTTCTTTGATGTTTTCTTATGCTGTGTGTTAGGCTGATCTCGTTGCAGACACCAGCAGTAATCCACCATCATATTTGTATGCCATCTTCCTTGATATCTTCTTTGACATCAAGATTTTCGGGAAAACAGTCAAGATGCGAAAATAAGAAGTGAACTTTCAGGCTCATGTTGCAGCCTAAGGCGCAAAACCTTTTAAGCATATTTTCCACCAGTCTTTCATCATTTTGGCTTTTGTAGTTTCCCAAGAAGTTTTCAACAGCATCTTTGAAACCAAGCCATGCTTCTTTTTCTTTATTGGTCATTGTGTTCAGGAAATGATCATCTGTCAATAACTTTCTAATCTGAGGACCTATAAAAACACCTTCCATTATTTTCTCATAGCTAATCTTTGGATATTTCAAACAAATGTACTTGAAACTAGTGATGGGACGATACCAAAATTTTAACGATTCCGATTCCGATACCACTAAAAAGTCTCGATTCCGATACGATTCTCGATTCTGATTCTCAATATTTTTAAATATAATTCTATACTTGTTTTTCTGGAAATTGTCATATTTTACTCTGGTAAGATTAACTATTTACATTATGAGTATGGTAATATAAATTATAAATTATAATAGATTGGTTTAAAAATAAAAATCAACTGTAAGTTGTAACAATTCATTTTAATCTTCTTGATTACACATCATGGATATACATGTTTTAATGTATAGCTACAATACAATAAAAATAAAATTTGTTATCCTCTTTCATTTAAATTTTAAAGTTTACATTGCAAAACTGGTTCAATTAAAAGTTAAAGAATCATTTTAAGAATCGGAAATCATGGTACAATTCTCTCGATTCCGATTCCTGAAAAATGCTCGATTCTTCCGATTCTCGATTCCAATTCCGATTAATCGTCCCATCACTACTTGAAACACTCACCTTCTCTATTCAATGCTTTGACATACTGCTTCATCAAGCCTAACTTAATGTGCAAGGGTGGTAGGAGGATTTTATTTGGTTCAACTAGATGTTCATGTAAAATGTTCTTTGATCCTGGGGTAAGATTCTCTCTAGGAGGCCAAGTTTTCCTCTTCCAGTGCTGGTCACGTGCTTGACTATCCCATTTGCAGATGAAACATGGCATCTTAGTGTATCCTGATTGCTGCCCAAGTAACATGCAAAGGACTTTGAGATCCCCACACAATATCCATCTATGATTTTGATACCAAATTTTTTCCAGAAGCAGTTTCATGTTATCATAGGTCTCTTTTAAATGAGTAGAATGGGCCACTGGGATTGATGCATATTTGTTACCATTGTGCAGTAACACTCCTTTTAGACTGGTTTTCGAGGAATCTATAAACAACCTCCAGTCACTGGTTTGGTATTCGATGCCTAGCTTGCACACTAATCCTGTGATGTCCTTGCAAAATACCAAGGGACCATCTTCTTCAAAAAAGGGCACGAAGTCTTTCTTACGATTTCTGTACCAAGCGACATATGTGTCAGATGCCAATAAATTGTTCTGCAATCTAGACCCCAAAATTTCTGCAGAGTCCTTAGGCAGATTCAAATCCCTGACTAAGTCATTTAGTTCGGCTTGGGTTAATGGTTTAGGATCTCAGTCAGCTGTTGGCTATTCATAAACATCATCATTGTCTGGATTTGGAGCTGAATCAGAATCTGAATCGTATTGATCCAGACTCTCAGGTGGGCGGGGAATAGGAACTTCTGGACCATGAGGTACCGGCCTTATTGCAGATGGAAGACTTGGGTATTGAAGGATCTCTTTATTCTTTGCATTATAACCTTTAACATTGCAAGAACAGAAGTAGCAGTTGTCAGTATGGTTTCTAGGCTCGCGCCATTCCATATGGATCCCAAATGGCAAACTTTTCTTTTTACCTTTGCTCCAATTCCTTAGTGCCGCAACACACGTAAGACAAATCTTGTGTGGAGCCCAACTTTTGTCTTGATCTCCTAATTTAATTCCAAAATAAGCATGATAAGCTCTCTTAATGAAGGTTGTTACATTTGTCCTTTGTTTTACAACAACATACCAACCACAAATATAAAAATATGTCTGGACTATGGGTACATCCTCTAGAAGCCATTATTAAAATTTTAAAGATGTAATGTTAGAATTATCTATCTGAAAAATATGAAAAAAACTAAATTAATTAAAGATAAAAAAATGAAAAAACTACGAAATGCTCCAAAATTGTTTTGCTAATAACTTTAAAACTGTGGGTGATAGAAAAAAACTAGTAGCATTTTTTAATTCAGGGCAGCAAACTGCTTCAGAATCACAACTCAAAATAAAGAAATCGATTTTCATGCAGACCGGTATAATCGGATGGAATAGTATAATTGTCGGAGACTTTAACTGCCCTAATGTTAATTACGAGACATTTACTGGTAATGAGGAGGGTTTGAGATTGATTGAGTTCATGGAAGATAATTTTTTACGACATGGTTACTGAACCAACGTGAGGTGACAATATTTTAGATGTGATGATGATGAACAGCGAACATATGACGCGTTCGGTGGAGAAGGGGCGAACGCCACAAAATTCGAAAAATGAGTTTTTTGTCGTATAATTATCCTTTAAAACATTTGCTTTACCTATGCAAAAAATTAGATGTTAGTCTGCACTCTTTCACGGTAAAATTTAGGTTTTAATGTATCTCAGAGAAATTCACTCCGCATCATTGCTTCACATTGAACACATCTATCTACTTTCTGGTCACTCGACAATGCCCTGTGATGCTCAATTTGGCCAAATTGAACAAAATATAAAAAATAATTACAGCAATATTATTTACACCAAAAAAGATTATGTTACGGCCATAACTACAGCCGTTTCGCAGCGCTTCCTAGTTGTAGAAATGAAACATGCTGATTTTCTCGATTTTGACGTCCTAAAAACGTGCATTGTCATTAGGAAATCAACAACTACTAAATTTACAGATGCAAGAAAATTAATATTTGACTTTCAACACAAAGAAGGCTACGTAATATCTACTGCATACCGCACAACCCCAGATAATAGCCATCCCATCAGACTGCAGAAAGGGAAAAAATCCTACAGTGTCAGTTTATTCAATCTAGCCCAGCAGACACTGCAACCAAAGTATTCCCAATTGCTGCCAATAACTAAGGAAAAAATAAAAGATCTCAAAGAATTATCAGACCTAATGCCTGCAACTGCAGTGAACTATTATACAAGATTGTTAAAGGAACTGGAAGAAACCGAAACAGTTGAAGCAGGTAATACAACATTCGACGAAGAGGACCAAATAATGGATTACACCAGTTAACATCAGAAGCTATCAATAAATAATATTGTAAAATTTCTTGGCGTTTTATTATATCGACATATTACACAACAATATTTTACTCAAATATGTGTTCAAATTCATACAACATTTCAATAAACCGGAAAAATACAAAGGTTTAAAGTTTACAAACTTTAACTGCATTTTGTGGCATAATTCGAAAATGTTGCGTTCGCCCCTTCTCCACCGAACGCGTCATATAGTCAAAGGTTTAGAAGTAGGCGAGAGTTTAGGATGCAGTGATCATCAAATTATTAGGTTTAAGTTAGTGAGAGAAAACACTAAGGATAGTAACGGAATAGAAGTTCCTGATTTTCGTAGGGCCAACTTTCATGGTTTTGTGGATAGGATGAGAGCAGTGGACTGGGATAACTTATTTATGGGTGATGACACAAATTTGCATTGGGATGTGTTTAAAGAAAGTTTTATGAATATTGAAAGGGAGTTTATTCCTCGTAGGCCCAAGGCGTATAGACTTAATAAGCGCAATGGCACAGCAGCTAACTTTAATAGATATATCGAGCTTAGATGTCAGGTTAAAAGATCAGTTAGGAATGCTAGGCATAATTTAGAGATACTTATAGCTGCGGATAGTAAACATAATCCAAAAAAATTTTTTGAATGTCAATAAACATAAGCCAATAAAAGAAAACATAGGCCCTCTAGTGGATGCTAATGGCGCTTTGGCTTCTGACTCCCGGGCAATGGCGGGTATTTTCAATAACTTTTTTGCGACAGTTTTTATTGTAGAAGACGTAAATAATGTCCCCAATGTGGACAATATCGTTCCATTTAGTTGCAAGACTATTTTGGATGAAATAACTATTCATGAGGGTGAGATTAGGCATTATATCAATGGCAAAAATTCAACAAGGCTCCAGGCCCTGACGCTTTTTATCCCCTTAACGAAGATTTTTAATCAGTCACTCAAAACGGGGATATTCATGAAGACTTCAAATTAGCTAATGTCACAGCCCTTTTTTTAAAAAAGGCAACCACACAGTAGCTAGCAATTATAGGCCCATTAGCTTAATGTCAATTGTCGCTAAACTTTTGGAATCCATCGTTAGGGATCGTATCATCAATCACTTAGAAAGTCGAAATCTGATTAATAGTAGCCAGCATGGGTTTCGATGCCATAGATCTTGTTTAACTAATTTGTTTGAATTTTATAACGAAATAGTGCGCGAATACAATAAGCATAGAGCAGCTATTATTTATTTAGATTTTAAAAAGGCGTTTGATACAGTTCTGCATAGAAGATTAATTGCAAAGGTTAAAGCACACGGTATACACGGTCAGGTAGCTAACTGGTTAGAGGAATGGCTTCATGCTAGGAGACAGAGGGTCATTGTTAATGGTAGTGAATCGGGGTGGTTGGATGTAGGTAGCAGTATCCCTCAGGATTCAGTGTTAGGCCCATTGCTATTCATAATTTACATTAATGACATAGATGTAGGATTGGCTAGAAATGTGTCAAAATTCGTGGATGATACTAAAATAGGCAGTAAGGTTATTAACAAGGATGATAGAAATAGGATTATGGAGTGGATGGATAAGTGGCAGATGCAATGTAACGTAGACAAATATAATGTTTTGCATATAGGTTCTCGTAACAATAATTACACGTACACGATGGATGATAGAGAGTTCGCAAGCATTGACGAGGAAGTAGATTTAGGCATACGCATATCTAAAGATTTAAAAGTTAGGAACCAGTGCCTGGAGTCTTGCGCAAAAGCTGATAGGATGTTAGGTTTCATAGCACGTAATTTCAAATTTAAATCGAAGGATATTATATTGCCCCTTTATAAGTCCCTAGTCAGGCCTCATTTAGAATATGCCATTCAGTTTTGGTGCCTGTATTTGTGTGAGGATATTGATAGGTTAGAAAGGGTTCAGCATCGTGCCATGAAACTAATTCTGTCATTGCGCAACAAGCCTTATGAAAATAGGATTAGAGAGTTAGACTTGCATTCACTCGAAACTAGGAGATTAAGGGGGGAGCTTATTGAAGTTTTCAAAATTCTTAACATTGATAATGTAAATTTTGACAAACTGTTCACTTTTGATAATAGCAATACTCGTAATAACAGATTTAAGTTGTGTGGCAGATGTTTCATTACTAATATTGCTAAAAACTTCTTTACGTTTAAAGTAATTGATGAATGGAATAATCTTCCTGTGCCAGTCGTGAATTCTACCAGCATTAATGTGTTTAAGAACAGTCTAGATAGGCATTTTAAAAATATTAACGGTTTAAAATTAAAAAAAACAATTGGCAACAGGAGCTCTGGGGGTCATAATCAGGGATGAGTCTGTTGACATCTAATGCCAGCTTGTGACATGCCAGCAAAAAAAATTAAAAAATTAGACTAACATGAACGTAGATGTAGCTCGTAGCGTAAACTAACCCACTTTTTGTTTTACTTTACCTACTTTTTTTTTCTTTTTCTTATCCTCTCCTTATTTGCCTGTCTGTAACTCTCTTTACTTGCATGTCTGTAGTTTGCATGGTATGACAGTGAGTTAAGACTGTGTTTGCATGGTTTGTAAGCATTCTTATTTTACTTTTTTTCATCTTTCACCCCTCTCCTATTCTCTCCTACTATTTTTCCAACTTGTCAGCAGTGGCTGGCAAATGATGATGAGTCTTTTTTTCTCTTTTTCTGAGTGAATGTTAACCCATTAGTGATTGGTGTTGCTACTTGCTTAACCCCTTATTCTCTTCTCTTAACCCCCTACTCTTTCCTTTCTCTCAGGCTAACCTTAGAGTGGATCTTAGGGTCATTGTTACCCTTAGCTTCTGTAGATCTGTAGATATTCATATAAAGGAAGGATGATGTTAGGCAAGTGATTCATACAATGAAGTCAAATAAAGCTGCCAGACCTGGTAATATAGCTATTTGTTGGATTCTCAGAGAAGGGGGAGGAAAGTTTATTTGAGGCACTAACTACAGGGCATCCCAAAAAAATGTACATACACTTTAACAGCTGATAGCTCAATTGATGTTTCTTTCTTTCCAAGTTAAACCCATTAAAATTAATAATGGCAGTCAGACTAAGCTTTGAACAAAGGAAATTCATTCTAAAATGCTACTGGAAGTGTGAAAACGCAGTTGAAGTGCAAAGACAGTTTAGGAGGGAGTTTCAAACAGATCCACCAACGCGACTTACCATCACTCGAATTAGAGAGAAGTTTGAAGCCGATGGAACTGTTCAGAATGTCCACAAGAAGCGTTCTGGAAGACCACAGACATCGACAAGCCCCACAAAGCAAGAAAGAGTACTGGAAACGTATCACCAAAGTCCAAGAAAATCTGTGCGGCAAGCGAGTCGTGAGGTAGGAATTTCAGAATCGTCTGTCCAACGCATTTTGAAGCGCTGTCAATGGAAAAGTTACATTCCAAGATTAGTCCATGCTATTAATGAAGATGATCCGGACCGATCATCCACATCCACATTGCATGATGTGGATGTGGATTGGACGAAGGGGTTTCGTAGAATACCATCCGCGTTCACCAGACCTCACACCACTAGACTTTTTCTTATGGGGATACTTAAAAGACAAAGTCTACGCTATAAAACCTGCAACAGTCGCTGAATTGAGAGCAGCCATTGAACGAGAATGCACACAAATACCAAATGAAATGTTTCGTGATGTTTGCGATTCCATTGCTTCGCGTTATCAGCAGTGCCTGGACCAGAACGGACATCAGTTTGAAAACAGGCATTGACAAAACAATTAAATAATGTCTGTAGATTCTATTACATTTTGAAAATGAAATGTATTTTAATAAACACTGCCTTTATAAGTATTTAAAGTGTGTATACATTTCTTTGGGACACCCTGTATTTTGTTTGCTTGCTCAATTAATTATGCAGAAGTACCAGATGAATGGTAAAAAGCAAATGTAGTACCCATTTACAAAGAGGGTATAGTAAGGAAGAAGCAGGAAATTATAGGCCTGTTAATTTATCATCATTGGTAGGAAAGATACCCTACTAGAAAGAATTATAAAGAATAATATTGAAGATCATTTGGAAAATTTTAACCTTATTTCAAGTTCACAACATGGATTTAGAAAAGGAAAGTCTTGTTTGTCTAATCTCTTAAGACATTTTTGAGTTTGTAACTGATCAGGAAGATAATGGAAATGATGTAGATATTATTTATTTAGATTTTAGTAAAGCATTTAACAAGGTTCCACATAGAAGACTTCTATATAAATTAAAAGCTCATGGGATATTAGGGTCAGTTACAAATTGGGTAGAAAAATGGTTAGAAGACAGAACAGTGTAATTCTAAATGGTCATGAATCTAGGTGGCTGAAAGTAAAATGTGGGGTACCACAGGGATTAGTTTTAGGTCCATTAGTCTTTATTTTATATCTAGCATCAGGTGGGATGAAATGAGACAAAATTGAAAATTTTGGAGTCACACCAATATTAATAAAGCTATAGCTAAATGATTTGTTTGATAAAAGACACTTTTGAATCCACTCTTCTATTTTATTAAGTTCTTACAAATTTTTTCTAAGTGAATAATTTAATTTGGTGCTTGAAATAAATCTAAAAGCATTTATTTACAAGTTTTAAAGGTTTTTGTGTTAAATTTTAGCCATTGTTGTTGTTGTTGTTGTTGGTTAGCCAATCAGCCCACCCTGATCGAGCAAGCCAGCAGCATGCAGGCAACCAATCATCCTCTCTGGAGTGGACCAGAGGTTCAGCGCACTAGTGATGATGTGTTGTGTTCTATGTTGTGCTAGAGCGGTACAGTCTGTCATAATGTGTTCAATTGTTTGTGGTGTCCTGGCACATGTGGCAGGTGTCGTCTGTGGAGTTGTCTAGTCTGTGTGTCTAAGTTGGGGTGACATCCACATCAGAATCATGCTAAGTTAACTTGATCCAATCTGCTCAGGCTGGTCTCTGACCTGTTAATGGGTGGTGGCTTCACACCTAGGACTGCATTTGGACCAAGTCATGTCAGTGCTTTGTAGGTTAGGTGTGTATGTGTGTCTGTGTGTGTGTTTTCTGTACTGTGTTATGTCTGTGGGGCATGGTATGGAATGGAGTATTTGGTTATAATGTCTCTCTGGTGTTACCTTAATGGTGCCAGGTGTCTGTCTGTCCATGATTTTACATGTAGTGGCAAGGGTATTGTGGGTTAGTTGTTGCTGCTGCCATGAATTGTGTTCCCCTCATGTCTAAATCTTCCCTAACTTTCAGTATTTTTGTTTCTGTGTGCAGGTGTTCTATTGGTGTTGTTTGAGTGCATCCTGTAATGATACAAAATGTGTTATTTTGGATTGTCTGTAAGGTGTTTGTGTGTGTGTTTGAGATAATGGGTGCCCAGCATGGGCTAGCAGTCCATAACTGAGCAAATATATAATTTGTATATGAGTGATGTTTCCTGCTGGTGTCCAAAGTTTGTGGCTGTAAGTACTCTAAGCATGTTAAGTCTTGACATACATTTGTTTTTAATGTCCTGAATATGGTTTGCAAAAGATAATGATGTGTTGTATGTGACCCCAAGTATTTTGGTCCTTTAAGTGTGTGGAATGTTGGTGGTGTTTAGTGTAAGCTATGGAGTTATCTGGTGTTCTTTTGTGTTGCTTGTAAGCAAGGTGATGGTTGATTTTGTGGGCATTACTGAGTAGCTAATTGTTGCTACTTAAGGCTGATAATTTAATTCTGATACAGACCTAGCTTAGCTTATTCTGATAGCCTAGCCTAGCCTAACCACAAGGTAAGAATCCTACTTGACCTAACCCGAGTACAGTTAACCTGAGTATCTATTTTGATATACCTAGATATTATCAAAGTTGGCGAGTCAACAAAATCTTTAAGCCTAGGACCTAACCTAGCAACATAGCCTAGCCCACAAAAATGGGTTTTGACAGTGACTGTAGTTTGTAAAAAGGAGGTTAAGAGTAAAGATAGAGCTGTTGCATGTGATATATGTGATGACTGGTATCATGTAAGCTGCAAAGGCCTTACAAATGATATATATAAAGGTATAAAGCCAGAGTCATGATTTTTTATGACAGAAGATTAACAATAAAAGAAATTGCATCTTCATTAGACATCAGTCAAGGGTCAGCCTATTCGATAGTTCATGATATTCTTGGCTTTCACCAGGTTTGTGCAAGATGGGTGCCCAAACAGTTGACAGAAGAGCACAAGCGTAACTGTATGGATATCTGCTCTTATCTTTTGGCGCAGTATCATAATGAAGGTGAAAACTCTTTGGAGTGCATTATCACTGGAGATGAAACCTGGATCCATCACTATGAACCAGAAAGCAAATGACAGAGTATGCAATGGAAGCATCCAACATCTCCCACTGCAAGGAAGTTCAAAGCGCAGCCATCAGCAAGTAAAGTTATGCTAATACTGTTTTGGGATACACGAGGCACTATCCTTGAACATTATCTAGAGCATTGAACTACAGTAACAAGTGCATCATATTCTGACATGCTTCGGAATGAGTTAAAGCAAGCAATTCACACAAAACAGTGTGAGATTACTGGAAGGCGTTATTCTGTTAGACAACAATGCACGCCCTCATACCGCTGCACAGACTAGAAAATGCCTTCAAGAAGTTAAATCTGAAGTTCTCAACCATCCACCCTACAGTCCAGACATGGCACCTTTGGATTTTTACCTGTTTGGACCACTAAAAGATGCTTTGAGAGGTCAGTGATTCCAAGGCGATGATGACCTGAAGGAGGCAGTGCATGACTGGCTAGGCACACAGCCAAAAACATTGTGTGATGGCATTAGGAAGCTTGTAAATCGCTGGACTAAGTGTATTGAGAAACAGGGAAACTATGTTGAGAAGTGATGTGTTTATAATCTATCAGATGTGAAAATAAAAAGTGCGGATACTTACTGAATTACCCTCATATACAGGCTAGTGTATAGTCTTAGCTTGTTATGTAGGCTACTTTAGTGGTAGTAAATAGTTTTAGCTATATTAACCCCTTAACTGCGGAGCGCACATATTTGTGCGCTCGGTCATCAACGAGGTATTGTGGAACACACATATATGTGCACCATGAATTTATCGTGAATAACAGCCTGCGGAAAGCACAAATATGTATGCTCATCTATGATTCGTTGATTTTGTTTTAACTCATGACGTCAGTCACACTCTGATTGGCTAAAAAATATCAGTACATAAATTAGAACTGTTGTATTTCAGTTATTGCCAGAAATTGTGTGCGTGTGAAGTGTTTTTTTTTGCCTCCCTTATTTGTGACAATGGCAAAACGTAAACCTCAAAGTGATAGTGATTTGCGATTGTTATTACAACATGATGATGATGATGATGATGATGATTATAGTTTGCGTCTTTCTGATACAGATAGTGATGATTTCAATTCTGATACTGAATCTAATTCTGATCAGAGTGAATCTGAGGATATAGCTAATTCAAGTGCAGATTCATGGCGTCCAAATGGTAATGTGCGCAATCCTTTCCCATTTACGGGTGATAGTGGCCCTAAAATTAGTAATAATATAGAAGCAAATGATGTATTAGGAATTTATGAATGTATAGTTACTGATGAAATAATAAAACTTATTTGTGATGAGAGAAATAAATATGCTGAAAAGTGTATTTCAGAAAAGAGAGGGCAACCATTTGGAATTCCTAAACAGAGTAGGCTTCATGACTGGAGTGATGTTTCTGTGCAAGAAATAAGGCTTTTTGAAGGCATATTGCTTTTGATGGGAATTGTACAAAAAACAACTTTACAATCATATTTTTCTAGAAAACCTCTACTAGATACGCCCATATTTTATAGTATTGTGAAAAGGGATAGATTTTTGTTGGTGATGAGGTTTTTGCATTTCTCAGACAGTACTGATTCAAGCAATAAACTGTACAAAATTGATGAGGTATTAGACTTATATAAACAAAGCTTTCAAAAAGCTTATGTCCCTTCTCGTGACATTTCAATTGATGAAAGCTTATTACTATGGAAAGGAAGGTTGAGCTGGAAAATGTATATCCCCCTCAAACGTGCAAGATTTGGAGTGGAATGTTTCATGCTCTGAAGCCAAAACAGGCTATATATATAACTTTATTATATATACAGGTAAAGGAACACAGATTCCTATAAATGTTGATGTAGATGAAACAAAACAGTCCCATTCAACCAATATAGTCATCTCACTTATGGAAAATATGTTGGATAAAGGGTACTTTCTAGGTCTAGAAAATTTTCTGTATTTTTCTGTATTTAACAAATATATTTTCCTCATATATATAGTCTAAATCAAGTTGAACAATAATAAATGTTGATACATCATCGAAAAAAACTATAAGCAACACAACAAACAAAATTTTGGTAAACGCCAAATTTACAAAATTTGGGGAAAATGACTCCGCACTGTGCGTTCGTTTTCGTTCGGAGCCTCACGCAGCTAAGGGGTTAATTAGCTGACTTGAGATTGACATTTTGAAATATTTCATTATTAAAATGTACCATAGCTCATGACTTGGATTATCTCAATAGGCCTCAGTGGCTTCATGTTTTCCAAATGAAATGTAATGTAATAGCATCCTAACTATCATTTAACACTTTACTGGCCAAATATTTTGTAGGGTTAAGTTATGAATTTGTGTATTTGAAACAGGGCTGTGGAGTCGGAGTTGTGGAGTCGGAGTCAATTTTGGTGGTGCTAGAGTCGGAGTCGGTAAAAATGTACCGACTCCGACCTCAATATAAATTTTAATAAAATATGTTTTTGTGTGTGATATCACTGGCAGCTATGGTGGTTAAACCACTTAAATAATAAACACAATGTTTTCCATTTCAGACACTAATGCCATTAATTCATTTTTTCTTTTCAGATAATATTTTTTATTTTTAATGCTTATTTAATTTCGAGTTCTTTCTAAATTTCATAAGTTTTTAACTTTCAAGTCTAAAACCCCTTTCACAATGGCAAAGACACTTCCAACAAAGTCTGCAGTTTTTTAATATTTTACAATAACCACAGATGGGAAACATTTTGTGTGTCAGTGTATGATAGAAGATGATGATGAAAAATTATGTGAAGCAAAAATCAGTGGTTTTACTGGCTCTGATAAAAATGCACCAACCAGAGCATCAAATTTGAAGACACATTTGCAGTGTTTCCATCCCAAAATTTTAGAAGTTGTCATTGAGAAAGATAGTAATAAAAACCTTCCAACTACTTCAAAGTTAACAAAAGATCAGAAATCTACTGAATGACAAGCACCACTTACAAGATTCTTTACTACAGACAAAGTTACCGTAACAATGACCACAGATGATGATGATGATGCTTCACGTGGTGGTGATGAAATGCCTCTTGTAATTATCATCATAGCAGATTTAGAATTAATATACCTTCGGATTCGGATAGACAAAAAATTGAGGAGTCAGAGTCAGTTTTTTATGTGCCGACTCCACAGCCCTGATTTGAAAGGTTAGAAATTTGTCCTTTTGGGCAGTAAAGGGTTAAGGCTAAAATTCTATTTGTAAACTCCATGCTTACCCCAATCCTTGGTAAAATGCCCACTACATAACACTTCCTCTGCCTATTTTTTAAGGTTTCTATCACTTCTCTGGAGTATGTAAAAATACCAAATCAGAGGCGATATTCACCAAATTGGAGCACATTGGTCCATGAAAAGGTGTTATGTTAGGGTACTGTGTATCTGGTATTACATTACACTTCATTTGGAAAACTGAAGCCACTGGGGCCTATTGGGTTATCCAAGTCATGAGCTATATTTTTAATATTGACAGTAGGCCCAAAATAGCTAATAATTAAGTTTGGAGTTTTAATGGGTCATCAATTTGGTCTTTTGACTAAATAAATAATGTATTTAATAAAAGAGATAAAAAGGCTTTGTAGTTTTTGTTTAATTAGCAAAAATAAAGGCTGTCTCACAGCTTATAGCTTTCACATAAACTCAGTCAATAAATTCAAACAAACTCGGCCAAAAAGAAAATTTGGTATTACTGATAGGTATCTAACTCTTGAGTTTTAATAAAAATATCATAACTTAACCTAACCAATTGTCAAGGGCATACAGTTGACCTAACCAGTAACCAGCCATACAGTTAACCTAACTGGGCATTCAATAATTTTCCTGTAGTTTTTCACTAATCAAAACCTATGGGAAACCTTTGTGGTATAACAGAACTTGGTAGGTACTTTTCCATTATACCCCACAATTTTAATAAGCCCCCAATATCAATCACCCTTGAAAATTGGTAGGTTTAGTCATATTTTCATTGCTTTGTATATATATATATATATTTTTTTTTTTAACTGCAAACAACACACACTATAATTAATGTAATGTTGTCATATTACTTTCATAAGTTTTAATGAAAATATCATAACTAAACCTAACCAATCATCAAGGGTGAATGACACATAAATGAGCATTTAAATAATATAGTAAATGTCCATAATAAATTTCTGAAAATATATATAAGCACTGTATTCATATAGTAAAAACTTAGCATTTGCTGGGATATAACGGAAGTGTACCCAAAACTTTAATGAAAATATCACTTCTAACCAATTCAATGCTTCTGACCCATCAGCAAGCGGAATAGAAAGGTCTGCTATCATCATATGCAAAGATCAACTGTGTAGCTATCTATCTATCAGTAATACCAAATATATTACCAGATACACAGTACCCTAACATTGATGGATCAATTTTATGTGCCCCAATTTGGTGAATATTATCAGTGATATCAGCTCCAATTTGGTGTTCTTACAAACCAAATTCTCTGTACCTCTGTTTAACTACTACTGAATTTCTGTTCAACTTAAATCTATCATCTTTAGCCTTGCTTGTTAAATTATTTATACCTACATGAATTTTATTACCTCAGTTTTCAGGCAACAGTTATTATTGAATGTTTCATCAACAGTGACCTCGAAGGCATAACCATAATTTCTTAGGGTATTTTACTGTGTTTTGTTCGAATTTGCAATCCATATCTTGTGCAAATGTTTATTAAGTTATAAATAGTAGAAAAATTATAGGTTCTGTATGATGATATAGGCTACCTATATTAGCCAATCAGAGCACGGCATACATAAACATCATTGTCACGTGATACTCCAGTGCAGGTTAACTGAATATACAGTTAGGTCAACTGTATGCCTTTGACAATTGGTTAAGTTGTGCTATTTTCATTAGTTTTAACAAAGAATATCACGACAACCTAACCAATTGTCAAGGGCATACAGTTGACCTAGCCCATTTGGTTTTTGTTAATATCCAAAATACATTTTTCTAATATTGAACCCATATACTACTAGAGGTCATCCACTTAAAATCCACTTTCCTCACACCAATTGTGATGTCTGTAGGAGATTTTTCTCAGTCAGAGTTATAAGGGAATGGAATGCCTTGCCTGCAAATGTTGTGTTGTCCCCATCATTAACATCTTTTAAGAGTGCCTTGGCTAATTATTTGGGTGATAGACTTTTTTTTACTAATTGTGATTCTAGCTATATTATCATCAGCTCAACACACTTTCCAGTCATCCTTTTAAATTAACTTTGTATGGTATGGTCTTGGACTGGCGTGTTGGCTGCTATGGGGTTCTCAGGTGTAATCCATGGGAACCCAACCAGGTAAGAATGTATTTTGGTGTGTGTTTGGTTCATATATGACCTTCATTTCTAGTGAAAATGAACCAAAACATAGGAAAACTTTAATGTTTCATAACTTACTTTCGATTCATTTGCACAAGATATGAATGTCATATTTGAACAGAACACACCAAAATACATTAGAAAAATATATTTTGGATATTAATTTCAGTGGTGAAGCATTCAATAATTAACCAGGCAACTTCTTCATTACCTCATTGATTTTAGAAATATTACCTTCTGGAATACATATTCTTCTACAGGTTTTCTTTCCCTTATTGCATAATTCATTGTCCTATTTCCTAACAGAGGCATTCCATGTCAAGTGTACACACTTTTTGGCAATTTCTGCCACTCATCTCACCGATTTTAATGATTTTTGGTGTGGTAGTTGGGTATGATGAGTAATGAAGTGTGACCAAATTTTAGCCACTTGGGTCAAATAGTTTGGGAGTAATGACCCCCCAATTTGGGGTCAGCAGAGTAACCTCCTGATTTTGAAAGGTCATAACTCAGCATAATGGATGGATTTTAATGATTTTGGTGTCAAAATGCTCAGAAAAGACAGCAGAATAACTAATTTTATGCACAGAGAGTACATTGTTAAAAAAAAGTTGCATTTATATTTCACCTTTGATCTTGACCTCAGGTCAGAGTTCAAAATTCAAGGTCATGAAAATTAGCATAAGTAAAGACCTTTAGATGAAGCATATTCAAGCAAAAAATTGGAGTGGGATCTCCATGGGTTTGCTTTCCACAAGCATTTGAAACTGTGCATGGTAAAAATTTTTAACATTTTATTTAAGATAACTTCACAAATAGTTCATATATATACATATTATAATATAGCTACATACATGATTTGATATATAACTATAGGTAAGCATCAAGATTTTTACAAACGAATTATTTAGTTCTCTAAAAGTATCAATAATTTTTATCACAAATCCTATATAATTTTTGCAGTTAAAAATAACTTGAAATTTAGGTGTTTGAAGTTGAACAGTGAACAATGATGAACTTGTACAGGTATTTCTGATGAATTAACACTTCATATTGCCATGCTGAACCTGAAAAATATAAATTTTATACCTATTAAAAGTTTAAGTAAAATCATCATAAGTTGTTGTTTAAAAAATTAATTAGCAAGGTAGGTAGTTAACCCTTTAGTGACAGATGGTACCTTAAGGTCCACCAGAAATAATAATATAAATTGTACTACAATGCCTCATTTCTATAAGTGTTTCTACGTGTTTATATATAAATGTCATTTAGTTGATGAGAAAAGAACCCAAAATGTGTATCATTTCAGTGACTAGTTACTAAAATATTTAGTTTTGAATAACAATAGAACCTATATGTTCTGGTAACAAGAGTGACTGCATATGCTGCGGACTAGTCCTTAAAGGGTTAAACCCCTTAGTTACCTCCCAAGGCCTAGGTGTGTACCTCATTCCAACTTCTGAAGGACCTAGGCCTAGATACTATGCAGGGTGCCAAAATGGTTTTTTCATTCCACATTAGTTTAGAGCTTATATATTCTACTGTATGGCAGAAACAAGCATAGGCATCGGGCACGCGCTTGTGGAGAAAATAAATTTTCTAAACTCTAAGCTCCTAGGATTCTAACCCAGGACCATTATTCACAGTCACCAGCTCTAATGACTAGAGGGTTAGAGGGATTTCCGCTATTTAATAATAATTTAATATTAGGAAGCTATACAATTTAAGATAGACTAATACTTAGAACTATATTCATAATTGTAGGCTAATTATTAAAATATAGTTAGTTACAGTATATAGGCATACATGTCAATAAGCAATTTAAATAGCAATACTCACATTTTCCATGCAGTTGTAAGTTTTTGATTATATGTTTTTGACTAAGTTTATATCCAGTTTCTAGATTACTTTTTAAGATGACACTTTTTCAGGATCACATAAGCTTCATTGGTTTCCTTTTTTGTGATTGTATATGTTCTTCCAGTAGCTGTCATTGGGTTTATGATTGCAAGGATGTTGGACAAATCTACTGTAAGTTAGGGTGCATTAAACGCCCCATGATTTTCAAAACGTTGTTGGATTTTAATGTCTATTCCCTCAAATGTTACACTTGTTGGTAGAAGTATGTATGCAAAAGATAAATCAAATCGGAGGTGGTCCTGGGTGGCCACCGGCCACTTTTATATATTTAGTAGTGATGCACCGAATATTTGACAAATATTCGGTATTACTTATAATACTAATATACAAATATTCGGTATTACTATACTTACATTGATTGAAAGTTGAAAATGTATAAAACACAACGCCAATGTCACTACTCCAACTTTGCTCGTTTCCGCAAATTTGGCCTCGCTTTGCGGTCACATTCAACCACTTGAAGAAGATTTTGGAAGTGGTCTTCTCCTCTTGCAGCTGAGACAAAATCAGTTGTGAGCTTTACTGCTCTCTCCGCAGGGTCATTCACAACATTTAACCCATCCACAATGGACTTGGCTGCCTTGAAGTGGTCACTGTTCTGCCAATTGTCAACATCCTCTGTTAGGAAGGTCATATCCAGGTGAAGAAGGTTCACTGTAAACCACGAGTCCTCGTTCACAAGATCAGCCAGGGTTGTCGCTTCTGTAATTTTTGGAAATGACGGTTTGCCATATCCAGAACCGTAGCGGTGTTTTGGAGTGCTTGGCATTTCATCTGGTTGTATGGCCAGTAACACATCTGCAAGGGCACGACGCTCCTTTTGAGGTACTGCATTGCTGAACAGTGCCAAAACAACCAGTTCTGGGGTTAAATACCACAAATGTCTATCAAAGGCTTTCACAGCGCTGACTGAAATGATTGAGTTGACAGCTTTATAGTTGAGCAGAGTCTTGTATAAGCACAAATCAAACCATGGGGCATTTGAAGCAGACTGACATATGAGCCACCAATCACAATAAATATAAACAACAAAAACAACAAACTCCTTCAGTTTTTCCTGTTGATGTTGTGTTGTTACAGTTCCTCGAGGTAGTACAGAAATTTGCTCTTCAAGTAGGCATATTTTGATGGAATAAAGAATCTTTGACATCCACCTTGCTTTATGCATGGCCCCAGGTCTGTGGAGTGTTCCTTGTTTTGTGACATCATCATCGAGGACTACCTGGCAGAGTTGTGCCATTTCCTTGTAGTCTTCCCTACAGTATGAAGCGCTTGTGCGGATTGTGCTTAAAACCTTGTTTTTGCAGGATAAAAGCAGTTGTTGTGCATCGTCATTGTACATTGAAATGTCAATTTTGGTTAAACTTTCATCTTTTGCATGCGATATGCGTTCCCAATTCTTCTGGAATCTTTGGAACAAAGATGCTTCTGGAGACTTTGATGTCTCAATTTTGAGAGCGTCAAACACATGATCCAGGATTACCTCTCCAACATGATGGCGACATGCACACCACAGAAGAGCACGGTCCAGTTTTGATTGAATGGTAACACAGGCAGCTGTAACGTGTCCAGTGTTGATGCTGTTGTGTCAAAACATAAGTTGACAACTGACTGTTTGCACTTCCATGAATGTAGAAACGTGTAAGTGTGCTCGGCAATGATGTCACCTGATGACATATCACTTCCACGAGGATATCTAGCCACTCCCAGTAGCTTTACATCAGTGGCATTCCCAACCAACACTGGCAATCTTTCTTCCTTGCCATTCTTGTTTGTGAGCGTATGCATCTGCTTGCCATCCCAGTGAAGTGTTGCAGCTGTTGGGGCGATCCAATTTTCTCGAATATCTTTGGCGATAGCACTTGTTATTGATCGTCGAGCCTTATCAGCAGTTGAATACGACTTGGCCACACAACGTGGATCACCTCCTGCCTCTTGAATTACAGCTTCGGTGAGCACAGCCTGTTGAACAGGAGTTATGTTTAGTCAAGTAGCAACAGACACGACTGAAGGCCTTTTCAGAATATCATGAGGAATAAAGGCAGACGTACCTGCATATGTTGATCTGTGGTGACTACGCTTCCTTTGAAGCTCTGGAATCGCCTCTTCTTCAGTTTCTTCCAAGCTATCTGCAGAGGCACTATCATCAGAGCATACAGAACTTTTCATCTCTTGTACACTGGATGATTCATGACGTTCTCATCTTGAAGCTTCCGCTAAGATGCGTTTTTCTTTTCTACGATCTTTATCAGCTTTCTTCTTGTCAACACTACCAAATGAGGCTACTCTGTCAGATTTCATTGACTCTAAAAATGCTCTATCTTCCTCATTCTTAATGTTTGTCATTGCATCTTTTGTCCATACACCAAAGGTCTTATCAAGACGTTCATTCATGGATTGCAACTTAGCCAAAGTGTTTGGAGATTCTCTGCGAGAAACAGGTATTTGACGCAATTTGTTATTGTCATTAAGAAGGTCAAGTATTAGTTTGCAGCATTGATGGTCTGAAAGCATAGGAATATTTGCTTTAGTGTAGAATGTTTTCAGCTGGATAAGGACTATGCTGGCAGATTTCCATTTGAGTGGCTGTGTTTGTTTGCCTTCACATATTTCTTTCTGGATGTGCCACATCACGCATCGAAGAACCTGCCGGCAAGTTGGGAGGCGGACTCCTGTCAATGTACCATCTCCTTCTGTAAGAGCATTGCCAAGACCAAAAATGGCACTTGCTAATCTGGTCTTCTTAGCTTCCATTGTTACAGCTTCCATTGTTACAGCTTCCATTGTTTCTGAAAGACAATAAAGGATATTATTAGACTATAAGTGAAGTTTCATTTATGGTACATGTTTTATGTAAATCACCCCTTTAGTGTGTATCAAACGCCCTTAGGTCCTTGGATTTTAATGTCTATTCTCTCAAATGTTATGTAAATCACCCCTTAGCAACTCTATATTAAAAGAAACAATGTAAGTAGTCAACTGGTTGGTAAATAAAAAAAATAGATATTTTTACATAGCGTGGCCCCCGAAAATTGCCGCGAAAATATAAAAGTGACCGGTGGCCACCCAGGACCACCTCCGATTTAATTAATTTTGGCATACATACTTCTAGCAACAAGTGTAACATTTGAGAGAATAGACATTAAAATCCAAGAACCTAAGGGCGTTTGATGCACCCTACTGTAAGTATATCAGGATTTTCAGGATAAGTAAACAACTTGTTTGGGTCACAAGGGTGAAGGAAGTTTACTTTCACTTCATCCTCACCAGGATATGTTTCCATCACACACCCAATCCACCAGTGGTTATCATACTCCACTGTTACATATCCTGTGACATTTTCAATTGAGTGGCTTGTTGGGGGGAAGTGAATTCCTCTCAACTTTCAACTGAGGCATTGTACATTTGTACTTCTAAACAATTTTTTTGTCAGTGGTATGAATGAATGTAATTTTTTAGTTCCTGGTATGATTCTCACTTTTGATAAAATTTGATCTAAAAATTCTCTCTCATTTGAGTATTGTTCGTGTTGCAAAGCTAAAAGATATTAGAGTCAATTTTAAGGAATAGAAATCAAAAATCTTTTGGGGACAGAATTGGCCACGAAGACTTTCTTTTGATGGTTCCTCCAACACCATCTGATAGTCCCTTGCCATGGCTGGTAACAAAAAAATGCCACTCAGCCTTAACCAAATTCTTCATGGGGGTGGCATAAATTTAAAAAGTTTTTGCAGTTTTTGTATTGACCTGCAAATCCATTAGTAAAATAGATAATTCTCTTTAGTAGCTTAAAATTTGACTTAAGATGATTTATTAAAACTTTTATGAATAGATGCATTGCAACAGTATCATATGTTTACACTCCCATATGTATTACACTCCAAGATAATAGAGAGCTGTGATTCTTTTTCTTGCTCTTTGTAATAAACCCATGGAAGAAGAGCTGCTTGGCAATTATTCCAGCGAAATCCTTGAGCACAATCTTGGAACATCGCTTTCTGAAATAACATTCTCAGAAGGCTGACTGTGATCAGACTCTTCACTTTGTGATGTTGATAGCAACTCTGGTCTCTGGGTCAATAATTTTCTATAGTTGCTACCAGGGTTGTGGAGTCGGAGTCGGAGTCGTGGAGTCGGAGTCGTGGAGTCGCACGTTTCAGGGCGGAGTCAGAGTCGGAGTCGAATTTTTACAATGTGTGGAGTCGGAAAATTTTGGACCGACTCCACAACCCTGGTTATAGCCACTAGGTTAAGGGTTATTCAATTTTAAGTAGGACTACTACTGGTTAGACCTTAATTATGTTTAAGAATCTTTTTCATTTATATATATATATATATATATATATATATATATTATATATATATATTTATTATTGGAAAAAATTAAAATCCATTAATATGATAATATCTACAAGTCAATATCCTTCTTAATATTTGAATGTTCCCTTATCCTAGAAAGTAACCTGACGATTCATGTGGTGGTGATGAAATGTCTTATTATTATGATAATTATAGAGTGAAACACTAGAGGAGTCGGAGTCATATATTTAAAATGTGAGGAGTCGGAGTCGGATTTTTAGATTTTTTACAATGTGTGGAGTCTGAGTCGGAGTCGGAGTCGAATTTTTACAATGTGTGGAGTCGGAGTCGGAGTCGGAGTCGAATTTTTACAATGTGTGGAGTCGGAGTCGGAGTCGGAAAATTTTGGACCAACTCCACAACCCTGGTTGCTACATAGTACAGTATTCCTTTGTAGGGTCATTCCATGTCAATCAGACACATAAGAGCAAAAAAAAAAAGTCAACCATCTCCGATTTTGTTTATACTTAGTACACTTAATGACCCTTATGAGAAATGTAGATACCCAAAATTTCACACCTGTGACCTCAGGGTGCCGAGATATGAGGTCATGAAAGTTGACCTTTTGACCAGATTTTTTCAAAATTTAATAATATCTAAATTGTCATATCTCGGCTTCTACTGGACCGATTTACTTCATTTTGGTGTCATTTTAAAGCTTGAAAGGAGTAGAATCTTTTGTCTATCTTGAAATATATCCCATAAATGATTCGCAAAAACGTTATAGAAGTTGGAAATATTTGAACTTTAGTAAAAAAAAAAGTCTCCAATTTTTTGTCCCAAGATACTTCTATCCAAGCACAATATTGTGTAAGAATTTCATTATTCTCTGGCAAATACTTTAGAAAATATAGCACTTTCAGTATGATGAATTTAAAAAAAAATATAAAAAAATGACAATGAAAAATCATTGCTATTCCTATGGAATGATGTGGAATAACTTTTATTTTTGAAAGTATAGCACTATGACAAATAAAAACTAACTGAGCTGTAAATTTGACACGTCCTATTAGGTATACCTATTTTTGCATCTGTTATTTGTCTGCAAACATTAACTCCTAGTACAAATAACTGTTTTATGTGTACATGTACTTTTTTCCAGATCTTTTAGGAAACTATGAAATAAATCATTTATATGTAATATATTCAGAAATTCCTAGCCAGGTACCTATTGTATTTCAATTTGGAAATTTTGAAATGGATTCACTTAATTTAAAAGGAAAATGTGCTGATCCTTTCAATGAGCATCAAGGGAAATGGTGAACTAAGTGACTAAGAGTAGTCCCACCTGAAATAATCATTAAGCAGCAGGGTTGTTTGGTTTAAACCATGGTTTAAATCATCTTTACAAAACAAAAACAAAAAAAAAGTATATGAAGAAGAAATAAAAGAATATAGGCAACCTTGCATTTATATTTTGTGCATGCATCTATTTACATTAATCTAAACATAACCCCACTTGCATGATGGAGATCTCTCAGGGAACTGTCTGAAGATGTGCAGAACAATGCATTAGTGTTCATAAGTGTCATCTCATGCTGCAGTTGAAAGAATTTTTTCTGCTTTTGGACTGATAGTCCAAATTAAGAAATAAATTAGAAGTTCATAAAGCTTCTAAACTTGTATTTATTTATAAATGTTTTAACAAAGAGCTAATGTGAAATAAATTTAGAGGCTATATCTATAAACTTAAAGGCCAAAGAAAAATATATTTTTCTTTTGTTTATTTTTCTATTCAGTACTGTACCATACATTAAAAGATTTTTATTTTTTTAATATTTGTTTAAGCTATATGCACAAAGTCAAGTTAAATGTTTATTTTATTTAGTTTATGGTTAAACTATTGATTTCTTTCTTTTTTCTAATTGTCAGCAATTAAATTATATGAAATACTAAAAGTTTTCAATTTCCTCAATTTCTATATATATTATATATATATAATTATGCGGGTTGCTTCTACAGAGCTTCAATTTAATATTTAGTAGAAATCCAATGACAAGGAGAAATGTAAATGCCATGAAAAGTCTTCTTTATTGCGCAACGTTTCGAGCAATACGCTCATCTTCAGGCTGTTTAATAACAATGTGAAATTAAAATCAATATTGAATGAAAAACAAACAGAAATTTCTATAACCTATTCGTAAAGACAAATTTTAAAAGACTGAGAAAAGAGGGTTAAGTTCTAAGTTATACAGATTTACATATCAAAATTAAGAAGTTATTTTTAAATACATGTAGTAAATGTGAAATTAATACACTGGAAAAATTACCAATAGTACACTGGAACAATGGAGCTATCTACCTTACACAGCAGTATCCGAGGCCGACTAATTTGAGCAGAGGAAACGGGAACGAAGGATGGCGAGGGAGATAGGGGAAGGAGGGATTATAAGGAATTGGGGAAGGAGGAGGGATCATAGCAAATTGAGAGGGACGGACGATGAGTCAACATTCAGACTAGGGGACAATGCTTTAATGAAAAGGGATTCTAAAATTCTTAGTGAGTTGGGACAAGTATTACAACCAAGAATTTTAAAATTGTCTAAAGTGACATCAATTTTGCATTTGATGCTATGTTCACGAATGCTGGAGGCTTCCTTAGTTTTTAAAATTTTACCTGTTCGGTCTCCTTGGGAATTACATCGGCAGCACTGTTCGCTCTCTCAGGGCTAGATTTTATTCGCATATGGGAATAAGTGGCCGAACAGGTAAAATTTTAAAAACTAAGGAAGCCTCCAGCATTCGTGAACATAGCATCAAATGCAAAATTGATGTCACTTTAGACAATTTTAAAATTCTTGGTTGTAATACTTGTCCCAACTCACTAAGAATTTTAGAATCCCTTTTCATTAAAGCATTGTCCCCTAGTCTGAATGTTGACTCATCGTCCGTCCCTCTCAATTTGCTATGATCCCTCCTCCTTCCCCAATTCCTTATAATCCCTCCTTCCCCTATCTCCCTCGCCATCCTTCGTTCCCGTTTCCTCTGCTCAAATTAGTCGGCCTCGGATACTGCTGTGTAAGGTAGATAGCTCCATTGTTCCAGTGTACTATTGGTAATTTTTCCAGTGTATTAATTTCACATTTACTACATGTATTTAAAAATAACTTCTTAATTTTGATATGTAAATCTGTATAACTTAGAACTTAACCCTCTTTTCTCAGTCTTTTAAAATTTGTCTTTACGAATAGGTTATAGAAATTTCTGTTTGTTTTTCATTCAATATTGATTTTAATTTCACATTGTTATTAAACAGCCTGAAGATGAGCGTATTGCTCGAAACGTTGCGCAATAAAGAAGACTTTTCATGGCATTTACATTTCTCCTTGTCATTGGATTTCTACTAAATATATATATATACAGGGTGGGCGGAAAGTAGCTCCCTATTTTGGATTGGTAAAAAAATACGTATATTATCCATTTATTTCAGAAGAAATAATATGAAAAGGTAGGCATACATGGTAGGTTTTCTCTAAAATTCAATGTGGGCTCCAACTCTTTCCACCAGCTTCTGGAGCCGCCCAGGAATGGCGTCCACTGACTTTAGCAGGAACTCCGGCGGGATGGAGGACATGACTTCCCGAATTCGGTCCTCCAGTTCTTCCAATGTCCTCGGTTTGGTGCGGTAGACTTCTTCCTTTACCCACCCCCAAAGAAAGAAGTCGCACGGTGTCAAGTCGGGGCTCCTGGCTGGCCATTGATGTGGACCACGACGACCCATCCAACGCCCAGGGAAGTGGGCATCCAGCCACTCACGGACAACAAGAGCGAAGTGCGGAGGGGCGCCATCTTGCATAAATATCAGATCGTCGATGTTCTCCCATGTGCTGACAACCGGTCAGACCTCGTTTCGCAACATAGCAAGGTACCGCTCAGCATTCATGGTGTTGCGCAGAAGGAACGGGCCCACAACCTGATCTGAGGTCATACCACACCACACCGTTACACTGAACCGATTCTGCCGTTTTTCAGCGGTAACCGTGCGACTTCTTTCTTTGGGGGTGGGTAAAGGAAGAAGTCTACCGCACCAAACCGAGGACATTGGAAGAACTGGAGGACCGAATTCGGGAAGTCATGTCCTCCATCCCGCCGGAGTTCCTGCTAAAGTCAGTGGACGCCATTCCTGGGTGGCTCCAGAAGCTGGTGGAAAGAGTTGGAGCCCACATTGAATTTTAGAGAAAACCTACCATGTATGCCTACCTTTTCATATTATTTCTTCTGAAATAAATGGATAATATACGTATTTTTTTACCAATCCAAAATAGGGAGCTACTTTCCGCCCACCCTGTATATATATATATATATATATAAGCCTACAGGCTGTATATAAAAAACCAATGGTTTTTGGTTTTTTCAAAAAAATGGTTTTTTTACCAACCCTGTTAAGCAGCCTGATCTCCAATTAACTGCAAATCATAGACTATGTAATCTGTGCAGAATTCCTGCTGATAAAATATTAAAAGAAAACACTAAAAATTCAGACAGTGACTCATCTCATCCCTCTGGCTCTGTCATATCCGAAAGACCACTTGAACTTGTGTCATCAGGGTCAGGCTCAAGTTCAGCGTCTCTAACAGTAAATTTTGAATTAGTGACGCTGAATAGTTCATTAAAAGAAATAGGAGTGTGTCCAGTTAAAAAACAAAAATTAGATACGGTACTCAAAAGGCATATGGACTGAAAAAATTTAAACAAGTTAAAGATACGTTCAAAAGAAAAATAGAAGCTGCTAGTGGAAAAACTATAGTTGAAGAGGAAGAAACATCACAGGAAGAAAATGATTATAAAGAAATTTTAGACCAGCTAAAAGAAAAATTTAACGATTCAAGTACTAAAAGAAGTGAAAAAATTAAAATTTTAACAGTTCTGCCCAAAAGCTGGAGTATAAAAAAAATATGCCAAGAATTCAATACTACCAAACACACTGCATGCATTGCTAAGAAAATGGTAGAAAGTTCTGGAATTTTGTCAGAACCAAATCCAAAATCTGGGAAAGTTCTGGAAATGGGAATAGAAGATTGTTAAAAAAATTTATTTAAATGAAAACAAGTAGATTAATGCCGGAGTAAAAAAGATTTTGAGTGTGTTATTAACGAATAAGGTCAAAGGGAACATAAACAGAAGCACCTTCTCTAACTTAAAAGAGGCATATGAGGCCTTTAAAAATAAATACCCAAGGATGAAAATTGGATTTAGTAAATTTGCCTCATTAAGGCCTAAATAATGTGTAATTGCGGGTGGATCTGGTATGCACTCAGTATGTGTTTGTGTTATCCACCAAAACCTAAAACTTATGTTCATTGGGGCAAAAATTTATAAAACTACAGAGCCTAAAATCAGTCACATCCGCCAATTGTTACCTTCCCTAATGTGCAATCCTCCCTTGTAGGCTTGCTTTTGCTGCTGCTCTCTTGACAGTACCTCCAATTCCATCACATGCATTTTTGCCGTGCAATGTAGCAAAAAAATGCAACTCCGCATCAATCCCAGTCAGCTCTGTGATGGCAAAGGTTCAAGAAATTGAATTTGTTCTTATACTGAGCAGCACATCCATCAGTAAAATAGTGAATTTTTGTCAGAGTTGTATGTTCTACACGAATAACAGGTATTAGCTCTTTGAGAAAAGAGTACACCATCACTGTATTGTTTCAATGAATCTGAAATGAAGCAATAACTCTGATGACAGATGGTATTAGATTGTTTCTAGTAAAACCCAAATGGGTGTACTGTGCATTGAGAGTTTTCCCAATGAAATCCTTGTGCTGCATCCTGGACAATAAATGAATAGTTCTCTGCAAAATCATCTACTAAGCACCCTTCATGCAATGGAAGGTTATTTTTTAATTTTTTTAAATATTCTGCTTGGTGTTTACTTGTAAAATGATGCCTTGTGAGATTAGAAATACTCTTACTTAATGATTCTATGAAATCATAACTTCTCAACCTTTTCTGTCAATGAACAGCAGTCCACCATCACCCATTGCGTATAATGAATTTCTTCTGGTAGAGTCTCCATAGCATCTAATCCTTCCAACAAGGCCTTGACACCCTGTTTGCATGGGCAGTTTTGGCACATATGCATCATACAATCTTCATTGTTGATGTCACAAACTGAAGCAGCCATCAGCTGTGAATATTCTAGCTGTCTCACTCCAAGAGCTTGCAAGCTGTAGTTTGGGATTCTGATGATATGTACAGACACAAACTGAATGCGTACCACTGCTACCTGCGAGGATACACCAAGCAGGATGAAGACTGGCAAAACAACTAAATCCAACATGAGGATTATTTGAATCCTTAGTAAATTCTGCATAGAGCTCTCGCAAATTACAAAGTATTAAATGCTTTTGCATCTATCTTTTCTCCTTCATTGATTACAACCTTGCAGTCTTTCATTCCAGGACAATGACAGCTATATTCATCTAATTCATAAAAATTTCCCACTTTCACTTTTCTCTCATTTGTAATTACTTTGCCTTTACTCATTTGATGGGATTTCAGGTAGTACTCCATGTTCACTTTTCAGATGGCAACTTTCTTTACTATGTAAGTTGATGTTCCAAAGAATGTCGATATTTTACCTATTGTAAATGGTGACAGTGATAAAATTTGAAGTTTTAGCTTGCTGTTTTGTGTGGTGTTGAACTTATCCTTGAGCTCCCTCATAAGAAGTTCATACCTGCAATTTTTAGAAAACTTTTACTAAAGAGATTTCTACTAGCTAGTCGTAAAATATAAAAATTCTAAACATATCCCTAAATGGATAGTTTCATTGCGTTAATTGGTGACACCTTAAAGCTACTTTAGATAGGCCTAATCATATTATGGTATGTATAACAATATATATATATAATATATATAGTACCTAAATTAATTTAAGTGATACTTACTTATGTAATTCAGAATTCTTTTTGTCATCTGGGAACTTGTTGATGGACCAGCTTCTGGAAGTTCTACTCCATATGCAGATTCTATACTTCTTGATTATTTTCTGTTGTCTTCAACAGTTTGGAGGTTCCTTGTTTTTGCTGTTGCTGATGTCATACCAGCTGTAAGCAATATAAATATAAAGTGTGTTAGTTTTACAAGTAAACTGTAATATTCATGGAATAAATAATATGTCAATTTATAATAAACATCATTCATTGTACAAATGTTTTTTATTTAATCATTATAGCTCTATATATATATGTATGTATATATTTTTATTTGCATCAAAATAACCTTACTTGTTTTTATTGGACTTTCATCCAAGTAGGGAAGTATATTGTCATGAAGTATGTCTTTCTTTGGAAAACGGTCTAGATGTTTTGAAGGAGTCATTAATTGTGGATTGGAGAGACTTTCAAGAGTCAGATGAGGTACATGAATCTTCACTGATTTCCATTGGTGAAATGGCTTCCACTGCTGTTTGCTTAAGATGACCTTGTTCCTTTGATATTAATTTTAGACAATTTACACATAATAGGTCATCATCAATGTTCCCTCTAAGGTGTGCACGTGTGCGCGCGCACATGCGTTGTGAAACCCGCGCACACAGCAAAATAAAATGCGCACAGGCTCAAGCGTATCATGAGTCACAACAGTAAATGAAGTAATTTAAAAAATATACCATCACACAAGGTCTGACCATTTGCATCAACATACTCTGTAGTCGCTCTTTTAAGTATTAACCCCTTCTGCCCGACTTCGCCAACTTTGGCACTGAGCATGTTAAAGCTGTTGGTTTACATCGTCGTCGTTGGCCTAGGCAAGCTACGGCTTGGGACCGTAGCGCATCTATCCGGTATAGGTTAACCTGGATGATGTAGCCATAAGCACTGCCGCTAGTTAAGTGCCAACCAGTGATTATCTCACTAGCCGTATTGAGTCCGTTAGGCGAAACTGCGACAGTACCAAAGGTGGAAAATATAACCATTGGTTTTCTATTATTTATTTGTAAAATGGACATGGTATTAGATTAAAATAAATATTTGAATATAAATAATTAACTGACAATTGTGATATATAATTAATTATGTTTACATACAATAAAATAATATAGTATACATAAAATTAGTATTAATGTGGTTCACAATTGAATTATAATGGGGTAACTAATTTAAAATGAATTTATACTATTCCGAAATTCAAGACGGTAAAATTAACATTTATCTTTAAACTAAAATAAGAGTATTCACTACACACTCCCCCACCAGAGAGGAAGTTCAAAGAGTTCCGAACGACACAGATTTCCGCTGGACCTTTTTGGTAGCTACATGTACCTCGCTGAAGGTTGATTCCAAAAACGCAGGCTTAAGACGATCGATAGAAACCTTGTCGACCTTGGAACCGCGCTGGATGAGAAATGATTTGCGCGTACGTCGGAGAACTTCATAGGGTCCGTCATATGGACATTGGAGAGGCCGTTTTGGGAGAGGTACACGAACGAAAACGTGGGTGCAAGACTGGAGGGCTGGGGAAATAAAGATGTTCTGTTGGCTAGTCAATCGAGGGGGAACAGGCTGAAGGGACTGGATGTGAGAGGAAAGTGTTGGAGCAAATTCCGTAGGATCGCATGACTTATCCCCTGCAGTGAAGTAGCCACCTGGTAGCCGCAGTGTTGTTCCATAGACTAGTTCAGCCGCTGTAGTCTTCAGATCACTCTTAAATGCAGAGCGAATACCAAGCAAAACGAGTGGAAGCTTATCCATCCAATGGGAGTCTTCGTGACACATAAGGGATGACTTCAGCTGGCGATGGAAGCGTTCGACGAGGCCGTTAGCTTGCGGATGATACGCACAGGTATGCGCATGTACTGTACCCAACAAGCTGGTAAACTTCTTCCAAAGCGAAGACTCAAATTGGCGACCTTGGTCAGTGATGACTTTTGTCGGCAATCCAAATCTTGATACCCATCCATGAAGAAAGGCTCTTGCAACAGTGTCCGCTTGGATATCAGGAAGTGGGATGGCTTCAGGCCATCTGGAAAAGCGGTCGAGACAGGTGAGCAGATAACGTTGGCCTTGAATCACTGGAAGAGGGCCAACAATGTCTACATGAATTACCTCAAATCGCTGGGATGGGGGCGGAAATGCGTCAAAGGGGGACCTGGTGTGCCTTTGGACTTTGGCACGCTGGCAGGCAAGGCACGTTTTGGTCCAATGTTTGACATCCTTCCGCATCGAGGGCCAAACAAAGCGAGAGGTAACCAGGTGTTGCGAAGCACGGATACCAGGATGGGAGGGCTTATGAAGATCCGTGAAGACTGCTTTTCTGTGACATGGAGGGACATAAGGGCGAATAGCAGCTGTTGATACGTCGCAATAGAGGGGCACAGACAATCCTGGCATACTCATTTTCTTGAGGGAAAGTGAGTGAGTGGAGTCTTCTCTGAGCAGGTCTTGTAGTTCCGTATCCTTATCTTGATCCTGTGCAATAGCATTCCACAGTGTAGAGCTGAGGGTAACAGAAGTAATCTCTATCCTTGAAAGTGCATCCGCTGGAGTGTTCAAGACACCTTTGATGTGGCGGATATCTGTGGTAAATTGCGAGATATAATCGAGTTGCCTGATGACTCTGGGAGAGTGGTTACAGCTGTTTTTATTGAAGACAGTGACCAAAGGTTTGTGGTCGGTAAAAACACAAAACTCTCGGCCTTCAAGGAAATGTTGAAAATGCTTCACGTTTAAGTAAATAGCAAGAAGTTCACGTCCGAAAGCACTATAACGCGTTTGGGCTGGCTGCAGCTTTTTCGAGTAAAACGCGATGGGTGCTTGTTGACCGTTAATGGTTTGTTCCAACACTCCACCGATCGCAACATCTGATGCATCGACCGTCAGAGTTAGGGGGGCATCACTGATAGGAAATGACAAAGACAATGCACTATTGATAGCATTTTTGGCATTGTCGAACGCCAGTAAACTATCGCTACACCATACCAATTTCGTTACCTTGCGTTTGTGTGTGATCATAGCGTGTAGAGGAGCAAGAACACTGGCACAGTTTTTAATGAACTTGTGGTAATAATTTACCAAACCTAGAAACCGACGTAACTCACGCTGATTATTTGGCATAGGGTAATTTTTTATCACTTCACACTTGTCCTGAAGGGGGGTAATTCCGTGCTGCGAAATCGTGTGACCAAGAAATTCCAAGGTTGGCTGTGCAAACACACTTAGATGCATTAATAGTAACACCGTATTGTTCTAAGCGTTGAAAAAGGAGTGAAAGATGTTCCTTATGTTCCTCTTCCGTTGAGCTGGCCACAAGCAAATCATCGATGTAGGCATAAACAAAGTCTAAGCCTCTGGTGACCTCATCTATAAACCTCTGAAAGGTTTGCGCAGCATTCCGTAGCCCGAATGGCATCTTCACAAATTCGAATAACCCAAATGGTGTACAAACTGCAGTCTTGGGAATATCCGAAGGCTCTACGGGAATGTGGTGGAAAGCCTTAACAAGGTCTATTTTACTGAAGATAGATTTGCCGTGGAGAAGAGAAGTAAAGTCTTGGACATTTGGTACAGGATATCGGTCCGGGATGGTTGTCGAATTCAAAAACCGGTAATCCCCACATGGTCTCCAGTCTCCTGACTTCTTCTGGACCAGGTGTAGGGGAGAGGACCAACTGCTTTTGGAAGGTCTTATTATCCCAAGATCTATCATAAGCTGGAATTCCGATTTGGCAGCTTTCAGTTTGTCCGGGGCAAGACGTCTGGGTTTTGCAAACACAGGGGGACCTTTTGTTGTAATGTGATGGGTAATGGTGTGCTTAATGGTATCACCCATCTGCATAAGTTGAAGAATTCCTGGATATCGCTGGAAAAGGCACTGGTACATGGAATTAGGGGGAACGAGGGAAAGTGCAGAGTTCGAGGCGTCCGGAAGGGCAACCTGTTTGGCAAGAACAGAAAGCAGTGTGGCCTGGTCGCATAAGCGTCGCTTGTCAAGATCCACCAGGAGTTTGAAATGCTGGAGGAAGTCAGCGCCGATTATGGGATGCCGCACTTGAGCACAGATGAAAATCCACTTGAAGGATCGGTGAAGGCCCAAGTTTAGTTCACGCGACTGAGTACCGTACGTGGGTATGCGTGAACCGTTAGCAGCGTATAGAGGCGGAGATTCCGAGTGCGTATGACCAGATTTTTGAGGGAATACACTGACTGACGCTCCGGTATCGACCAAGAAATTGACACCAGAGTTCCTGTCCTTTATGAATAACAGGTTGGCAGTGCGAGTACTAGACGCCATTAGGACTCGCTGCTGGGGTTTTCCGACGAAAAATTGCAAGGGGAGATGCACTTCCTAGCCTTCTTTCCAAATTTCGAGTGGTAGAAGCAGATCTTCCCGGAACTCGAATGATGCCTCTTCGTAAATCTTGACCGAGAATGGCTTCTTTGCCGTTGATTTTGTAGCAGAGAACAAACGTGGTTGAGTTGTTGACTTAACTCTTTCACTTTCAACTCCAGTTCCGATTGTGTGTTCACGTTGTTGACCGGAGCTGTGTCAATCTCCACTACTTTGTCGGCAGTTTCTGCTAGTTTATCAACTGGAGTAGCAGGATCCATAGTGGCCAAGACACGCTGAGCTGATGGAGGAAGTTTCTGCAAGAACAACTGTCTAAAGATGTCCTTATCGAAGGTTTGTGCGCGTTCGCCTAGAGCGCACTGCATAGCCCTCAGCATTGAGTGGGCTTACGGTCTCCAAGTTCTTCTTTTGAGATTAACTGATGTAGTTTCTCACGCTCGGAGACAGTGGTGCGGCACAGGAAGGCAGACTTCAGATCGTTGTATGGGTCCTCACTCGTGGAAGTAGACACGATGACGTCACGGACTTCAGAGATGATGCTCGCTGGTAGAGAGGACAAAACATGATCGTATTTCGTCCTGCTAGTGGTGATCCTTCCCAAGTTGAATTGTGATTCCACTTGGTGGAACCAAATAAATGGATCACCCGGCCAGAAGACGGGGAGCTTTACGCTCAAGTGGGAGATGGCACCAGCGTCGTCAGGCATCTTCTCCTATGCTTGCTAACGTACAAGCAAGACGACAAGTTCCCAACGAAGGAGTGGAGGTTGAGACGAGCGCAGGCACAGAGCGCACGGGCAGGGGTGAGGGGCAGAGGGCACGAGCGACATTACAGTCTGGTCCTAGTCGCTCGGGTGAAGGGGGTGATGGGCACGAACGACGTGACAGTCTGGTCCTAGTCGCTCGGTGAAGGGGTGTGGGCACGAACGACGTTACAGTCTAGTCCTAGTCGTTCGGGTAGAAGGGGTAATCCAGCTCCGGGGTCACCAATTGTTGGTTTACGTCGTCGTCGTTGGCCTAGGCAAGCTACGGCTTGGGACCATAGCGCATCTATCCGGTATAGGTTAACCTGGATGATGTAGCCATAAGCACTGCCGCTAGTTAAGTGCCAACCAGTGATTATCTCACTAGCCGTATTGAGTCCGTTAGGCGAAACTGCGACAGTACCAAAGGTGGAAAATATAACCATTGGTTTTCTATTATTTATTTGTAAAATGGACATGGTATTAGATTAAAATAAATATTTGAATATAAATAATTAACTGACAATTGTGATATATAATTAATTATGTTTACATACAATAAAATAATATAGTATACATAAAATTAGTATTAATGTGGTTCACAATTGAATTATAATGGGGTAACTAATTTAAAATGAATTTATACTATTCCGAAATTCAAGACGGTAAAATTAACATTTATCTTTAAACTAAAATAAGAGTATTCACTACAAAGCTTTATGTGCAAAATATGCAGATTTTCTTGGTGAAAGTTCTACCATAACTAGTGATGTTAAAAAATGGTTTTTTTTATGTCCATGTTGTTTTTTTTGTTTTTTTTTGTTTTTTTTAATAATTAATATAGATATTGCCAATTTAATTATAAGGTATACTTATGCAATGATATATATTATAAAAATAAATAAATAAATAATAAAATAGGCCATATGGTACCAGTATAGAATGTCCTTTTCAGCCTATTTACAGAAAAAAACTGGCCTCTTTCTTGCACTGAAAGTCTTGTATCTTAGCTCCGTTAAACTTGCGAGAACACTGGCTGGGAGCTGACTGCCCATTGTCCAACCTTTCCAGGACTCTCCCATCCATGCCTCGGATTTTGAATCTCCCACTTAACTATCCTTTAGACCCGCGATGACATATTTTCCCCCCCGAGACCATCCATATATATACATACACATACACCCATATACATATATACCAATATATACATAAATACTTATATACACATTTATATCTATTATATACACATGCATATTTACACATGCATACATCCAGAATTCCAGATACATACGCACGCATGACTCCAGATTCCTGGGATCTTGGGAGCATTGCTCCAGTAAATTTGACCATGAGAAAAAGTAAATTTGGGTTTGGGTTTTGTTCATCCGCTAGACGTTATGCAATTTTTTTGCGTATACGTTCTTGTACAAACCAATTTTTTTAAATTACAAATTTAGTTATTTTAAGTTTAGTTGGTAATTCCATATTTAACAATTATTTTTATTTTTTGTTAAGCTTCAATGTTTTGATAATTAAAATTTTATTAAAACGTATATTTTTTTAATATAAAATTATCAGGATTGGACAATGTTCCATTGATCTCGGCCAGGTTTGATAAATTGGCCAGATAATTACTTGTGCAGTTTTAAGTAATCCACCATGACTCTAGAATTGAAAAGTTTAGTTAAGTTTAAACTTACTTTTACTTACTTTAACTTACCTACTTTTACTTACTCTTCCTTACTTTTACTAAGTTTAAAGCACTTACTTTTACTTACTTTCATTGTACTATATTTACTTACTTTTACTCACTTTTACCATACTATATTTACTAACTTTTACTTATTTTGTATTTTTTCAGGTAGTCAATAATCAATAATGGATCCTAATATTGATGAAGTTGGAGAGAAAAGTGAGGGTGTTAAAAGGGGTTACTTTTGTGGTCAATGCAAGAACAAATATTCAAAGAAGCAAACTGGGAGGAACATTTTAATTCCAAAAAAAATATTGTTACAATACAAGAGGTCCCAGAGTTTGGGCCCACAGCTTAGATATTGCAGTAAAGAAATACCAGGATGAAGTGCAGCAAAGAGATACGGCAAAGCAGTCATTTAGTTTGTTCACAAAATGTGCTAGTGCTAGACCTCAGAAAAATGAACCAACTTCATCAACTGCTAATCTAGAAAATGAAACTTTTTCACTAGATGTTTCACAGACTGAAGAAAGTGCTTCTCCCCACCTAAGAAACAAAAGGTAAGTGAGGAATCTGCGCATCAGACTAACAAAACTGCTTTAGAGGAATTTGAAAATTCCCAAATCCAGAAGACATTGAATGCAATTTTGCGCCTAACAAAAGAAACTCACCAAGCTGTTGTGGTTAATAAAGAGAAGAGTCAAAATATGCCTTCAAGTTCAAGTGTTGCATCCAAATCTAATAAAGCAAAAAGCAACAAATTTGACATTTCCATAGCCCATTTAAGCAAGTGTAAATCAATACATTGCTGCTGCAATGAATAAATAAACTTAAGGTGTTATAAACTGTACATTATTGTATTATTATGTTTAGCTAAAACAATTTGTAATTGGTATGTCGTCAATTCAAGAGTTTACTATCATTAACCTATCTAGTGGTGTAAGGGAAAAAAAGTAAATTCAGAGCTGTGCTCCAGTAATTTTTTTTCAAATCTGGAGTCATGTACGCACGCATACTCTCATATACCTACACAAACTCATACACCTCTATTTCGCCCTTTCATTACCTCCGAAATCATTTAGCACATACAGTAATATCCATACAGCCAAAAGAAACCGATTAAGCACAGACAGAGCAGCAAAGCTAGTATTTATATCCCAAAATGCAAAATTCCAAGAAAGTGAAGTAAAACATGTGCTACATTGGCTTCGTCAACATCCAAATCTGCAATAAGTACCAGTACCTGTGATATTGAAACTATATGCTCTAATCAATCTAGTGATAATGATTCTTCAATGGAAATAGAATCAGATAATGAAAGTTAAACAGCATTAGGTTAACACAAAGGTTAAAGAAAGAGATGAATATTTTAATTTTTTTTATTTTTCTATTTGGAGTATATATATATATACACACACACACTGGTATTCTTGCCAATCACAATTATATAGGGTATATTGTTTTATACCAGTATTATGTATTTTTTATTATGTATATTATACCAGTACCTGTGATATTGAAACTAGCATATATGCTCTACCCAATCTTGTGATGATTCTTCCATGGAAATGAAGGTTAAACAACATTAGGTTAACAAAAAGGTTCAAAAAAAGGTGAATATTTTTTTTCTATCTGGAATATATATACTGGTACTCTTGCCAATCACAATTATGTATATTGTTTGAAACAAGGAAGAATGTTTTATGTTCTAGTTAAAAAATATATATACATATAAAAAATGAGGGGGTTTGTTTTTCCTTTCTATTATATACTTTTTGCGTGATTCAGTTTTTCTAAAAGATGACTATATATACTAGGTATAACTGTATAAGCATGGTAGTATAGTAAATTATAGGTAATACTAATATACTTATTAGATTAAAGGAAGAAAAATATGGAATAAGTTTAAAAAATAAAAAAAAAAACAAAAAAAAAACAAAAAAAACAGACTATCTTCGTTTTAAACAAAAAAAACGACACAATAAAAAACGACTCACATCACTAACCATAACACTAGGCAACAAAGATTTTGTTACAGAAGACCAAATAGGTGCTCCTAGCTAATTTCAGTATGCTGATTTCAAATCTATAATTAGATTTTTTCTATCACATCTAGATTTTGTGTAAAATGCAAATCACTTTTAGTAAAATTTTCTACCACGTCCAGATTTTGGTTTTAATCGGCTTAATGCCAGTAATATGAAACTTGCTTTTCAAGGTTAAAGCAATTTTTTTTGCCAACTATATACAAATTCGAACAATTTTGATAAATAAAATTTAGCCCGAGTTGGCAACACTGAGTCAAGAGCATAGTAACGGGCAACGGCCCAACGGTCAGTCGCTACGTGACAGTCAAGCAGAACGGTTGTTGAAGCTCTCTGCTGATGAGCAAGTGACAGGTTGTGGTGACTTGTGTGTTTTTATAGCATTTGTTTTGTACTACGGTGTGTATTTCTTTTTATTTTGCACATCGTAATAATTACTTTCTACGTTTTTTCAGATATTGTATGGTAATTCAAAATGGCATCAAATAGACGTGCTTGTGTAAATCACCCAGACAACTTCTGCTTTGTCTGTGGACAATATACACCTAAGCCACAATGTAGAAACATAACAACAAAGATTAAACTTGCCTACAAGTGTTATTTTGACTAAGTTAGGAGACCAACAGAGGGACTGGGCACCACATATTTGCTGTGCACAGTGCAATGCAATGTTAATAGCTTGGATGAATGGTAAAAGAAAAGCTATGCCATTCTCAGTCCCCATGGTTTGGCGTGAGCTGAAAAATCACTTCAATGATTGTTATTTTTGTTTGACAAAGATTGCTGGTTTCACAAAGAAAAACAAATCAAAGATCACGTACCCAAACTGCGAATCAGCAATGAAACCAGTACCACATGATGAAACAAATCCACCACCAGTTCCACCAGCAATGATAACAGACAGCAGTTCATCTGAAGATTCTGCTAGTGATATAGAAACAGGGAAAGATGGCATATATGTTCCAGATGCAAATATTTCCCCACATTTGTTAAGTCAAGCGGAGTTAAATGACTTAGTGCGCGATTTGGAATTACCAAAAGAAAAGGCAGAGTTGCTTGGTTCAAGACTTCAAGAATTTAATCTTCTCCAACCAAACACCAAAGTTTCCCATTTCCACCATCGCCATTTGCAGTTTTCATCATTTTACTTACAGGAAGAAAACGTTTGTTTCTGCCATGATATCAGTGGTCTGATGTAAGGGATTGGCTGTCGCTATGATCCAAAAGAATGGAGACTGTTCATTGACTCTAGTAAAGCTAGCCTTAAAGCTGTATTACTGCACAACGGCAATGAAAAACCTTCAATACCTGTAGCACATGCCACTGGCCTTAATGAGACTTATGAATCGATGAAACTGCTGCTAAGACTCATCAAATATAAGGACCACACATGGAATATTTGTGGCGACCTTAAAGTTGTATCATTACTTCTTGGGTTACAGTTGGGCTACACAAAGCATATGTGCTTTTTGTGTCTATGGAACATCAGAGATGACAAGAACCACTACAAAAAACATGATTGGCCATCTAGAACTGAACATGTTGTTGGTAAATACAATGTGAAACACCCAGCACTTATTGACCCTCAGAAAGTACATCTTCCACCACTTCACATTAAACTTGGCCTTATGAAAAATTTCATGAAGGGTATGGATCATCAAGGTAGTGGTTTCCAATATTTAAAGGATAAATTCAAAGGAATATTGACAGATGCTAAGCTAGAAGCTGGAGTTTTCACTGGACCACAGATCCGCAGTGTCATCCACGACTCATCGTTTCCATCTAACCTAAATGAGAATGAACTAGGAGCATGGACATCTTTCGTTGAAGTTGTCAAAAATTTTCTTGGAAACCACAAAGCTGAAAACCACCGTAAACTCGTAGAAAACATGCTTAAATCTTATGAAATAGGGTCATTCCATGTCAAGTCAGCCACCTAAAACACTCACCCCTTTCAATTTTGCTCATACTTGGCACAATAGCAGATATACATGCCAAACTTAAATTCCCAAATTATTAGAGCTGACTGACCTTTGGTTACTGAGATACAAGGTCACAAAGTTGTGACATTTTGACCTTTTTTGCGTTAAATGACTATTTTCAAAACGGTGTAACTAAACAACTATTAAAGCTAGAGCATTGATTTTGGTCTCATTTTAAAGCTCTTTAGTAGCCCCTTGTTTATTGTCTCTTGTTAAATATCTCTACTGTGAAAAATAAAAAAATCCCTTCAAAAGTTGACCTTTGACCTTGAATAAAAAAAAATACCTTCTCCTAAAAAATTCAATTTTTTTACATTAATACCTTGAGTCATGTACAACAAAATCCCAAGAAGCTGTAAGTGGCTGATAACTAGTTCAATGTATAAAAAATAAATGAAGTTGGCATCATTCTTCAATTTTAGATTTTTTTTGTCAGTTCATTTATTTAAAAGTTCTGTTCTGATATAGTGTCAGTGAAGACTTAGTTCAACTTAACATTATTAGTTCAAAAACCTTTTTGTGACCTGTGCCAAAAGAAGTCTTTTAAAAGACAACCAGGGTTAAACCCCTCGACAGCCCCAAATCTACTGGAGTAGCGCTGATCCAAAGGCCCAACTAGTATATAAGTACTGTCAACTTTACAGAGTTGACTCCTGACTTCAAGTTAAAGTTAATTTATTTTTACTAAATACATGTATAAAAATTTATTTAATAATTCATTAATTGTTCATTGTTTTCTTTTCAGGATTTTCTTTGTGCTTTTGTGATTTCAGAGTACAAACATGGAACATTTAAAACTGAAACAGAAGTGTGCTGATCCTTTGCTGCGTCACAAAGGTCAGTGTCGAAAGAAGAGTTTGAGAATTGTACCACAGGAACTTGTAAATAAGTTTCCCGATCTGCACTTAACACTACATCACAGACTTTGTAAGCAGTGTAGAGAACATCTTGAGTCCTTGCCTGAGAAAGGAATAGGCACTTTGAATTCAGACATAAATGATGATTCTTCTTGTAGTAGTGAACCACCTGAAGATCTTGAGAAAATTGAAAATGTTGACAATAGTGATGCATCAACTTCAGAGCAAAACCATGAGATGTGTACTTTGAATGCTTCTTTTGTTTCAATTGGTGAATCACCCATAAAAAAGAGAAAGCTTGTAGAGCAAAAGTCATATGGAGCTAAAAAACTAAGCAAGGTGACAGAGACAGTTAAGAAGAGAATGGAAACAGTTGCAGGAAAAGATTTCTGACTCACAATTTAAGGAGCCATCTGGAGATGTAGACTGTTTAGAAATAATAAATCAACTCAAGGAAAAATTCAAAAATGAAAATACTAAAAGAAGATAAAATAAAAATCCTCACTGTATTGCCCAAAAGTTGGAGCATTAGGAAAATTGCTTCAGAATTTAACACAACAAGGCATACAGCATCTATTGCTAAAAAAATAGTTGAAGAAAAAGGTGTCCTTTCAGACCCAAATCCAAAGGGTGGGAAAAGAATTAAACAGGATACTGTTGACGCTATTAAAGCATTTTATCTTTCAGAAGACATCAGTAGAACAATGCCAGGAAAGAAAGACTATTGTAGTATCATTGACAATGAAAGAGGAAGGATACATTTGCAAAAGCATCTTTTACTTTGCAATTTAAAAGAAGCCTATCATATTTTCAAAGAAAGAAATCCTTTGGTTAAGGTGGGATTCAGTAAATTTGCAGAATTGCGTCCAAAGCAGTGTGTTATTGCTGGAGCAACAGGAACTCACTCAGTATGTGTCTGTACAATTCATCAGAATGCCAAACTTATGTTTGTAGGAGCTGAATTAGAAAAACTAACTGCAAATGATGACACACCTATTAAGAATGTACGTCATTGTGTTGCCTTTATGGAATGCAATCCTGCCTCACAGAAATGCTGCCTCAGACAATGTGAACAATGTGGAGATCCATCAGATTTAAAAAACAGACTACTGGACATATTTACAAACAACTTCATTGATATCATAAATTTTAAAAAGTGGACCAATACAGATCGGTCAAATCTTGAATCAGTAGAACTGAATACAGATGAATATATTGACCAATTCTGTAACCAACTGAAAGAATACCAGATACATGACTTCAAGACAAAGATGCAAGCAACTTATTACCGTGAAACAAAAATGTCTTTGAAAGATGGTGAGGTCCTTGCTGTGTGTGATTTTGCTGAAAATTATTCCTTTATTCTTCAAGATGAGGTTCAGAGCTTTCACTGGAACAATGAGATGGCTACTCTACATCCATTTGTTATTTACTATAAAAAGGAAGATGAGATTGCTCACCTTAGCTTTGTTATTATTTCAGAGTGTAACATCCATAACACAGTTGCTGTACATTTGTTTCAAAAGCATCTGATAAAATTCCTAAAAGATAATATCTCATCCATCGGTTCCATCCACAAAATAATTTACTTTTCAGATGGGTGTGCAGGACAGTATAAGAACTGCAAAAACTTTTTGAATCTTTGCCATCACAGAGATGATTTTGGAATTGAGGCAGAATGGAATTTTTTTGCAACAAGTCATGGAAAGGGACCCTGTGATGGTGTTGGAGGCACAGTTAAGAGATTAGCTGCAAAAGCTAGTCTACAACGACCTTATGATGAACAGATCCTTACTGCAGAACAGTTATATACATTTGCAAGTGAAAATATTGTAAATATAAAATGTCATTTTTCAACCAATAAAGAGCATGAAGAGGAAAGCCAACTTCTCCAAGAAAGACACTCAACTGCAAGGACTATTGCTGGTACACAGAAATTACACCATTTACAGCCAGTTTCATTGACTTCTCTTAAGGTTAAACATTATTCATTATCAGATTATTCAAATATTGAGAAAGTTACTGAAAAGGAAGAAGTTGTGACTGAGGAGAAAATACATGGTTTTGTTACTGCTGCATATGATGGCCATTGGTGGGTGGCATATGTGCTGGAAAAGATACCAGAGAATAGAGAAGTAAAAGTCACATTCCTTCATCCTCATGGCCCAAACCCATCATTTGTGTATCCTGGTCGACCAGATGAATTAATCTTACCATATTCAGATATTCTAACACAAGTTGAGGCATCTACTACTAATGGACGAACATACAGGATTTGCAAAGAAGTTACTTTGAAGGCATCCAAAGCTTTGGCAGATCTACAGCACAGAAAGGTAAGAATTCAAAATTAAAATGGTCATGTAACTATATATACACTGCATACATTTTAAGTTGTGATAAATGGAAATCAATGAGCACTATACCTATACATATTGTATGTACATTTTAATATGTTACTTGTATTTGTTAATTAGGTAGCTATCTAGGTATACATTAAAAATTGTTTTCTCTTCTAGAAATCACAATAAATTGGGTGGCCCACAAGAATCTTGTCAACTACTGAAAACCATCACATACATGCACAACATACAGGTGAGGTGGGTAAAGAACAAATATTTAAAAATAAGCATTTGCTTGTTTGTAGAAGGCTGCAGATAGTATGTAGATATGGGTTGTATTTGTAAGAGATTGAGCTGACCTTAGACAAAAATGGTTACTGACATACAAGGTCACAAAGTCATGACTTTTTGACAATTTTTGTATAAAATGACTTTTTTCAAAATGTTGCTTGAATTCATTATTTTTTATACATTGAACTAGTTATCAGCCACTTACAGCTTCTTGGGATTTTGTTGTACATGACTCAAGGTATTAATGTAAAAAAATTGAATTTTTTAGGAGAAGGTATTTTTTTTTTATTCAAGGTCAAAGGTCAACTTTTGAAGGGATTTTTTTATTTTTCACAGTAGAGATATTTAACAAGAGACAATAAACAAGGGGCTACTAAAGAGCTTTAAAATGAGACCAAAATCAATGCTCTAGCTTTAATAGTTTTTTAGCTACACCGTTTTGAAAATAGTCATTTAACGCAAAAAAGGTCAAAATGTCACAACTTTGTGACCTTGTATCTCAGTAACCAAAGGTCAGTCAGCTCTAATAATTTGGGAATTTAAGTTTGGCATGTATATCTGCTATTGTGCCAAGTATGAGCAAAATTGAAAGGGGTGTGTGTTTTAGGTGGCTGACTTGACATGGAATGACCCAATAATAGGATGCAGAATGTCTTTGAAAATTCATTTTTTACATTCTCATCTTGACTTCTTCCCGGCCAACCTTGGGGCTGTAAGTGATGAGCATGGTGAGCGCTTCCACCAACAGATCTCTGTTATGGAAAACAGATACCAAGGTAATTTCAACCCAAATATGATGGGAGATTATTGTTGGTTCCTGCAGAAGGAGAGCTCGTCATCCTACAAGCGACAAAGGAAGAGGACACACCAAAGTTTCACTTAAGAACAGGAATTTGCCTTTCAGTAGTAACAACAAAATACTAACGCGCTTTGGGTGGGCGCAGGGGTGGTAACTCCGCCAGCGGAATTCCGCTGTCTGTCTTAAGCCAGAATAAAGGAGGAAAGACATCCCTGTTCACTAATTATTTAAGTATGCTTAACATAAAACGTTGCACGGAAAAGTAGCTTAGACGGCTTTCGTAATAGAAGTGGGTGAGAAAAAAAATGAAAAATAGGGGTTTTCGGTTACACAAAATCTGGACGTGATAGAGAAATTTTGATATCAGATCTGAAATCAGCATCAGCGCTTTAGTAGGAATCAGTAGTTCACGTGTCTGTAACAAAAAAAAGTTGAAATTTGTTGCCTAGTGTAATCGAACAGTACAATGATTTTAATTTTGTTGTATGGGAGAAAATTAAAAGTAAGCTGGTTAAAAACTTTGATGATATGGTGACATTCATCCTCCAAAATGAACAATTTTGTGACCTTGCTAAGTTGATGGATATTGGGGGAACTTTCCTAGCATCTAGTGTGGACTGTGAGCGTGGCTTCAGTTTAATAAATTCTATAAAGAACAAATTAAGAAACTGTTTGAAAGAAAATCATTTGGACATGCTCATGCGAATTAAAAGTTACCTGAATGATGATGGATGTATTAATCTTCATAGAGTTTATTTGGAATGGGCAAATGCTAAAGATCGTAGGAAGCAAGGATGGGGAGTCGGCCAAAAACAACCGACTCCCGACTCCTGAGTCGGTATTTTTAAAAACTGACTCCCGACTCCTGAGTCGGTATTTTTAAAAACCAACTCCCGACTCTTTCAAATATATAAGTAGAAATAAATGTAATAAAGTAGGTACGATGATAATACAGTTTAGTAATTTAATACAATTTTAATGTTGTATTACACAAAAATAAAAATTAACAGAAAAAGAAATTGATCTTTTATAAAATATTTATAACCTCATTTGGTTAACAATTTTAAAATTTTAATGTTGCATACAGTACCGTAGCTAAATAAAAAAAAGTTGGTAAAGAATATTTTGTTTCCATTATACAGCAATACCTCACCTTAACGACCCAATTGGTTCCGAGTGTCCGGTCGTTAAGCGGGATACTAATTTACATAGACGCAATGTTATAAACTGTGGTTACGTTCTCGTTGATGAGATTTGACATAAAAAACATTTAAAAATGTTAAATAAGGGCAATAAAACAATAATATAGGCGTAAGAAATGATTTAATACATCATAGATATAAAATAAAGCATAAAATAAAGCATAAAATAAATAATAAAAATTATATGCTGCTCATTGCAGTTTCACTTTCGTCACTCGATGCTTCTTTCCTGCTTGCATTCGGTTCACTTGAAGTAGATGGAGTAGGTTTATCTTTTTTCTTTGTGAAAAATTCATCAAGAGTTTTTTGCTTAAAAGACATTTTTTTCTTTTCATTGTAAATTTCACGATAGCAAGCAATTGATTTCTTTACATCTGCTGCAACTTTTCTACTTCGTTCGAAATTAGAATCTTGGGACTCGAAAATGTCTATCATATTTTTCATGCTTGCAAACGCTTCCTCGAGCCTTTTCAGAGTGAAGGAATAAACAGGAGTTTCCACTGGTTCATCTTCTTCTTCAACTTGTTCATAATGTTCTTCCATTTCAATGGACAAATGAACGAACATTCACACGTGCTGTTCTTATTCGAACTCTAGATGCTTTTAAAGCAATCAAAATGAATGTTTAGCATTTATTTCGCACATTTTACTATTAAATTTATATTTTTATAAGTTTTTTAATTTGGTCGTTAATGCGGATGTACGTTAAGCGAATGGTCGTTAAGTGAGGTATTCCTGTATATTATGATATGCTAATATTGAAGCTAAATATTAAAAAAAGGCTAAAAAAACATACTTAATAATTTAACTCTCTAAGGAGAATTTGTTCTTAAGAAAAGTATAGCATCAATTATGTCTTCCTTCAACTTAGCCCGTAGGTGGGATTTAATTAACCAAAGAGCTGAAAATAATCTTTCAACGCTGACTTGTGTTGGTGGCAATGCAGTAACAGTTCTGGCTACATCTTGCACTAATTCAGGATACTTTGGTATGGCATTCATCACATCAAGTTTTAATGAACGATCAAATTTCTCAATTTTTATTAAAGCTGCATTAAAGTCTTCTCTGAATTTGGTCAATGGAGTTATTTTTATAGGTTTATCATCTTGAATCAAACGGCATCGCTTAACTTTTTTTGATTTTTCTTCATTATCGAGATATTTTTCAAAATCCATTTCTTCTTCAGAGTTTGAGCAGGAGCTTTGCATAATGGCAGGACTAGAGCAGCTTTCAAATTCTGAATTACTTGCGGCATGTTTCATTTAACATTTTCATTCGCACAGCTACATCACACAGAGCTGACTTTCCTCTAGCAATCTGTTCTTCAGTTAAAAGTACCCTGTGCATAGGATCTACATAAACTGCAGCCAATAGTACATCATTATTCAGTAATTTTTCTTCTCTACGCTGCATAGACATTCTTATACCATCTGCAACAATGCCACCAATTTGAGATAGTTTATAATTAATATTTTTCCATTCCTTGTAAAATGTGCCAGGTGTCAATTCAGCTGCTTGAAACTTCTTTGTAACCACATATGGGTACTTAAGTAATGCCTCAAGTTGACTTGCCTGCTGCCACTGGATATCAGTCATTGTTACATCTGGGTTTGCCATATCGATAAGGTATGGCTTCAATTCAAGAAGGCGCTTAATCATTTCATAGGTACTCCCCCAACGTGTAGCTTGATCTATAACTGCACCTTTTCCGGATCGATGTTTTAATATTGCATCAAGTTTAGGCATTCTTGCAGCCACTACTATGTTGCGTAACCTACCTACTACATTAGCAGCATTCCTTTCTTTTAACCCATCACGAATTGCCAGTTGCAATGTGTGGACTGCACATCGCATATGGGGATATTTGAGAATCCAGCAAAATCATTGTCTACAGTGTCAACACTGTCAAGTTTGTCAGCAGTTTCATCCGTATCTTCTTCACTACTGTCTTCAAAAAGATCTCCTTTTACTTCACCATCATTAAGTTTCTGTACTGTACTTGTCATATTTGAAGCATTATCAGTAACAATTGATAATATTTGCTCTTTAGTGATTTCATATTCTGTCAAGATGGTTTCAATTAGCTTGGTCAGGTATTCGCTTGAATGTTGAGCTTCAGTGTCCTTCACTGCCAGAGTACGTATAACTAGTTTTCCTTCATCATCAATGAACTGAACATTTATTGCCATATAATTAATTCTTTGTCTCGTGCAGGCATCCATCTTAAGAAAGAAGAATTTTCCTTGCAGCATTGTTTTCAATAAGGTTTTCTGGCTTTCTGCTTCCTTTAAAATCATGTTTCGAATATCATGTCTCTCTAATGACACTCCTAGTTTTGCCGCCATTTCTCCATTTAATCCACGGAAAGCTGGGGAGGAAAATAATGTAAGTGCAACCCCATTCTTTACAACTAAATCTATAAGGTATTTTTTAAAATTTTTCTTTGTCATTGATATTGTAATTCTCTCACTGTGGAAAAAATTTTTAACAGACTTGTTTGCTTTTTGAAATAGAGGTACTGGCCTGACTAGAAGTAGGTTTCTGGATTTCCTTATCATGCTGATCTACAACCTTATAAATATTGGGATGTTTGTTTCGTAGATGGCGTTTCAAGTTTGAGGCTCTAGTTGGAGCATTAGCATGTTTCCCAATGTAAGCACTAATTTTTGCATTACACTCTTTACCATCCTTTTCTACTTGACAAATAAAAATACTTTCATCCTCATTTAGCTTAAAATATTGAAAGACTGCTGATTTTCTACTAGGCCCATGACTCATTACTAATAGGGGCTAATTAAATTAATAATTAAGATATTGCTAATTTTTATATGGTACCTAGTATCCTGAAATAGAAAATAGAAATATGAAATTCATTTGCTAAGATTTACCAGAACAATAAATCAAATGTGGAAATGTGAATCTAGAATTAGTTCAGGAAGATATTTATTTAGGGCATAGTAGTATTCTGGTAAATTGTTGGCATATAGAAATTGAATCAAAGAGTCGGGAGTCGGTTATTTTTACTGACTCCCAACTCTTCAAAAAAGCTCCGACTCCCGACTCCCCATCCCTGGACTAGGAAGAAATCATAATCATACTTAAATGAAAGGCACTTTCATTTAATGTTGTTTTGATTATATTTTATTTTATTGAATCTTATTATTTTTTATTTTATTCCTATTTTGTGAATGGATAAAATCATGTATTAATCTTGATAGTCTATTTTAAATTGCTAAAAATTGTTTTGAGAAATGACAACTAAAATAGTCATTTTCAATTAATGTTATTTTTTATTTTATTCATATTTTTAGAATGGATAAAATGTTTTCTTTTTTAAGAATATATAATATTGTAAACAGTTTTTTAATATCTATTTAATAGTACCGTAATGATGAAGCTACCACCTTATGGAAATAATATTTATTAAATATTTAATATTTATATATATATTTCATTTTGAAGATAAATAGCGCTCAGAAAAGTTTGCACAATTTTTCACCATGAATCTAAATGTATGCACAACGAAAATTTCTTGCGCACACAGACTAAAAAAAATTAGAGGGAACATTGGTCATCATCTTTTAATAGTCCAAGACTCCTAAGAATGTTGTTGTTCTTAACTTTCCTTACACTTTTAAAAATTCTTTTTTTATGTTTCTTCAGAGTATCAGAGCAAAATTCCATATTCTGAGACATTTCGTAATAAGGTACTACACTATATTTATAAGCAGGTTCCTTCACTGTAGCACTGCAAAATAAAGAATATACGACAGTACAGGACCTGTGGGCAAAAATAGTTGATGAATAACAGAAAAAACATGGAAGATGATGTTACTCAAATATACCTAGCAATGCATTAACAATTTTATATATATATGGCACTTTTTTATATACTTCTTTATATTCAAGCACCTAGATGTCTAGATCATGAAATGAGGCAAAATTAGATATTTATAGTAAAAAAATACAGGAAGTTAGTATTACTTAAATTGTGTTTTGACATGTATAATGGCCTATACACAAACTTTTTAAAGCTGATAATGATAGATAAATGATAGGGGAACATTTTTCTCATCAATGAATTTTTCTGAAATTCAGTATCTGAGAGGTCAAATGATGACCTCAAATATTCAATTACAAGTAACATTTTATTTTTCATCCTACATCAAAAATGATGTAATTTTTAGAATCTACAGATCATTCTGATTCCAGAAATGTATGCTTTTATAGGGCTATAACCAATAGGAGGAAAGTTATGGCAGTTTGAAAAAGGTGAGGTCAATGCTTGACCTCAGAATGACGTTGCTCATAACTTTTGAACTGTTGGATAGATCAAGCTAAAAACTTGGGAATCATATTTTTTGGCCAAAATCTACCCCTGTACCAAGTTTCAGCAAAATTGGAGGTGGGGGTGTTATTTTCCAGTTTTATTGGTTGATCTATCCTGGAATCACCTAACTGGGCATTCAGTTCACCTAACTGGGCATTCAGTTCACCTAACAGGTTAACCAATATTAACCTGTTAGGTTAATTGAATTCGGTTAGGTCAACTGTAGACCCTTGATGATTGGTTAGGTTATGATGATATTTTCATTAGTTTAAAAGAAAATGACGAGAGCAAAAATACATAATAAACACTTTGGATAATATGAGTATCATCACGTTCAGAATATCAAAAGCAAATATAATTATAAAATATTAAAGCATAATTTCTCATCATTTTGATATAAATCACTATGTTCGCAGATGCATCCTTACCAAATTATGTAGATTTGAATATTATGATATTTTTGCGGTATTTTTTCTAGCCCTTCCAATATTTGCCTGGTGATATCATGAAAACATGATATATGAGCTAGGCTTTTTAGGTTACTACTTCCATTTATGTTAGTTTTTCATAGATGTTGGTCACGATGACATGTGAAGGGTGCGAATATTATTTTGAGGATTTAATATATGAAATACGTTCTAATGACTCCCAAGCAATAGAAATATTTACAAAACACAATATTTCAATATTTTACCATCGACCTGTAAGGGCAAATATTGTGCGGAAACGAGTGCTCGTTAATAGAATCATGTATAATTTAGGTCTCGGGGTGTGGGGGTGGGGGACCCCCCGTAAAGATCACGCATCACAAATTGATCGGTATAAGGTTTTTTTTTTTTTTTGCGGCCAAACTACTTTATCCTTTTTTTTAATTTGGAAATTATTTATATTAAGGTCTCCACCAAGTTGACAATACTGGCTGTTATCAAACATTTCAGCATAACTTTAGGAGTCTAATGGTATATATTATTATTTGTACAATTGCGTATTTATAATGTTATAGGCTTTTAAAGAAATTATTTTCTTAACTCCCATTTTGGTCATAATTTTTTGAATGACGTCATCATAAGTGTATCTACTTGGGTGAAAAAATCACATTTGGCTACAAAAAATGAGGTATGCTACTAGTGTTTTCCGTTTTCTTCATTAGTTGGTTTTCCAATATGGCGTGTGAAGGATGTGAAATGTATTTCGAAGATGTAATTATAGATATTAACAATATTGAAAATTCTGCTATAGAGATTTTTGTCAAACATGGTGTGTTACAGTCGTCTTTTAAATGTAGAGAGTATGGATCTGAGTATTCCTACGATGAATCCTTTGATATTAGGGTTAGGTTAGGTAGGTTAGGTAGGGTTCTCTAGCAATTTGGACACTGCACATCAAATACTACTAGAAAAATGCATTCTAATGTTAAAATCTGGCCTTCATTTTATGGGGAAATGAACCAAAATATGTTAAAACTTTGAAGTCTCATAACTTTTGATTGGTTCATTTCCGCATAAAATGAAGGCCAGATTCGAATAAAGCACGGTTAATATTCATTTTTTGACCCAGTCACACCCAGCTATAACAGCAATATACAGGTGTCCCCCGTTATACGATTGGGATGCGTCCCTAAAAACCCCATCGTATATCGAACGATCGTATATCGAACTGAAGGCCTTATGGGAAAAATAGGGATACGTTCCCAAACATTCTGGAAGACCCCCAAAATTTGCAGATTCCACTATTATTTTGCTATATATTTTACTGTTATGTCCGAGGTAACGATGCCTACTCATCGCCACCAGGTGGTGGTGATGGGGGAGGAGGCCCAGCTCCCGCATCGGTCAGCGATGGAGGAGGATCGATGGGCGATGCTGGACGATCGATGGGCGATGGTGGAGGATCAATGGGGGATGGAGGAGGATCGATGACTTCGGGAGAGTCCCTCGGAGATGGAGGAGTTTCTGAAGTTGCAGGAGAATCCATCCCCGAAGATGTTGGAGTTGGAGATCTAGCCTCCTGCCGACGTGCAGGAGTTGTTGCTGCACTTGCTGACGCACTTCTCTCCTGCCTCGGCAGCTGTTGCAGGCTTGAAAAATTGGGAGATCGTAGTTTGCTTGGCGTTCCTCCTTTTCTGCAGGTAGATCTCCCGATAAATGCTCAGACCCTTTTCAATATGATTGACAGCAGCAGCACTACATTCATAGTTAGGGTCCTTGTCCTTCACCAACTCGATGTACATGTCAAAACCAGTCAGAATCTCTCTCAAGGTTTTGAGATCAAGCATTCTGACTGGGTCCTCATCGTCCTCCTCATTTGGGCTAGACTCAACGTAGGCACGGTTTTGTTCCTTTCTGAGACATGCTTTCAAGTTGGAGATCGTTAACGCGAAATAAAGCAATCGTAAATCGAAAGATGGGGGTACTTTTTTAAAATTGTTAACGCGAAAAATCGTAAACCGAACGATCGTATAACGGGGGATGCCTGTATATTGAATAACCAATCAAAACTGAATAAGAAAATATATATATTATCTTGTGCAAATTTGTATAAAATGTATTTTATAAAAAAAATATTTTCTACTTTCTAATATGTATATATATAAATTTCAGTTAGTTTGTTTATTTTGGCTACCTTTTTTGGAGATTTTTGGCTACTTTTTCTTGATTTTACCTACTTCTTTCTGTTACTTGTTAGTTTGGTGATTTTTGTTCTAGTATCATGACGTGTCAATCTTGTGAACTTGATTTTGAAGACGTGATCCGCCATATTGCCCTCGATGAAAACAAGAGTTAACCTTTTTTTCAATCACGGAATAATTAAGACATCCGTGACCTGCCCTAAATACAATAGTGCTTGTATTTTAAGAAAAGACCAGAAGGTCTTTAGATGGTGTAAAAAAAATCCTAAAAATAAACGTGTCATTTCAGTTTAAGGGCAGGTGAAATTTAGCAGACTACCCATGCAAGGTTGGCACATGTTATTACATTATCATTTGTATAATTTAGGTCTCGGGGGTATAGGGGCGGAGCCCCCGTAAAGATCACGCATCACAAATTGATCGGTCCTAATGTTTTGCAGACAGTTCAGTACGTGACACCGGTTAGGTCAACTGTACGCCCTAGATGATTAGTTAGGTTAAGTCATGATATTTTCGCTTAAATTCGTTAGTTTAAACGAAAATGACGAGTGCAAACTTTTCTGGTTAATTTTGAGATGTTTTGTACGAAACTGCCATCCGTTTCCTGTGCAAATGCGTAGTTTTCAAGATGACAATATCTCGAAAACTACGCATTTGCACAGGAAACGGATGGCAGATTCGTGCAGAGCACCTCAAAATTAACCAGAAAAGTTTGCTCTCATTATAAAAAGAGTGGGTCAAAAAACGAATAATTACCATAAGCACATTATACACTACTAGGAAAATATATTTTGGCATCAAAATTAGGTGGAAACCCTAATATAAATATTTACCTTTAATTTTTAACTAGCATAATTTGGATAATATGAGTATCATCACATTCTAATTAATACCAAAATACATTTTTCTAGTAATATTTGATATGTTTGGCTTAGATTTTGACCTCCATTTCCCTCCAAAATGAGCCAAACTTCAAAGTACTATAACTTTATTGATCTCATTTCCGAGGGAAATGGAGGTCAGATTTGAACAAATCACATCAAATACTACTACAAAAATGTATTTTGGTATATAAAATGACTGAATGTGTCTATATACATAATTACCAACACTTTGGTAGTCCGATAATACATAAGTACTATTTCATAAGAACATAAGTTTTATAGTCAGCACACTAAGGGCCACTTCAGCCCATTGAGGTGGCTCCACTATGTAAAAACTGCCTATACATTGGCAACAACCAATTTTTACAAAACTAATTATCAATTTAACCCATCAAATCTTCGCATCGCAGAAAACAACGCTTCGTTCATTCCATAGATCTTCGCATCGCTGTAAGAGACGCGTAACTTCATTAATACGTAATTCACAAATTATGCCATAATTGGTTAATTTTGAATATATAGGCGTGTCTCCCACCATTTCTGACCAATTGTAAGTAAGAATTAATCAGCTGAAACGAGTAGAATCTAAGAAAACTGACTCCCAATTGGTTTAGGGTCGTGAAATCCATAGAGTATAATAAAAATGGCCGCTAATTGGTTCAGGGTCACGCGGTCTATTTTGCCTTTTTTTTTTTTTTTTTTCACTACAGATTTGTTTGTAGGTACTTTTTATTTATTTTTTGTAGTACTTGTGTTACCTTATTTCTATACAATAATGTCTTGAAGTGAAAGTGATACTGACATCGTATGTAATGATTCAAGTGTATCGGGGTGTAGGTATCAATACTTTAGGATAGGCCAATAGCGATAGCACTTTCAAAAAACATTACTTTATATTTATTGAGACAGTGAAACTCATTTTCTTTTTAGATATGCAAGTTACCCATAAAATTTGGAGCTAAATGAGTAAAGAAAACTAATTTTGATGGAAAACTTGTCTTGCTAAGAGGCCTCCAAGACTAAATTTCTCTACTTTTTTTTCTTCCAACGTCAGACCATTACTTTGGTCTTATATAATTATTTTAAGAAAATTTAATAAACATAATAATAAAGTACATTTCTTTCTCATTAAAATGATGCATAATAATATATATCTAGCAAGAACAATCCGATCATTGCAAAAAAAAAAAACTGGAAAGGTATGCAATTCCAGGAATTTCCAGAAACATTTATGCATCGCTTGAATAATCTGTGATAGGTTAAAACTAATTAAGTATCAATTTAAAACTAGAGATAGAATCTCTGGATCCAGAAGATCAAAGTCATAATAGGCTACTATCCACAAATATGTTACACTCTATATCTATTTATAAATGTCATGTTAGTTATAAATGTCATGTTAGTTATAAATGTCATGTTTTCCAAGTGAAATGTAATGAGACCGAGAAAAGAAAAAAAAAAGGTATTTTTTTTTTTTTCTGTTTAAGGTGCTTCAACCCTACTGGATTATTGACACCATTTTTTTTTTTTTTTAAAAAGGTCTACATCACTGCTTCATACCCCTATACACTTGTAACCTTACAGTCACAGTCTAAAGTTATCTTAAATACTATTCTTTAACTCAGTTAACAGCTTTAAGGTATAAGTTAGGCTATGCCCTGGATGGAACGAGTTAATGGGGGTCTAGGCTAGTCAAGCCAAAAACTGGGCTTGCATTGAATGAACCTCAAAATCTCTCTAAATATTAAGTTAAATAAGCTTAAAGCTTAAAGCTTAAAGCTTAAAGCTTAAGAATGGATCTATTTGTACTTTAATAATCCCAAAACAGTAAAATCTACAGAATTAATAATATAGCCCTTCAACAATTAGTAAAAAAAAAGTTGGAACACAAAAGAATTTGAGAATAAAATTGTAAACCGAGGGAATTTCTGAAAATTTACCTGACCCTGTGAATCAAGGAGCATCAAATGGTCATTTGCCTCATAACATTATCTAATATAATTTATATCAAACTTGGTGAAGCTGCATTGACAATCGAAGTGCAACATGACCTTAAAGTAAATAGTTAGCTCTCACTGACTAATAATTTCTGGTCAAAATACAATACAGTATACATAATTTCATAAACATTTACCCATTCATTTACACGATATAACACCTCGAAACCCTTGCCTACAGTCTAGATACAGCGTTGCCACTCATGAAAACAAATTTTTCAAAATATGCCTGTGATTTTTTTTTTAAATGGATAAAAAAATTTCAAGGTACTGCTTATCTGCTACTTTGTGATTATTTTCATTAGAAGTTTAAATTAAAGTCGAGTTGACTTTAAATTAAAGTACAATCGATTTTGTTGTTGTTTGTTTGTTTGTTTTTTCTGTTTAAGGTGCTTCAACCCTGCTGGATTATTGACACCATTTTTTTTTTTTTTTTTTTTTACTCCCCGAAGGAGTGGCAACGCTGGACTGCGGAAGGTTTGCTAGATATGTACAAAGAAAAGTAGCGAAATTTAATAAAAAAGTAGCGGTTCGAAGTTGACGGCAGTTCTGGTTAGGTGACAGCAACGGATTTGTTACTCTAGAATAGTCTAGATTATCTGGAACCAAAACAACAAAACAAAACATCTTTATTGGGGATCATTCACAATCCATAGCCACTTAACCTAATATACAAGTACAATACAAGTATACACTGAACTTAATACAAAAATAAGGCCAACATAGCCACTTAACCTGGCATACTGGCATACTGTTTGATTAATTAATTATCTGACAATTTTATGTACAGGGCTATTCAAACTGATTCATCCGATTTCAACTGAGAATACTTCCGTACCTATCAACCGTGCATCAACTGGGCATACACCACATGAAAGAGGAAATCTTCGAGTTTTACAAGATCACCGCGAGAGGGCTCCAAAGTCACGCCGTGGCCTAGCCTAGCAACAAACAGTCAGTGTGAAAATGGCGTCCGCACAGCAGAAGGCGTTTTGTGTGTTGCAGTTTTCGAGCTGTAAATCGGTAGTCACAGTGCAGCGTGAGTTTCGTCGACGTTACAGAACAGATCCACCGGGTGCTCAGAGCATCCGTCGGTGGTATCGGCAGTTCGAGGAAACATTCGCATTGTTACTGCCGTAGAGTCAGTGACAACGGACATGCTGGAGCGAGTATGGGAGGAATTCGACTATCGTGTCGACGTTGCTCGTGTAACTAGGGGAAGTCACATAGAGCATTTATGAGGTGAGAGACAAAATTTGGACAGTTTTTCTTTTGGTTGATGTATCACAAATCACTTTGTATTTGTAACATTAAAAAATATTCTCATTTGAAATCAGGTGGATAATTTTCAATAGCCCTGTATATTGTTATCACATGAGACATCTTATAACACTTATTATAACACAACTTAATATGCATATATAATCTTTGCTACATTACAAAAATAAGGTATTGTAAATCAGCAGTTGTCTGAACCAAGACTGCCATATAGGTGAGAGGTACACAGTATCTGAAGACAGGACATTGTACAATAAGACATTAGAACTGTTTTGAACCCTAGTAATGAAATTATATATATTTTTCCGGATTAACATTTGGCCGCTAGGTAGGTTACGCGTAGTAAACATAAAACTGGCATTGCACCATTTTGGTTGGGTTCCCTCCATAGCATACGAAAAATATTATTATAAGCAACAGAAAGTTTATTCATAGCAGTTTTTGTATAGTTCCACCACAGATGGGATGTATACAATGCAGTACAGTAAGTTCTAAAAAGATAAGTTTTAACTGATTTTGTTGAAGAGAGCAAGGTTCGAAGGAGAAGACAAAGATATTATCTTACTGTACAGTAGTTTACTGCTAAAATGTTACAAGTAATGCTTAGCCTCTAAGTTAGAATCAGACAATCAAAATGAATATTTGAAAAATTGTTCGGCTTTATATACTGAATTTTTGGTGACATCATTATTATTTATTGTTGACTTGTTTGGTTTTTTATTCTCAATAGGCTGCATTATTTTGCAAAATATTTGAAGATAAGATAAATATTTTAGCTGTAGCAATATCTAGACAGATAAATAAGATATTTGAAGATTAAACCATATTTTTATTTTAAACCGCATATTGACAGATCTGATGTTATCATGATCTGCCGAGTTAACTAAAAATGGAAATTGAAATATGTATTTTATTATGAATTACAATTAAACATGCATATGACCAAAAATTAAATGCTTAAGATTTAAAATTAAACGTTAAGCAAGACATGACTTCATCTTTTACAACGAAGAGAGAATGTATATAGAAAATGAACAATGCAGAATTTAACAAGATTACATTATTGAGCTAAATCTAAATAAAAATGATTAAGTAATTTAAAAATAAATAATTCACCATTTATTCAGCAGAAATAAAATAGAAAGCGAATCAAAAATTTTATCAGCACTTCGTCGCGTTATGCGAATTTGGACTCTATATGTAATAATGAATATAAGAATATAAATATATAAGAATATAAGGATTATATAAATACACGAATTAAATAAATATACAAATTATATAAATATACGAATTATACGAATGAATATAAGAATTATACGAATGAATATAAGAATTATATGAATGAATATAAGAATTATAGGAATATAGGAATTATTCATTGTTCATTTTTACACATATATATGAAAATGAAAATGAAAACGTTTATTGGCAGATTATAGTCCACATTACAAATAATATTAATACAATGACAGTTCACATACTAAGGATAAAAATATTTACTCTACAACTGATTAGAAATAATACAGTAATATCTAAGTTAAGTGGAACTACAGACAGACGTTTTCGTACCAAGAAATCCATAGCTTAGAGGATAAACGGCAGGACTCATGGATAGCTTGGATACTCGGGTTGGTTGATTTTTTAATTCTTTGCATTAGACTGTGTTGAGCACGTCTTGTTAGCTCCGGAAAGCTCGGGACATTGCAGATAGCAAACATTTGCGAAGCTGAGCATCTCGGGGGTAATTTATGTAAGAGTCTAAAAGACCTGTTGTACAGCAAATTTAGAGTTCTGCCAGAACCTTTTTTATAATTCGCCCAGAGTTGCTGTCCATATATATTACTGCAGAAAGTACGAAAGAGAGTGTCTTTAGTTTCATTTGTACAGAACCGAAAGTTCCTTATAGTCATAGTCGCTTTAGCACAAAGGCTTCGAGATTGTTTTTTTATATCTGAGTCACCACTCAAGGAGCTGGTGATCGTTTGACCCAAATACTTAAACCCTTGTACTTCCTCAATTACTTCACCTCTCATTTTAACCCTAATGTCAGCTGGCTGATTATAGCTTTTAGGATGAAATTGCATAACCTTAGTTTTTGTAACATTAAAAAGAATATGTTTCTGCGAATACACTTCGCAGACTTTTAGTAGCCGATCCAGACCTTTAACAGAGGGACTTATCAACACCATATCATCGGCATAAACTAAGTTATTTACCCTTGTGTTATCTATACAACATTCCACTGCTGCCTCATTAAGTGAAGCAATTAATCCGTCAATATACACATTAAACAGCATAGGGGAGAGCAAGGAGTCTTGTCTCACCCTGCAAGAGGAGCCAAAACATTCGGATAGTACATTGCCCCACCTAACGGTAAAAGATTGGTGGGAATACTAAAATTTCAATAAATTTAATATGTACATGGGAACCTTCCTGTCTTCTAGTTTTTAAGTAAAATATTGTGGTTCACTCTATCATGGTCATCCCATAAGTAATACGGCATTTTTTAATTTTTTTTTTTTCATTTTTGTCATTATTTTACGGATAGAAATCAAACAACTCTTTGAAGTTATTTATATTTAAATAAATATTTATTTAAATATAAATAACTTCAAAGAGTTGTTTGATTTCTATCCGTAAAATAATGATAAAAATGGGGAAAAAAAAATTAAAAAATGCCGCATTACTTATGGGATGACCTAAATATTTAGATATCGTTTCTTTAAGTACATAGATACACAGGTCAGTTGAGTGGGACCTTTTAAAACCAAACTAATTAGTAGATGTTCATAGGTAATGTCCATAGGAGATGTCCATATATATATATATATGTGATGCAAACCCCTCCTTGACGAGGTGTACTTATGAATACAGGAAAGGCCTTAGAGTCATTTTTCTTTTTCCCTGTGGGTATGCATCATTCATTCATTTCACGTGTTTAATTGTTAAATTATATATATATATATATATATATATATATATACACAGGGTGGGCCGAAAGTCTGGATCCATAGGAAAATATTTATTTTAATACATAAATTACAACAAATGGTAAATACTTAAAATGAATATCAACTTTAACTCGTAAATGCGTATCCGTGATACAGTACAGTAGTTCGTACTCCAGTATAAATACTCAAATACATTTTTTATTTCAGCCCAGAAATGGCTTCGAATCTAACAACAGAAGACCGGGTAGAACTTGTGCTCATGTACGCAAGACAGGGCGCTACACACAGAGAAGTTGCTACCGAATTCAATAGAAATCATCCTGATAAGCATCCAGTAACACATGCGACTGTTGGCAAGTTGTTTAAACGTTTCAAAGAAACAGGAAGTGTACATGATCGACGGCGTTCTGGTCGTCCAAAAACTGCAACTGATGAAAATACCTCCGCAATGGTATGTGAAACTTTAACGAATAGTCCAGTAAAGTCAACAAGAAGATTATCAAATGAAACACGCATCTCGAGAACGTCAATTCGAAGAATTATTAAAAATCATAAATTCCATCTCTAAGTGTCTCGATGTCAGAGGCCGCCAATTTGAGCATTTGTTATAATTTGTTGTTTATACTGGAGTACGAACCACTGTACACAGTGTACAGTATCACGGATACGCATTTACGAGTTAAAGTTGATATTCATTTTAAGTATTTACCATTTGTTGTAATTTATGTATTAAAATAAATATTTTCCCTTGGATCCAGACTTTCGGCCCACCCTGTATATATATATATATTCTGTCATCCTCAGATAATCTAATTTTGGTTGGGTAAGGTCAGGTACTTAGCGGGTAAAGGTCTTCCAAATTTCGCGGCACAAATCAGAGTCGGATTTAGGGAAGGGGCGAGGGGTCGATCGCCCCTCTCAAAACCATGAGGTCTCTAAACTTTAAAGATAAAGAAAGTGGAAGAAAGGAGGTCGGAACCATAAAGAAGAGACAATTCAAAATTAGAGTGACGCATCTTATAAAAATAAGCGCTGTTGCAAAAGAGTGCATTTAGGGGCACAGTGATGTTCAAAAGTGAGCCATTTAATATATATTTTTCTTTAATTGCCCCTAATGATGATGCTTAATAAAATAGTAATGTAAATGTTGTGGCCCTAATTTTATGCCTCATTGAAGCTTACTGTCATCTTAAGGAATTGACTTCTTTGACCAAAAACAGATACCTCCCTGCATTCTTTATAGGCAGAACGAATATGTGATAATCGTTGGCAATTCTGTCGCACCAGTTGTTTGCCAATGTATTATAATCTCAGGTTCTGGAAAGTGACCACCCCAGCAAAAATTGTGCTCTGGATCCGCCTCTGGCACAAATTGAGTGGCGTCATGACGACAAAACGTAAAGTTCGTATGATATACAGATCATATTTCAGCGGCTTTAATTGGTTCTACAAGAACACAACCTAAACCGTAACGGTCGTGTGAAATGGGTTTAATTGTAATTGCAAATTTTGTGTGATGTATAAATGTACTTGTTTTGACGGAATTGTTTTATGTTCTCAATTCATCTATTTTCTTTTTATGGTGTCATTAGTGTAATTATATTAGCAAGCTTAATATAAAAAATACTTTAATTAAGGGTTACCTGAATCGTATGTTCTTTGAATTTTATATCATTTTATGGGGAAACGGAGATGGTTACCGAAATGAATTTCTATGCCTATACTTGTACCACTTTAAATTTTTATTTTTATACCTATGGCCATACCTCGTTAAAGTTTTATTTCTATACCTATACTTCATTAAAATTCTATTTCTATACCTATACCTATTCCTCCTGAAAATTTAAATACTATACCTACATCTTGCAACTATTCTATCTCTATACCTATACCTCCAATTCCTCCGGTGTCCCCCGTCTACCCTTTCCAGTGCATCTGTGCCGATTATTTCCACTATAAAGGTACCAACTACTGCTGATCGTCGACAGGTACTCAAACTGGCCGATTGTGGAGAGGACTACGGATGGCGCCAGAGGCCTCATCAACAGCCTGCGTAGGGTGTTCGTGACTTATGGCATCTGCGACGAACTGTCATCTGACGGCGGCCCTGAGTTCACATCCACGGCTACTCGTCACTTCCTGGGGAACTGGGGCGTATACCACCGTCTGGCTTCGGTAGCTTTTCCACATTCAAACTGCAGAGCCGAAGTTGGCGTGAAAACAGCGAAACGAGTGATCACAGACAACACAGGACTGAACGGTGAGCTCGATACAGACGCTTTTCAGCGAGTCATGCTACAATACCGCAACACTCCTGACAAAGATACCAAGCTGTCTCCCGCTATGTGTGTGTTCGGACGTCCGATCAAAGATTTCATCCCGATCGTGCCCGGCAGGTACAAGCCACACGATACCTGGCTCGGGACGTTGGCAGCGAGGGAGGATGCCTTGCGGAACAGGCACATGAGAGCCACTGAATACTGGTCCGAGCACACCAGACGGTTACCCCCACTCGTGGTCGGAGACAGGGTCAGAATCCAGAACCAGATCGGCCCCAACCCCAGGAAATGGGACAAGACTGGCCTGGTAATAGAAGTGCGACAGTTCGATCAATACGTGGTGAAGGTTGACGGTTCAGGCAGAGTGACTCTGCGAAACAGAAAATTTCTGAGGAAATACGTGCCCGTCCAACCGCACAGACGCCGACTCACCATTGGGGACGACTCCCACCTTCACCTTTCCAGCCCTGCGCCCGGATTGGGGCAGTGCGCGACCTCACTCCCAAAACCACGCATGGACGACTCCCGCCTTCACCTCTCCAGCCCTGCGCCCGAATTGGAGCAGTGCGCAATCTCACCCCCGAAACCACGCTCCCCGTCCGCAGTCGAGCGATCATCCCCTACCGCCCACCAACCGGCTGGCAACGTAACCTCGCGGACCAGCCCCACATCACTTCCACTGCACACCCCACCACGAGGCCTGCTCTCCAGACCAGCTGCGCACCCTCAGCAGTGCCCACCAACACCGTCCCTGGCACCCATTGAGCGCTTCCAGCAACGAGATTCCTCGCAACCTGCTGCGTCCAGGTGTCCCGCTTCTCCAACCGATGCCCCTGCCGTCAGACGTTCCGGACGCGATAGGAAGACACCTTCATGGCAGAGCGATTACGATATGACAAACACGCTACATACTACATGAACAACCCCCACTCGCCATCGACACTCATACCCTGTACCACACTACTACATATATAACAGTCTTTGTTCCCCTTTTTTTTCACTATACTATATCAAAGACTCGGGGGGAGATAGAGAATATTCATTATTATTGATTAGTGTCTTCATGTTGATGCCTTTATTTTTCATGTTTGTGTTTATGTTTTGTTTGTATGTTTCAGAGTTCCATCATTGTTTAGCGTTATGGATATTGGTCAATAAACATAATAACAAAAACTGGAATCTTATTTACCCACTACATTTAAAAGAAAAAGAAAATCGGCCACTCCCCTACTAACTAAAAATTACATCCCCAATTTACCCGCCCTTTTATGGAAAAACTATACAATGCCTACAATATGGTATCGTATATGGTACCTTTATTTCTTAATTAAATACAAATTATTAATTTATTGAATTAAATAACTACAAAATTGCCTTGAGATTGGCGACATAGCCTATTGAGAATGGAAATAATTGCCATACAATAGAACCAGGGCATGGGTCTGATTAATCAGTTAATCATTGTTTAGAATTTAATCATTAATTAATCAAAAAAATATTTTTTAGAAATGATGGGAAATTATTAATTTTCCTCAATTTCAGCATCATTTTACCTTAAAGTTTGTAATATATCATTTGAATTTGGTACCTTTTTGTATGTATCGGGTGGCCCAAAAAAAAACGCCTTGAGATTTGAACATCAATAACTTCAAAAATATACAGTTCACACTTCAAAAATTTATAAAACTTTTACCTCAATCTATTGATAAACCATCATAAAAATTTCAGACCTCTACATAAAATACTTTTTCCACAGCTGAGGGAACAATGAGGTATGGTGAAAAACACGAATATCATAAATCCTGGATGTGTATAGCTGTACCTGACAACTATTCTAAGACTTGTAGTAGTTTCCTTAACCTATGGATAATCTGTTAGTCTCTGATAAACTTCAGATGATATAGGCTACGCCCATCTTAAATACTGTTTTTAAACTTACCCTTCAAATTATGGTTCTAACTAACGGTGAAAAGCGGTGAATGAAAAGTGTTTCTTAGAAAAAAGATGGACTGGGGCAAGAATTTTGAGGGAATTTCCAGGAATAACTTGTAATGTTACGTCTGTGAATAGAATAATTAAAAAACTTAAAGCAACCGGTTCGACGGCACGGAAGCGTGGAAGTGGTCGGCCTAAAACAGTTTACACTCAAGACAATATAGCAATGATCGAAATGATGAACCTATCTCAAGAGGATCGACCTGGGTCACACTGCTCTCAGAGGAAGATTGCAAGAAGTTTAGGTATCAGTCGAAGTTCCATACAAAGAATGCAGAGAACGGTAGGACTTAAAGCATCTAAAAGGATCCATGTTTCAAGACGTGACAGCAATGTAAGAACTAAAAGAAAAATTCGTTGTAGAAAATTGCTTGATAGATTTTCGTCCAATGATGTTAAAAAAATAGTTTTTACAGATGAAAAAGATTTTACCATCGAGATTGCTCGAAACTTCCGGAACGATGTTGTTCATGGTCGGCGTAAGAAAGACATTCCTCCATCGAGTCTTTACCACCAGAGAAGTCAGTTTTCCAAAAAAAATCATGGTATTAGCAGGTATATCGTGGAATGGAAAGACGAAAATGCATTTCATTTCAGTAAGTAAAAAAATAATTCAGAAACCTATGTAAATCTTTTAGAGGAGAATCTTTTGCCTGATTGTCGGCGTCTGTATTATGGAAACGATTTCATACTCGAACAAGATGGTGCTACAGCTCATACTAGCAAGTTCACACAGGATTATCTACAATAGAATGCAGTCAACTTCATTGGAAAAAACGACTGGCCCTCGCAATCATCTGATTGCAATCCCATGGATTATTATATATGGAGCACTCTAGCAGAGAAAATTTATGAAGGCCAAACAGAAAAGTTTACAGAAATGCAATTAAAGAAAAAAATACTCGAATGTTGGGACAAAATAACATTAACAGAAATCAGAAAATGTATCATGTCGTGGAAGAAAAGTATGGAAAAACTATACACGCTTACAACATGGTATCGTATGTGATACCTTTACTTCTTAATTAAATATAAATTATTAATTAATTTAATTAAATATCTATACAAAATTGCCTCGGGATTGGCGACATAGCCTATTGGGAATGAAATGATTGCCATACGTACATGGAACCCATATGTAGGCATCGGGCCTGCATGACAACAAGAAAACCAAATTTATGATCTCGTGTTCAAACTTTTCCATTGCCAACTCAAGAGAATTACATTGAGAAACGAGTCAACGACCTTTGCTAAATCAGCAAATAATAAAAATACGAAGATTATATTATATCGGCTCGCTCGGAGCTGCTTATGTTACAGCAATGCTTTAAGCAAGGAAGATGTACTTTGTCTTCCTATAAGTTCTGAGTGAATTCCTCTTAATATAAAACTTAATAACTATAAAAAGATAGGCCTGTTCCTTCAGGTGTTTAAATAGTGACTGCCTATATTAGTTACATCGAGTCAACTCATTGTGTAGCTTCATCGTACCACGGGCCTACATCGAAAAAGATCGTCGCGCCCTACATCGAAACAGAAGCGAGGCCCAACGAAATAATAAGATAAGGCAATTCCTTTCTTTACCATTAGGCAGCGCAAATACCGAAGGCAGGCGCGGACTGGCCCCGGCGGCTCACCGGCCGTGGCCGGTGGGCCCTTTCCGTTGGGGGCCGTAAATTTGTTCGACGTACTACTATATAAGACCTCAGGAGTGTTCACAGGGGTAAAAAAAGTGCTAACACGGGCACGTTGGCGACAAAATGGCATTAAAAATTTCTCACTTTTTTTAATACTAGTAAAATAATTGATATTTAAATTGTTTAGGATTATTAACTTTAGTTTATTCGTTGATAAATTATGTCCGTTTAAATAAATTTTTATTTAAATAAATTCATTATAATATATTTATTTTATTTGTTAAAAATTAATTAAATAAATATGTTAAAAATCGCTATGTTGCCAAACGCATTTCTGAGATTTCTAATATAACCAATCAGCACTCTAGGACACTATTTTTGGCGCGAAAAATAAAATTAAGTAAAAAGTAAATATTTTTTAAGCGGTGTTGCATTTGTGCTGGCGCGCCGATTTTTTGCTCTTGGTCTTTACTGGTCTTTACTTGATCTTTAATTTACTGAATTTTTATTTATGTAATTGTTAATTTTTTATATTTTTAAGCTTTAAACACACAAATATCTTAGGAGCTGAATAACGGTCAGCAGGGCCCAGCCAGTTCAGCCTAGATCCCAAGAACCTGCATACCCAAACCTACAATCCACACCCCCAATAATTTCCTCATATACTTTTTTTCTAAACGCCTTTGAAAACGTTATTCATTGATATTGTGCGCTATATAAATATATATATTATTATTATCAGAGGCGTAACTAAAACAAGAAAGGCCCGTGGCCTACTGTTGATAATGGGCCCCTCTGTAATAGTTTAAGTAAGTGACAGTTTAGTTTGGGATTGAAAAAAGTCTCTTTCTACTTCAACGTTTTCTATAATTTTCATGAGTAATTTTCATATTGTAATGAATATATATATATATATATATATATATATATATATTATATATATATATGGGAATTAACTCAGAATGGTTCCCTGAGTTTTTTATGATACACACAGACCGTGCATGGAACAAGGAACTCTTCTGGGATAATTAAATCCACTATAGTCCGAATAAGTAATAGTAAATGACAAATACCATAGTATAATTAATAGTAATTAATGTAAAGAACGACGCTTGTATAGAAGAACGTTCCGCACAAGATGAGGAGGGAGAACGAACAAATGAAAAATGAGGTAACCACCCGGGAATCGAACCCGGGATCTTCCGATTGCCGGTCAGATATGCTAACCACTACACCATGGTTCTTCTATACAAGCGTCGTTCTTTATATATATATAAATATATATATATATATATATATATATATATATATATATATGAAAAATTATTCCAAGGCCTTTCGTGTATTCAGAAGTACACCTCGTCATTCCCTGACTGCTATTAATTAGATTTGATTTTGGTTGAGTTAAAAATTATATTAAAAACTCGCGGGGATTTACAGGTCATGACAAAATTACTAGATTTTTAAGACATCCATAAACACTTTTTTGGGGGCCCTCTCAGTGACACCTGGCCGGTAGAAATTTTTGAGCCAGTCCGCGCCTGACCGAAGGCAAATAAACAAAGAAGTCCTTTGAAGACCTACATATACATAATTCTCTAACGAAAAAACATAGGGCTTTTGTCGTTAACTCACCACTGAAATCTGCTGGAAATTTTCAACGGATGAGAGTATCAGGCAATCAACCCATAGCCCTATATAGTTTTTTCACAAAAAGGTTAAGACTAGTCAGTGGTGTAGTGCTATGGGAACGTGTGGGAACGGCGTTCCCTTACTTTTTTTGGTAGGTGGAACGGCGTTCCCTCACTTTTTCAAATAAATCCGAACTTACAAGTCTCTAATTTAATTCCCACCCCTAGAAGAAATATGAGAAAGAATCATTAACTGTTTCATTTCTTTTAGCTTCGACTGAGGCGTTGCTCAGAGCAACGCTGAGTAGGAATACAAGATTAGTTGCTCACCAAAAGTGGTGTAAATGGTGTTAGCCTATTGAATAGCCTACATCTGGTGAAAGTCACCACGGCGTACCAGTTGTTAACTTTTTTTATTTAATCATTCCAGTTGTTAGCTATTTTTATTGATTGTACTGGATGTTATATATCTAATGACACTGGAAATATTGCATCTTTAACCTTGGAATATATCCTAATATCCAGTGCATATGGCCTCAAAATATCCCTGAAATTGGTCAGATTTCAAAAAGTTTTCAGGATCCCCGGCTGTATGGGCTCGCTGCGCTCGCCATTGTGCCCCGCATCTGAGTAACACTTTCAAAATGCGTTCCCTCACTTCTTTATTTAGCACTACACCACTGAGACTAGTTTGTTAGTAGGACAGCGGACATATTGATCATATTTGTTGATAAGATGTGAATAATAAAAAATTTTCAGTTTATGATATTCGTTTTTTTCACCATACCTCATTTTTCCCTCAGCTGTGGAAAAAGTATTTTATGTAGAGGTCTGAAATTTTTATGATGGCTTACCAATAGATTGTGGTAAAAGTTTTGTAAATTTTGGAAGTGTGAACTGCATATTTTTGAAGTTATTGATGTTCAAACCCAAAGGCGTTTTTTGGGGGGGGCCACCCGATATAAACTGTCTAATCTGCCCATACCTGATTTCTTGAACTAAAGCAAACTAAATGTTTGAGCAAAATGTTTTCTTCGGTCTTATCTCACGCAATAAAAACAATAAAGCTCTATTTTAACCTTTTCGGAAGTATTTAATTTTTAGTAATTTTTATCAGTTAATCATTGATTAACTGGAAAATTTCATCATTCATCACTTTTTCCTAAAAATGATTAATTAACCATGCCCTAAATAGAACCCAATATGTAGGCATTGGGTCCACATAACAACAAGAAAAACGTGTTATTTCATATAAAAATTTCTATCGCTGACGCATGAAAATTATTTCGAGAGAAGAAATAATGAAAATACAAAAATTAGACGTCTGGGGACATTGTAAAGTCAGAGAATTTGTAAGACAAAAGGAATTTTATATTAGCTCATCTCAGGGCTGGCTAGTCACGAGCGATGCTTTAGGCAAGGAAGAAGTGCTTAATCTTCCTATAAGTTCTGATTGAATACCTAATAATGTAAAACTAATAACACAAAAGGATAGGCCTATTCCTTCAGGTATTTAAGTGTAGTGCAGGCCCGTCGCCACGAGGGGGCAATGGGGGGGCACTTCCCCCCGAAGTCAAATAACTATCATCAAAACTAAAGCTGAATGGCTTATGGTTGTGATTTGCAATTCGTCTAATTCAAATTTACTTATCTCTCTCCTTGAATATCAACCTACACTTGTACCTAACGTTGACGGAAAAATACGGTCTCACGGTCTCACAAGAAGTTGGCATAAACATTATTTTGAATCTGGCGCCGCATTGGTGCTGCAACCTCGTGGCGGTATCGATAGTTATTGCAGAGCATTTTTTAACCTAGTGAGTGGGCGACATGAATGTCACCCAGTGAAGAAAATTTGTTGCCCAGTAAATGAAATTTTAGGGTACTGGGCGACGAGGAATTTTCAAAATTTGTAAAAATAGAATTGTCTTGGGAGTTGTCTTGGAAGCCATATAAATACATATAATACATGCACATATGCCACAATTAGAACTGTTTATCATAAATATAAATATAAAATTTACATTGAATATTTATATATAGATAATGCTAGTGTTATTTCAGACCACACGGGGATGGTGGCCTGATTAGGGAACATCCGGATCCATAACATCCTTAATCCAGGGGTGTGCTGGGACCGGTTCGGTCCGGTTCGCCCGAACCGATTGTTAAATTTTGATTGAATTACCGAACCGTTTGTTTGTTTTTAACAAATATTTAACAGTCAGTAGAAATTTATTTATATCTAATTTTTTTTCATTTTTTCAGGATTTTATAGAAAAATATAGGTAGTATCACAAGCAGTGGTCGTTTCAATATTTATTTATTTTTTGATGAAAAATTAGTTTATTTTTAGATAAGTATGTCATTAGTGACTATAAAGAATATGCTAAATAATTTCTGCCAAAATGTTACAAAATGCTGTTTGAAAAGCTAAAATACGTTGGCTTCCGGGGTTTAGCCCCGGACCCCGCTGGGGGCTACCGCTCACCCCAGATCCCCTAGCTTAATGACTCGCGCCAGTGGCGCTCGCCGATTTACACCCCTATCTGTATCAGAACCGGTTGTTAAGAAATTGGCAGCACACCCCTGCCTTAATCCCTCCCCCACTTCCCGATCTGCCTTTGTCGCCCAGTGGGAAAAGCTTAAAAAATGCTCTGAGTTATTATACATAACGTGCTCGACATTCTGAGTAATGAGTTCGAAATTTAAACTCGTGCCATTGTCCTGTGCCTTTTCATTTGTATCGTCTAATTTATCGTTTAATTTATTCTGAATAATTGTGTGACTATAGCTAAAGCTAATAAAACTGTTTTTCTGTGTATATATATATTAATAATATATATATGTGTATATATATATATATATATATATATATATATATATATATATATATATATATATATATTATATATATATATATATATATATAGATATATATATATATATAGTTTATCCTGCCCCCCTACATCTATGAATTGCCCCCTATGATTATAGTCCTGGCGACGTGCTGGTGTAGTAAATGCCTATATTAATTAAACCGAATAAACTCGTTGCGTAACTCCATCGCCTACATCGAAAGAGAGCCACGCACCCTACAACCAGAAGCAAGGCCCAACGAAATAATAAGGTATGGTAATTTTCTAAGGATGAGTTAAGCAGGGATGCTCTGGCGAGAAAGCTTGTCAGTAAGAATCCAAGAAACCTTTTGGGAAGAATTAAAAACAATGAATAATAGTGCAATGTCTCTCCCTGCTAATATTGAAAATGTACTGTAACTGGGACTGAGAATATAGTCAAATTATGGAAGGAACACTACAGTGAGTTATTCAACTCTGTACAAAAGAAAATAATGTTAATTTTAATGCTACCTATAGTCCAGATATAAGAGTTAATGTATTTGAGACTGAACAGGCTATAAAATGTTTAGATTGTAACAAACCATGCGGTATTGATGACATTTCTGCTGAGCATCTGAAATTTAGTAGTGACAGATTAGTGCCTCTGTTAGCTTTGTGCTTTACAGGTTTACTGATACATGGTGTTTTGCCGGATACAATGTTATCCATTGTTTTGGTGCCAGTTCTAAAAGATAAAAAGGGTAAAATCAACAGTAAAGATAACTATAGGCCAATAGCCTTGGCCAGTATTATGTCTAAGGTGTTTGAATATATATTCATCAATAGACGTGTTTTATCGAGTGTCCAGTGTTATCAATTGAATAAGTGGTTTTCGTTGAAGTGTCTTTAAAAAAAAGTGTTTGGTGCATTCTTAACTAAATTACTTCATGTTACTAATCATTCATTAACGAATATATTTCATTTATTGACTTTATTCATTACTATATTATTTGATTAAATCAAGGCTAGTGCAGGTGGCTTGCCTTGTTTGTCTTCCGAATCTATTACTAAATGAGGTTTCATAAGGTTGAAATTCCCTTGCTTGCCTTGTTTGTTTTTCGAATCTATTAGAGAACGAGGTTTCATAAGGTTCATTTTCCCTTCCTACAGGGCATCAAGTAGAGTGTGGTCACCCACCGTGGGGAAAAAGGAAAAACAGAAAGAAAAAAGTCGGCCGAATAGCGAACAGATAAGTTTTATTAATGCTTTTTCTTTTACAGATCTTTCGTCGGTAGCTTAATTAAGTGTATATTCTTTAGTATAAATTTGTGTTACAAGAACCTGTTTCTGCGTTTCAAGAACATTTTTGCGGGCTTGCGCAGGTGACGGCACAATAAGCACGCGGTAGACCTACGTTGTAATTTATTAATTTCCAAACGCTCGTTTTTTGTTTTTCGTTTCTTAATTAATTAAGAGCATGGCACCCCCGTCAAGTACTTGCAGTCGCTGTGAAGGGAAATTTGCCGCTTACGCGTTTACAATAGCTAATAATAATGAACAGTTAGTTTGCAGGTGGTGCTCAAACATGGAAGTCCTGAGAAACGAGTTAGAACGTGAGAGGGAGGCAAGAGTGAGGCTTGAAGAAAGCATGATGCTCCTGACGACAAAATTAGAATCCCTTGAGACTCCAGTTACGACCCCTCCTGCCTCAGTTTCTACTAATAATATAAATAGTACTAATAGCCCTCACTTTTCCCATAGTTCCCAACCCTTCGTTCAAGTGCGTAATGGAGCCCCATTGAGAAAACCTAAGACTTGTCTACCAGTGATAACAAACAATAAGTTTTCTGTTTTAGGTTTCGAAGATGCTGATGAACCGGAAATACGACTCGTTGGCGATTCCATTGTTCGAGGGCAGCTCGAGGAATTCTGTGGGAGAAACCCTCGTCGGAGGCGCCGCTCCTGCTACCCTGGTGCAAGGGTGGAGGATATAACTAATAGTGTTAACCATTTTACAGACGGAACCTCTGCGGACACAACGTATGTTATTCATGTCGGTACTAATAACGTTTTAAATTCTAGATCGGAAGAGCTGCTGGTTACAACAGGTATACTTCCTCGAATTATCCAACGTAGCGATTTCTACAGCAAGGCGACCTATATCAACAATAACCTAAAGTCTCTTTGCCAACAGGAAGGAGTGCATTTTCCGAATTTCTGGAACAGTTTCTACGGCAGGATGGACTTGTTTCTTGGAGATGGACTTCATCTTAATGACGTTAGAGCTGCGCGTTTAGGAAGACTATTTCATAATACTGTCTCTTTTTTTCAGGCTGCCGTAAATCGAACGGTCCCAGCGTAATTTCTTCAAATTTCCCCTGCGCTCGCGAAGGTGTGGCAATTACAAACAATTTGAAGGTTCTATCCTTAAATGCTCGTAGCCCACGAAATAAAATAAAGAATTTTTTTCTTTAATTGCTTGTAAAGACTATGATTTAATTGCGATAAATGAATCGTGGCTTAGCACTGAAACACGTGACTTTGTAGGGGAGTATCAAATTAGAGGTTATAGACTTTTTGTTAAAAACAATAGGTAGGCGAGGAGGCGGTGTTATGTTGTATATTAAAGATAATATTGCGAACGTTATAGAAATAAAGCACACAATTCCAGAACCGATAGATTCGACTATAGCAGAACTTAAATTGGACGATTTCAAACTTGTTGTTGCGGTTATATATAGGCCCGCTAATCAAACAGCTGATACGGACGAAGCGTTATATCGTGAACTAAAGAGAATAATAGGTAGTGAGCAGGCCTTAGTTCTGAGTGAATTTAATTGCGCCAACGTGAATTACGATGCAATGCAGGGAGACACGGAAGGTAATCGTTTAGTTAATTTTCTCGAGGATAGCTTTCTTATTCGAAAGGTTGGGGAACCTACGAGGTTGGACAGCATTTTAGATTTAGTAATAACTACGGACGATAGGCTAATCACTGATCTTCAAGTAATAGAACCGTTAAGCAATAGCGATCACAATATGGTAGAGTTTGTCCTCTCAGTAAGTCACTCGAAACTAGCTAGCTCCACTAAAATTCCTAACTTCCAGCACGCAGACTTTTGTAAATTTCGAAATAAATTGTCACACGTCATTTGGGAAAACGTAATGGGTATCTCCGACGCAAAACTAATGTGGGAATCGTTTGAAACAGTGTTTAGGACTATAAATGAGGAATGTGTACCGTACAAAATTAAGCGTGCGAAAGTAAATAATAAGCCCTTGTGGTTTACTTCTAGAGTAGGAGACATTATAAAGAGTAGAGATAGGGCTTATAGGCTACATAAGTGCGATAAAGACAATTTGTGGTTACGAAACAACTACATATATCTAAGACGTGAAGCGAAAAGTGTAATAAAAAGTCCAAGCGCGAATTTGAAATCTCCATAGCTCGTGACGGTAAAGAAAAACCCAAGCGATTCTTTCAAAACGTCAACAATAGAAATCCAGTAAAAAATGTCTTGAGGCCGTTGAAAAATGTTAACGGAGATCAAGTTTCTGAAAACAAGGAAATGGCTACCTTGCTAAACAAATTTTTTACGTCAGTTTTTACTATAGAAGTTGTAATGAATATCCCTACGGTCATAGACATAATACCTTTTGATAATGGTAATATTTTGGATAATATTGTGGTTAGTGAAGGGGAGGTAATGCGCTATATTGATAAAATGAAAATGCATAAATCACTGGGGCCGGATTCCATATATCCCATACAATTAAAAGAATTAAAAGAAGGCATTTTTGTTCCGCTAGCAAAGATTTTTAATGCGTCTATTTCTGAGGGGTGCGTACCAGATAATTTCAAGTTAGAAAATGTAACACCTATCTTTAAGAAAGCCGATAAAGGTGCGGCGGGAAATTATAGGCCAATCAGTTTAACATCTGTTGTAGGTAAGCTACTGGAATCAATAATTAGGGATCGTATAGTCGAACACTTATAATTGCATAACTTCGTTAGAAATACGCAGCACGGTTTTAGGCGAAAGAAATCTTGCTTAACTAATATTTTAGAATTTTTTGAAAGCGTGGTTGAAGTTTACGATAGTCATCGGGCAGTTGATGTAGTGTATGTAGATTTTCAAAAAGCGTGTGACACCGTACCGCACAAAAGACTCATTGAAAAAACTAAGGCTCATGGAATCAGGGGTGTAGTAATAAATTGGATAGAAGAGTGGTTGCGAAGTAGGAAACAGAGGGTGGTCGTTGATGGAGCGGAGTCGTGTTGGGCTAATGTAGCGAGCGGCGTTCCTCAGGGTTCTGTATTGGGCCCCTTGTTTTTTCTTATATATATTAACGATTTAGATGTCGGCCTAGTCAGCACAGTTTCAAATTTTGCCGATGACACGAAGCTGGGTGATAGGGCGATTAATGACGAAGATAGAGGTAAAATCCAGGAAGATCTGAATAAAATCGTTTATTTATCAGTCACATGGCAAATGAGATTTAATGTCGATAAGTGCAAAATTTTACATATAGGTTCGCGTAACGGTAATTTTGCGTATAGTATGTCAGGGAAGGAGTTAGCAAGCGTAGAGCAGGAAAAAGATTTAGGAGTTATAGTCACTGGTGATTTAAAAGTAGCGAAACAAAGTACAACAGCGGTCAATAAGGCGAACAAAGTGTTAGGTTTTATAGCTCGGAATTTTGAGTACAAATCGCGCGATATTATTGTTCCTCTTTATAAATCATTAGTTAGACCTTATTTGGAATACGCGATCCAATTTTGGAATCCGCATATGCGAAAAGATATAGACAAAATCGAAAGAGTTCAAAGACGAGCAACTAAGATGATTCTGTCGCTCAGGTCGAAGTCGTACGAGGATAGGCTTAAGGAGTTGAAAGTGACTACACTCGAGACTAGGAGGTTAATTGGTGATCTAATCCAGGTTTTCAAAATTATAAATGGGTTCGATAACGTAGATAGAGATAGCTTTTTCGAAATATCTCGATATAATAGGACTAGAAATAACGGGTGTAAGTTGACAAGTAGAAGGTTCGAGACAGCAGTTGTGAAAAACTTTTTTACGCATAGCATAGTAAATAGGTGGAATAGTTTGCCGGTAGAAGTAATTAGTAGCACGTCTATAAATATGTTTAAAAATTGATTAGACGCATATGTTGATAGATTGGGTATAGTTTAAGGTAGTAAAATTAAGGTTTTGTGGTTCGGAACTCACGTAAAATTGTAGGTCCCCTCCGCCACCACGAAGGACATGCACAATATACAATTACGAACACAGTTAGGTAGACAAGCTATGAGTGGATCCTAAGGTCTTTATTGGTCTGAAACATTATACATTATAACATTATAACTTTCTATCCTGGGACCTTAACTCAAATTATCCTCAACCCGTCCAGACCAAACTTAGGCTACAATTTGCATAATCAGAACTTTGCCGAAAGATAGTCACTGACTCAGTTTTTGGCTAGAATTCGATTAACTCTAATTCTCAATTCACACTAAGCTTCTTTAAATGAAAACTAAAACTGAAACTTTAAATGAAACAGTTCTTGGTGTGAGCATGCACTCTCCGTTTCACCAAATTTCTGAAAAAGTGAGTGTACATTCTCTGTATTGCAATTTTATGGTAAACTAAACAAATTTAAACAATCTTGATGAGAAAGGTGCAGCTGATATTTCATCTTAATTTAGGTATTACTAATTTCTTAAATATTTAAAAAACAAGAGAATTTAAGAGCTTCATCTTCATTTTTAATCTAAATAGGCTAAATGATTCTTAATTAAAATAAATTAATATTAAAAAAAAATTATGCTTATTGGTAATGGCTGAAGCATCGTACAAATTAATTAGAAAATTAAACAGGCTTAAATGATAAGTTCGTTTACTAAATTAACAAGTAGGCCTACGTCTACTGTAAAAATAAAAAGAGTTTATATCTAGTCTAGGTACCAAAACTCGTCCTACTGTGAAAATCTTGTCTCTTAGGAGGGTATTGCCTGTATTTTAGTTTTTATATTTTACACTGGTGGAGCGACCCGGCGTTGCCGGGGTAGATGTTGAACACTATAAGATAACGAAAATATCACGACTTAACCTGACCAATCGTCAAGGCCGTACAATTAACCTAACCGAGCATTCGGTTATTATTCGTTTTAACACGCATCTCTCTAATGAATTGAAAACATGTTTTACTTACGTAATTTGATGTGTACTGTTTGAAAATGGTCTTCATTTCTTTGGGAAATGTGCCTTTTTTCCAGAAATGACTCGAAGTCATTTCTGAAAAAACGGCACATTTCCCAAGGAAACGAGCGTCCTATATCGTATGCGGAAATAATTCCGCTACGCATCGGAGAAAACGGTCATTTGAATGCCATGTTAGGTCAATTGAATGCCAGGTTAGGTCAACTGTACGTCCTTGGGTTAAGATTCGGTAGAACACATCCACCAAACTCGATATTGATATTTATACAGCGAGATAGAGCGAAAAAAAAGAGAATACTTTATTCTATACTAATTTTGGCGGAAATTCCTATTTATCAAGATATTTATTTTCAAAATTATTAAATTTTGGCGCTATTATTCACTAGTCAAACTATCTCGTCCCGTGAAGTGTGTAGTCATGTTATCATTTGCCAATCAGCAGCTGCCCCATTGTCACGTGATACTCCCGCGCAGGTCCGGCGGCTGAAATTTGAATTCAACAGTCGCTTTAGAATGGCTGTCTATGGTGGAAGCTCCCAGTCCGAGTGGGACGTCATCTTGGCCTAGGTTAGGTTAGGGGTACTACTTACCTTCCGGGGGTCCCGAATTCATTATGGGGTACCCATGCCCGGTTAGGTCAGCTGTATGCCCTTGACAATTGGTTAGGTTGTGTTATTTTCGTTAGTTTTAACGAAAATATCACGACTTAACCTAACCAGTTGTCAAGGGCATACAGTTGACCTAACCGGGCATTCAATTAACCTTTGTGGTATCCAACGCCATAAGCGATTATACCCGGAAAGGTAAGGTTGTGTCATTGTCGGGACTCGGAAAGGTAAGTAGTACCAGGTTAGGTTAGGTTACTTTTGCCGTGAATATTACTGACGAAAATAGGTTTTTCTGGTGTATTTCATGCTGTTTCAATTGACTTAACCGGGCATTCAATTAACCTTTGTGGTATCTAACGCCATAAACGATTATACCCAGAAAGGTAAGGTTGGGTCATTGTCGGGACCCGGAAAGGTGAGTAGTACCAGGTTAGGTTAGGTTACTTTTGCCGTGAATATTACTGACGAAATAGGTTTTTCTGGTGTATTTTATGCTGTTTCAATTGATTCTGGCCTCTTTAGCACACAATTTTCCTCTTCTTCAAAGCCCTGGGGGGGGGGGGGGATCTCCATAACGGTGCATTTGCGCCAAAAATTAAGGTCAGATTCAATTGAAACATCATGAAATACACCAGGAAAACCTATTTTCGTCACTAATTTGAGTGGATTTGTTCTACCGAATCTTTACCCGTCCTTGATGATTGGTTAGGTTAAGCAGTGGCGGTCCTAGCTTACATGACGCCCTGGGCGAACCTCACCTTCAGCGCCCACCCCCCTGTTCGCCAACACACACACATTCGAATCCCCCCAAAATAAAGGACAGACATAACTCTTTCACAAAATAACTTTTTATTGGACTAATTGTTGGAACTTCAGAACCAAAACAAAGACTCAAATTTCTGAATTTTACAAATCCTTCATCACGTAAATAGAATAACTCACTTAAGAGAATGTAATTATGATACTATGAACAGGAAAAATACAAATTAAATTGCACAACTGCCATAAATAAACTAGAGAATCAAATTTCTAAATTGTACAAATGCTCTATCACATAAATAGAATAAGACACTTAAGAGAGGGTAATTATTATGCTACACTTTGAACAAGAAACAAAATAAATTGCACCACAGCACAACTGCCATCTAAAGCCTGACTCTTCTTACCTTCCTTGATGCAAAGTCATTGATCTTTTATTATTTATTTTATTTTATTTTTTATTTTTATTTATTTCTTTATTTATTTATTCTTATTTTTATTTTTATTTTTTTTGCAGGCGCTCATGCCGCCCCTCCACAAATGCCGCCCTGTGCGGCTGCCCATATTGCCCATATGAGGAACCGCCACTGAGGTTAAGTCATGATATTTTCGTTAGTTTTAACGAAAATATCACAACTTAACCTAACCAATCATCAAGGGCGTACAGTTGACCTAACCGGGCATTCAATTAACCTGAGTTATGTAATTAGGTTTCGTTAGGTTAGGTTAGGTCATTTCTGAAAAAAAATCTGAAAAAACGGCACATTTCCCAAGGAAATGAAGGTCATTTTCAAACAGTATGCATCAAATTACATAAGAAAAACATGTTTTTAATTCATTAGCGAGATGCGTGTTAAAACGAATAATTACTGGGCATTCAATTAACCTGCCCGAGCATTCAATTAACCTAACCTGGCATTCACGTAACCTAACCTGGCATTCAATTAACCTACCCAGGCATTCAATTAACCTAACCGGACATTCAGTTGACCTAACCAGGCATACACTGTATATTATAGCGTTCAACATCCACCCTGGCAACGCCGGGTCGCTCCGCAGGTTTTAATTAATGTAAAGCTCAAGATTTTCATGACTGTGTTCTTTTCTATAGTTTTACTGACCAAATAATTCACTGGTCTACAAATTTTGAAAAAGTTTGTGCTTCGGAGATAAAATGTGTTTCCTATTATGAATTTTGGGGTGCTGAAAACGAATATGACCATAAAAACAGTCGATTGGCTACAGTTTTCAAGAAAATTTAAGTTACACATTTTGCATATATGTATACCATATATTAGTAACATACCTGTATATTGTATAATACAGTCACTTATATTGATTCAACCCGTCGCTTCTTTGCTTGTCTCTTGTATTCAACTTCTGGAGCATCTCTTGTTATTGTCCAGCAGTAGTCTGCTAACAATGATGGACTCCATTTCCCCTGGTAGCGTTTCTCCATCGCTGAGATATCCTGGTGGAAACGTTCACCATGTTCATCGCTGACTGCTCCGCAGTTGGCCGGAAAAAATTCCAAGTGCGAATGGAGGAAATGTATCTTTAAAGACATATTGCAGCCCATTTTTTGATCGGACAACAGCAGGTTTTCCACCATCTCCCTGTAATTGTCAGCTTTGGTATTTCCGAGAAAATTGGTTGCTACTAACCGGAAAGCATTCCACGCTGTCTTCTCCTCACCACCTAGGATACGGTCGAACTCCTCATCTCTAAGAAGCTCGTGGATCTGTGGACCAACAAATACACCCTCCTTGATTTTTGCTTCACTGAGCTTTGGGAATTTACCACCGAGGTACTTAAAAGCTGTCCCCGTTTTATCCATAGCCTTAACAAAAGTTTTCATGACGCCCAGTTTGATGTGTAAGGGTGGTAACAAAATCTTGCTCGATTCTACAAGTGGAGGATACTGAACATTTTTTGTTCCAGGTTCCAATGAGTGTCAGAGTGGCCAATCCTTCTTGATGTAATGAGAAGTCGTAGCCCGACTATCCCATTCACACAGAAAACAGCAATACTTAGTGTAGCCCGGCTGCAGTCCAAGCACGATAGCAACAACTTTCAAGTCACCACAAACCTGCCACTGATGTTTGTCATAGTTTATGCAGTTCAAAAGTTGCAATTCCAGTTGGACTGCATGACCAACTGGAATTGATGGCAATACGTTGCCAACATGCAACAAAACAGCGTTTAGACTCAACTTCGATGAATCAATGAACAGTCTCCACTCATCAGGATTGTGAATAATGTTGAGAGCTGCCATCAGACCATCGATGTCGTTGCAAGCTACAAGGTCACCTTCCATGATGAAGAATGGGACAAAATCTTTTTGACGGTCACGAAACTTACGCACACTAACATTTTCAGCGAGGAGATTCCACTGCTGCAATCTGGAGCCCAACAGCTCTGCCTTACTCTTTGGCAGTTCTAAATCTCTGATAAGGTCGTTTAATTCATTCTGAGTTGTCATGTGCGGTTTAGAAGATGTCAAGTTATAGACAAATTCAGGGTCTTGTGAAGTTGAAGGCTCACAAGTTTCGCAGGTTCCTTCATTCTCCTCGTCCTCTGACTCCAGGGAGAATGAGTATGGGGGCTCAGGAACGTGCAGTCCTTCGCCGTGAGGTACCGGGCGCATAGCAGAGGGTATATTCGGATATTGTAAAATCCACTTTCTTCTTGCAAATACCTTTCTTGACTGGAGGCACCATGCAGAAGTAACAGTTGCTGACATGATCTGTTGGTTCCCTCCACACCATTGGCACTGCAAAAGGCATAGATTTCCTTTTCCGATTCAACCACTGGCGAAGGTTTGTTGCACAAGTATTGCAGCATGTGTGGGGCCTAGCTCTTGTCCTGATCTCCAACCTTACAGCCAAAATAAAGGTGATAGGCTTTCCTAATCACGGCGGTTATAGCACGCTTTTGTGATGCAAAAGTCAATTCTCCACAAACATAACAGAAGTTATATATACTGTTCACGCAATTACGAGGCATCTTTGTTCAAATTAGGCTGAAAAAAATTCTGTTTCAAAAGCAAACACTAAAAAGAGTTTGACAAGGGTGCACTGTATGACTTCCGCAAATGAACTGATGCTGTGGCGTAATATGTAGACGCCTGTGACACATCGATGCCTTGACTCTACTGCGCATGCGCGTAGTTATATTTTTTTTATTTTAATAAATTAATGTAACTAGTACAGTTCCTGTCGCTTCGCTGACGGTTAGACAGGCTAAACTACAGAAAAGAACGCAGCCGTGAAAATTTTGAGCTTCACATTGTGTCAACATTTCTGAATCTGGTATCTCCCTAAACCTCCTCACCCCATTCATGCAACTTGGGGGCTAACCCCCTCCCCCATTACCCCACCCCTCCCCCATTACCCCCACCCCTCCCCATTACCCCACCCCTCCCCCATTACCCCCACCCCCACCCTTCCCACATTACTGCCCGGGATAAATTTCACAAACAGACAAACAGACAGGCTAAACTACAGAAAAGAACACAATCATGAAAATCTTGAGCTTCACATCGCCGCCCGTAATACAATTTCTGAATTTTTTTCTCACAATTTTTTTCTCACAATTTCTGAAAGTGTGACGGACGGACAGACGGACAGCTCTCTTATTATAGTATAGAAGATTACATTGCATTTTAATAATTTTGAATTAGGTAAGGTTAAGTTAGGTTAGTATTCCATTTGTATTAATATAAAAAACATTATGGGAAGCAATATGTTAAAATGATCCAATTTATTTTTTAATAAATAATTTACAAATACATAATGTAATAGATAAATTTAAAATTACATTTTATTGTATATATATATGTATATACAGTATTTACATTAATTTATTAAAATAAAAAAATATAACTACGCGCATGCGCAGTAGAGTCAATGCGTCGATGTGTCACAGGCGTCTACATATTACGCGACAGATGCAGTCCAGTTAGTAGGGTGCAGGGTTGCCTGATATCTTTATAAATAGAGCCAATTGGCAATTTTAGGCATCATTTTCGTATTCAGTGACCCAAAATTAGTAAAGATTGACTACTTTTATTTCCGAAGCATTTTGGCTGTAGACCAGTATAATTAGTCATGAAAATCTTAAGATTCAGAAATCTTGACACAATGTGAAGCTCAAAATTTTCACGGCTGCGTTCTTTTCTGGAATTTAATCGCGGTGCTGGGGCCTTCGGGGCCAGTAATTTTAATTATTTAATTTATTAACACCCAGGTGCACAACCTGGGGACCTAATCAATATGTGTGTGAAGTTTCATGTTTGTAAAGTTCTGCTTCCATTTTGGAGTTGTGGCTGGAACACACACACACACACACACACACACACGTCCTTTTATTATAAGTATAGATAGTTATTATTATGATGATTATTATTTATAATTTATATTTATATTTGTCATATGGACTATAGTCTGCCAATAAACCTTTTCATTTTCATTTTCATAATTAGTTAAAAGGGCTATAATATGTGATCAGATTGTACAGAAAAACTATTTTTTAGAACTCTGGGCTGGTTTGGCTGGACAAATTTTCCAGGCTCAAATCTGAAAGCATTGGCGTAGGCAACTGTATGTTCATTGTTCATAGTGTTTCACTGACCTACACAGTCACTGCTCCAGACAACTATCTCTTAACCTTAGCATTTGATAGAGTTAACCATCACAAACTTTTCAAGAAACTCTTGTGTCGAGGGGTACCTAAATATATATTTAGGATATTTGCATTCTGGTATACAGAGCAGACCATGTTTGTAAGATGGAAAAGCACTGTATCACCAGGTTTTAAGGTGACTAATGGTTATGATAATAAAAACCCACTCTAATAGACAGAGTTTATTTCCACAACAGTTTCGATGCCCACTGGCATCCTCTTCGGTTGGATACAGAAGAGGATGCCAGTGGGCATCGAAACTGTTGTGGAAATAAACTCTGTCTATTAGAGTGGGTTTTTATTATCATAATTTGACCTTCACGTAGAAAAGTGAAGTTTTTTGCATTTATTGTGACTAATGGTGTTAGGCAAGGAGGTATATTATCACCCTATCTTTTCTGTACATACATGGATGACCTTACCAATGAACTAAAAACTGCACGTACTGGCTGTGTCATTGGAAAGGAAAAAATAATCATTTAATGTATGCTGATGACCTTGTTCTTCTGTCACCCTCTCTCCATGGGCTGAGAGTAGTATTAGCAGGGCCGGATTAACCATTAAGCAAAATAAGCCCGTGCTTAGGGCATCAAGGGAAGGGGGGCACCACAGAAATTTTCCATTGTCGGATTTACCATGGATTTATTATACTATTATAATCGCGGCTTATAGCCTATAAGCTGTTGAAAACTGAATTATATATATTCATATATAGTATTTATTTTTTTTCATTGTTTGAATTTGTAGTGAACAACAACCCTTTTGAGAGAATAAATATATTTCGTTGTAATCACACACTTTACGCTTTGCGTTATTATTTTGTTTATATCAAATCTTTGAGCGCCATATTAAAAATACATATAGATTAAATATTTTCGTGTGCTATAGGAAGTTATTCTGAACGTGTGATTTGTGCATATAATATTAAATATATATTTTACATAATCATTTGGTATTGTTTTACAGAAAGATTTAGGTTTATAGAATTGTAATATAAATTAATATTAAAATAAAAGAAAGTATAAACTCTCTATATTGCTGTTGTATCAAGTGATGTTTATCACGGCCATTATAATAATAAGATATACTGACCTAAGTTAATTAGCGTTGAAGAAGTTTATCTGTTGCTCTCTCTTCTTCTCTAGGGTAAGTCTATGAAGTGTACTTTATTTGTATATATAACAATATTTTATCATACACGTATCTTTATTTTATAATTTATTTATCTATTGTCATAACAGTATAAAAGAATTTAGATTGTAATAACCAGAGTGAATAATTTGTAATGTATATATAACATCAAACGTAGTTAGGACAATTTAGGCCCTAAGCAAATGTTCATATTTCCTATAATTAAATAGTGTGTTTTAAATAAATAAATAAATGTAAATATAAACTGTGGCTCGTTAATAGTGAAATGTTAATATTGATATTTTTATAGATTGCGTATTATTAATTCTAATGTTAAGTATTTTTATTTTATAGGTTTCGGTTCCTTCTTTCGGTTCCTTCTTTTGGTTCCTTCTTTCGATTTGATTTGTATTCAACATTTCGAGTTGATATTTCGGTTGAGTTATATTTAATTGCCACTTATATTTAAATTGCCACTTTGGTTGTGTACGGTTCCCATTTTGTCTTTCTGAGAATAAAAGAACAAAGCCAAGATTGTGATATGTGTAACTGTGTTGATTGCCACATAATATACAAATAAAATATTCTTTTTATTTCTGTATTTTACAGACCCCAAGAACCAAGATGAAACGTGTTCAGTTAAGTGGTGCACAAAAGCGAAAACTATCAAAAGAGAAACAAGAGAAGACTTTGGATTTAGAGTCCAAGACTGCAAAGCTGACTGATTTCTTCACACAAGTTCCACGACCACAACGTCAACATGATATACCGATTCTGAATCAAAACCAATCTCCGTCATCAGAAGTGGACACAAATACCACTTTGATCACTTCAAAATCAAAATATGATGACGTTGGAATCACCGAGGTGTCACAAGCAGGTTCATCTACCACATGTCTCACTACTGATCTCACTTTGCCTGTAAATTCTCTTGATACCTCTACTGCAAATGTTGATTCAAGTTGCTTTACAAGACATTCTGGGGTTGAAATAATTGCTGAAAATGAAAGTTTAGTGGACCATGGTGATGGTGGTGAAATGAATCAGTCTGCAGAAGATGAAGTAAATATAGCAAAAGATCCAGGGTTGTGGCTTGATTTCTCTGCTGATGATGTGGCTTATTGGATTGCTTGTGGACCCAGTGACTGTCAACACCACAATGGGCCATTTGACAAGTCTTACCGGCATTTCAGTAGTGGCAAACCAGCAAGATACTGTTCACAAAAACTTTTCGTTGGGACAAAAGCCAATGGTGAGAAATACAAGAGAGAGTGGTTATTGTATTCACCATCAACAGGATCAGTTTACTGTTATGTTTGTAAACTGTTTGCTCCTAAAAATGTCTCACATTTTGTTATAAGAGAAGGGTTCAGTGACTGGCGAAATACTATTGTAATTGATCATCATGAAAAAAGCACTACTCACCGAGACTCTATGCTAACATACTTAACTCGCAGACAAGGTGCGGGGTTGGGACAACAGTTGGAAAAACAAATTCAGGAAGAGTGTGATTACTGGGAACATGTCTTGAGGCGTGTCATAGCTGTTATTTGTACGTTAGCTGAACGTGGCTTGTCTTTTCGAGGAACAGAAGAAAGATTTGGATCATTGCAGAATGGGAATTTTTTAGGGCTGCTTGAGCTCATAAGCCGGTTTGATCCATTTTTAGCAGGTCACATTTTGAAATATGGAAATTCTGGCAAAGGAAATCCTTCTTACCTGTCCAAAACCACCTGTGAGGAACTCATTCAACTAATGGCTCAAAAGGTCCACGCACTCATTGTTGACGAAGTAAAATCTTCTGGTTATTTTAGTTTGTCAGTTGATTCAACACCAGATCTATCACATATCGATCAGTTAAGTGTTGTACTTAGGTACTTAAAAGATGGACAGCCTATTGAACGCTTTTTAACCTTTCTGAAAATGAAAAGCCATACTGGTGAGGAAATGGCAAATCAGGTGTTGCAGTACTTACGTGAAGTTTGTAAGCTAAACTTTTCAAAATGTAGGGGTCAATCTTACGACAACGCTGTCAACATGTCTGGGCGTTATGGGGATGCAGCAAAAAATTTAGAAACAAACAAGTTTGCTATATATGTGCCCTGTGCAGCCCATTCACTAAATCTGGTAGGCCGAAGTGCTGTTGACTGCTGTCAAGAGGCGGTTAATTTCTTCTCTACAGTGCAGTTGCTCTATACCTTTTTTTTAGCCTCAACCAGCAGGTGGGAAATTCTTAAAGGTTGTTGCGAAAAATGCTCTGTATGAATGGGTCCACAATTAACCCACCCCTTATATCTCCAGTCTAACTATAGAGTAGATCAAGTCTAGCCTAGAGGGGTCAGCCTAGAGATTCCGGAAATGGTCCAGAGCGGGCAGATAAATTGAGGTCCACAGTAGGATTCCTCACCAATTTAGGTTAGGGCAATCTACCTTCACTTTTGTTAAGCTATGAGTTGATGCTGGGTCTTAGGCCACAATGTAGGCCTAACTTGTCTGACCCAGCTTAATTTAATGTGATTAAATTACTGGGTTAAAAACTCAATTAGTCACTTACTGTTAGTTATTGGAGTCTCTGTTCTCCGGTTGTGTAATTGTCGAGAGCGTACTTGCTGGTGGATCTTTTTTGTTGTCTGTTCTCCTCCCTTCCCCTGTTCCGTCCTCTCGCCCCGTTGTTCGTTTTCGTTCTCCTTTGTTCTCCTCTTCGCGGGGCTTTTTCCACCAGCGTTGTCTTGGTTTTTTCCTCGGTTGGTTGAGCGGTAATGTATCTCCATTACCGAGCACGCTCTTCTCACACAGTATATAAATACTAGTGTGGAGAATAACTCTGGTGAGCAACCAATTGGTTTCATCCACCCAGTTATTGACATAAAAGGAATTTAATAATTGTTAGATTAACTACCTACCTACTCAGTGAACCATTTTCGTTACCTCCCAACTACCCACTCATCAGTTTTCCATAGTTGTATTGGAAATGAAAGTGTCTTAAAATCCCTCTCTGATACCAGATGGGAGGCACATGCTATGGCAACAGCAGCAATTTTGAAATCTTTCCTTAAAATTTTAGAAGCGTTAGAATGTATAGCTGAAGACCGGTCACAAAAGGGAGACACTAGAAGAGAAGCAAATAATATTGCAAATAAGATGCAAGAGCTAGAATTCGTTTTTATGTTGAATTTTTGGGATGAGATTTTACAAAATTTTCATAGAGTAAGCAAAGTTCTACAGAATAAGGATGTGAACTTAAAAACATGTGCAGATCTGTATGGATCATTAGCTGACCAACTGTGCACTTCACGAGATGAATTTGAAAGATATGAAGCAGCTACAAAGGAAATGCTACCAGATGTTGATTACAAGGCAGCTCAAACTCGCAAACGTATCAGAAAGAAGGTACCCAATGACGGAGATGCACCAGAAGTATATCTGAATGCCAGAGATAAATTTCTTATCACCACCTTTTACACAATTGTTGACAAACTTGAAACTGAGATGAGAAGAAGAGGAGAGATATACAAAGAAATAGCAGAGAGATTTTCTTTTCTAAGTGATGTGCCACATAATGTCACCACTTCATCATCTACTGAAATTGAAAGGTATTCTCAGGGTTGTAAAAAGATGATTGATGCTTACCCAGAGGACTTGAACACTAATTTCTCTGCTGAGCTTCAGCAGTTTCACTCATATGTGTGCCATAAGTTCAGTGCAAAAAAAAATGTAAAAACAAGATTCAGTCATGCTGAACTTTATAAAATAATTGTAGAAGACAATATTGAGTGTGCCTTCCCAAATGTAGAAATTGCCTTTCGTATATTTTTAACATTAATGGTCACAAATTGCTCAGCTGAGCGTTCATTTTCTCAGTTGAAGTATATTAAAAATACCAACAGAACAACTATGCAACAAGGCAGGCTGGATGCCTTATCTCTACTAAGTATAGAAGCAGATGTGTTACGTAAGATTAGTTTTGAGGATCTGATCAAAGACTTTGCAATTAAAAAAAGTAGGAAAAAACTTTTCAAATATAAATGAAGTGGAAGTATACAAAAATAAACATTATTTTCCATCTTACTGTAAGTTTTGTTTCATTTCAAAAAATAAAATTTTATTTTATGGTTTATTTTTGTTTATATTTTGAATTACATATATATGGGGCACCAAAATCTTTTAAGTGCTTAGGGCCTCTAAAGGCCTTAATCCGGCCCTGACTATTAGAGATATGTGAACAATATGGTATGGAAAATGATATCACCTATAATGGGGCAAAGAGTTGTATTTTGATTTTTAGGTGTAATCTACTGAAACATGTATCATGTGGGTCTTTTGAAATGAATGGTCAAACTATACCTGTCAAAGACACATTTAAATACTTAGGTCATGTAATTACTCATGAGCTGCGAGATGAACTTGATATAAAGAGGCAACGTAAAAAGCTGTATGTACGGGTAACATGCTAGTAAGGAAATTTGGTATCTGTTCAGAATCAGTTAAAATTTATCTTTTTAGAACTTACTGTACTGCATTGTATATATCCCATCTGTGGTGGAACTATATAAAAACTGCTATGAATAAACTCTCTGTTGCTTATAATAATATTTTTCGTATGCTATGTAGGGAACCAAAATGGTGCAGTACCAGTTTTATGTTTATTACGCGTAACCTACCTACCAGCCAAATGTTAATCCGGAAGAATATATATAATTTCATTACTAGGGTCCAAAGCAGCTCTAATGTGGTATTGTACAATGTCCTGTCTTCAGATACTGTGTACCTCTCACCTATATGGCAGTCTTGGTTCAGACAACTGCTGGTTTACAATACCTTATTTTTGTAATGTAGCAAAGATTATATATGTATGTTAAGTTGTGTTATAATAAGTGTTATAGTAAGTGGCTATGTTATAATAAGTGTTGTAAGTGTTATAAGATGTCTCGTGCAATAACAGTATACTCGTACATAAAATCGTCAGATAATTAATCAAATAATATGCCAGCATGCTAGGTTAAGTGGCTATGTTGGCCTTATTTTTGTATTAAGTTCAATGTATACATAATATTGTACTTGTATGTTAGGTTAAGTGGCTATGGATTGTGAATGATCCGCAATAAAGATTTTTTTTTGTATGGACCACTTGTATAATGTTTGTATTTGTTGAGTTTGAAATAAAGTGTTTGTTTGTTTGTTTAAACAAACTTAACCTAGGTCTAGGCCTAGATTCCTAAGTATGTCTCCTTTCTCAATAGCTCCTTTGTCTCTTAAAACAATAAAACAAAAGAATAGTATGTCTATAACTATATAATAAGTTGTTGTTGTTGGTTAGCCGATCAGCCCACTCTGATCGAGCAAGCCGGCGCGGCGGCACGCAGGTAACCGATTGCCCTCTCCGGAGTGGACCAGAGGTTCAGCGCACTAGTGATGTTGTGTTGTGTTCTATGTTGTGCTAGAGCGGTACAGTCTGTAATAATGTGTTCAATTGTTTGTGGTATGTCCTGGCACAGGTGGCAGGTGTCGTATGTGGAGTTGTCTAGTCTGTGTTTATATGTCTGTAAGTTGGGGTGATGTCCACATCGGAATCGTGTAAGTTAACTCGATCCGATCTGCTCAGGCTGGTCTCTGACCTGTCAGTGGGTGGCGGCTTCGCACCCAGGACCGCATTCGGACCGAGTCGTGTCAGTGCTTTGTAGGTTAGGTGTGTGTATGTGTTTTCTGTACTGTGTGATGACTGTGGGGCGTGGTATGGAATGGAGTATTTGGTTATAATGTCTCTCTGGTGTTACCTTAATGGTTCGAGGTGTTGGTGCATGATTGTACATGTAGTGGCAAGGGTTTTGTTGGTTAGTTGTCGCTGCTGCCATGAATTGTGTTCCCCTCATGTCCAAATGTTCCCTAACTTTCATTATTTTTGTTTCTGTGTGCAGGTGTTCTATTGGTGCTGTTTGAGTACATCCTGTAATGATACGAAGTGCGTTGTTTTGTTTGGGTTGAGTATTTTGTTTATGAGAAGGAAGCGTGGGATAGCATCAAATGCTTTACTAATGTCTATTGTTGCTAATAGTGTACGTTGAGCTGGTCGTCTGGAGTTGATGCCATCCATGATGTGCTGCGTGAGGTTAGTGAGTAATGTCGTGGTTGAGTGGTGAGGTCTGAATCCATGTTGAGTAGGCGATAGTGGTATGTGTTGGTTGGTTACATGTAACGACGTTACGTAACGAACGTTACAAAAGTAACGAGTAACGGTAACGTCTGAAAGTTTTTCAAATGTATCAATGTAACGGTAACGCTTTGCAAATTTTTTATCAATGTAATGGACTTTTTCGTTACTCGTTACAAGTTTATTATAGATGCATTCAATATTTCATTACTGCTATAAACTTATAATCGTAATACATTACTTTAAAACGTTACAGAACTAACTAGCCTCTAGATAGCAAATTTAAGCATTATTAGTTTGTTATGCCCATGTGCAGTGCTGTCCAACTTCTATAAAGCCGCGGGCCAAGATGTTTACAAGAGTTAGATGGTGGGCCACAATTTTTTTTACGAAATATATATATAAGATGATGTAAATATAAATATCTCCTGTTTAATTTATTAAACCTTTAAACTTTTTAGTTAATATTAGAACAGTTGATATTTGAAATCTGAAAAAAAAACACGTTTAATGAAAGCACTGTGGACGATTAAACTCCACTAAAAGTTGCATGTCCACTTCGATGCTTGTCGTTGTAAGTCGAAGTAATTGTTCAAAAGTAGAGTCATTCATATTGTTCCTGTGTTTCGACTTTATGTATTTCATGTCAGAAAATGCCCTCTCGCATATATAAGTACTTCCAAACATTGAAATAATTTTTAATCCCAAGTCCCTCATGTTTGGGTGTTGCTTAGTGGAAAAAAGTTTAAACAATTCTGCTCCAGTCTCTGATCGATCGAGATCTAATAAATTCATCTGCCTGAAGTTCACATAATTCCATTTGATAAATGGGGTTTGTGCTTTCAATGCCAACATTCAATGGATTGCTAAACAGACGTATGCTTGGTTTGAGTTCATCAAATTGTTTAAACCTGTCATCAAAATTCTTAATAAGTGTCGACCTGAGAAACAAATACTTTAAAATCTATAGTTTCACCAAGTTCTGCCATTTCATCAAAAAGTTCCTTGCAGGATTCGAAGTGAGTCAAACTGTTTCTTTCTAAATTTGATTTTAACAATAGCAGCTTGTTACGAAAGCCAGCTACATGACTATAAAGATTACAGATATTTTGGTCTTTCCCTTGCAGAGCAATATTTAACGTATTTAAATGCTGCGCGATATCAGTTAGGAAAGCTAGTGAGCTAAGGAAAGTGATATTTGAGAATAAAAACCCACTCTAATAGACAGAGTTTATTTCCACGACAGTTTCGACGCCCACTGGCATCCTCCTCGGGTGGATACAGAAACACAAATGAAACAAAACAAGAGGGAAAAACAGTTCAGGGATCGACCGTTAAGAAATTCGCACCTAGGTTGGATTCCATTCTCTCGAGACAGGAGGGGCATTTTCATTAAGTACATTCGCACAAATTTTAAAACTATCTTCCTGTTCTAAACATACAGATTCTATTATTTTTACATAATTATTACATTTATAATTAAATTTATTACATTTAATATTGCATAATTATTAATTACAGAAATTATAGGATCTGTATGTATAGAACAAGAAGATATTTTTAATTTGTGGAAATGTAGTTATAAGCTGACCCTGTAATAAAATGCCCTTCTGGTTTCGGGAGAACGATATCTAACCTAGGTGCGAATTTCTCAATGGTCTCTGGATTATTTCCTAATCGCCTTTTTTCATTCGTTTTTCGGTTTATAATTTCTGTATAATAAACAACAATGTAATAACCAATGTAATAATAAATTTATAATTTCTGTAATTCATAATTATGCAATATTAAATGTAATAAATTTAATTATAAATGTAATAATTATGTAAAAATAATAGAATCTGTATGTTTAGAACAGGAAGATAGTTTTAAAATTTGTGCGAATGCACTTAATGAAAATGCCCCTCCTGTCTCGAGAGAATGGAATCCAACCTAGGTGCGAATTTCTTAACGGTCGATCCCTGAACTGTTTTTCCCTCTTGTTTTGTTTCATTTGTGTTTCTGTATCCACCCGAGGAGGATGCCAGTGGGCGTCGAAACTGTCGTGGAAATAAACTCTGTCTATTAGAGTGGGTTTTTATTCTCATATTTTGACCTTCACGTAAAAAAAGTGAAGTTTTTTGCATGAAAGTGATATTATTGAGACTTTTAGTTAGATCAGTATCACATTTTATTTCTTCCCATAAAAAGAGATAAAGTTATTTCCGAAGTTTGAAAAATCTCACTAAACATTTTCAGGCACTCAACCAACGGATTCGATTGTGCAGAAGCAAGTCACCATACTCGGCATCAAGTTCATCTAAAAATGTTTTGAATTTTCTCTGCGTAAGAGAACGGTTCCCGCCCCTAATTAAATTCGTTATTTTCACTACCTTCTCCATTGTATTGGATAGTCCCAGCGAAGACCAACATAATGCTTGTTGATGTACAATGCAATGTAACATTCGAGATTTGATTCCATCTCTTTTCAGCAAACCAGCAAGTCCAATATTTTTCCTGGTCATACATTTAGCTCCGTCGGTTACAATGGCGGTGCATTTTTCGAAGCCACCATATTCTGTTAAAACGGATTTAAGTTGGTTATAAATGTCTTCTCCTTTACATGTTCCATGTAATGAAGCCAGTTTTAAAAGCTCCTCAGAACAATTAAAGTTGTTATCTACTGTTCTAACAAATATTAACATTTGACTGGTATCAGACACATCGGTAGACTCATCTAATGTCACAGAAAAATAAGAGCAGTCCTGAATCACCTTTTCTAGTTTGTCATTAACATGTTTGTCCATCTCTGCCACACGGCGACCTATAGTTTGATGTGAAAGTGAAACACTTTTAAACTTTTGAGCTAGTTCGTCTGCACCAAAAGCTTTAGCCATGTCAATAGCACAATTTTTAATTAAAGTTCCATCAGAGAATGGTTTCATCGCCTTTGCTATTCTTTTAGAAACGGTATATGAGGCGAATACAGATGCCTCTTGAGTTTTTGTTACAGATGTAAATATATTCCTTTGCTTTGCAAATTGACTTTTCAAATTCTTTACTAAGGTGATCCTGCATTCTCCTATATATTTCGAATACTTTGTTTTATGTAAAGAAGTATAATGTCTCTTAAGATTATATTCTTTGTTAACAGCTACAGTCTGAGAACAAATCAAACAGCACGGTTTTCCTTTAAACATGGTGAACAAATACTCATTCTCCCATCGTTCTTGAAATTCACGATTTTCACTCTCAATACTTCTTTTCTTAGCTGCAGACATTCCCATTTGTTTGGGGCGGGCTATAAGCCTTTATGTTTAAAAAAATTAGAATAATTGTAGAATTTTATTCAAATACACTCATAAACCAACTTTCATTAACACGTAAAACACTAAAAATAGGTACGTAATGTACAAAACACCGATTCGAGCTCTAGACTAGACTGACGTCAGTTGGCGTGCAGTTAGTTGCCAGATTTCCCAGAAAAAAATGAACACACACACACAACTTTTTAATATAATTTATAATTCAATAACTTACAATTTTTTACTTAAATTAATTATGTGAATTTTATTAAGCTGATTAAATAAATTTATTGATGAAAATATACCCTTATAACTCTTCTTCTTTTATTCGTATAAAAGTTTGCGTTTTGTGTTTAAAATAATTGCAGTATAAGAGCACATCTTGTCTGTACACGTTTGAAACATGATCATGCCATATGCACGAAGTTGCAACCCAGCGGTCAGTGTGCATAATTATTTTGCGATGAAGTAAATATCAATTACACTTATTAAAAAAGTAAAATTGTAGGCCTATAATCATACACCGTTGGTTAATACGACTTAGGAACCCGCTGAATGTTGTTCTACCTACTAGAAATGACAAAATAGGGAAGAAAATTCAGAAATGAAATTTGGCTTATTATTCATTTATGGGCCGCAAAATTCCATTCCGCTGGCCGCCAGTTGGACAGCGCTGCCCATGTGTATGATGTGGATGTGGATCTGTGGATTGTGGTTGGTAGGCAGTTGTATCATATGTAGCTATTGAATCGTGTTTACAAACTAACAATAATAAATCGATACTTGAATTTGATAACATTGCCATTCCATTCATGAGGACTATTAAATGCAAGTCACTATTCCGTGTTAGTGGCAACAACTAAATTTATATTTTCTAGGTCTCCTCATCTTTCCCAAAAATCATTGGGGTGCAAATTATTGTGCAATATATCGTTCTTAAGAGAACAACATTTATATAGTCAATAATAGTTGCTCAGCCACCTTTTGGTGTTATTGTGCATGTTTGTGTTGAGTATTTTGTTTATGAGAGGGAAGCGTGGGATAGCATCAAATGCTTTACTAATGTCTATTGTTGCTAATAATGTACGTTGAGCTGGTCGTCTGGAGTTGGTGCCATCCATAATGTGCTGCGTGAGGTTAGTGAGTAATGTCGTGGTTGAGTGGTGAGGTCTGAATCCATGTTGAGTAGGCGATAGTGATATGTGTGGGTTGGTGATTTGTAAGATTAGTCTTTCTGTTACTTTGGAAGGTGTGCATAGTAAAGTAATGGGTCTATTGTAAGTTGGTTCTGTTGGATTTTTGTTTGGTTTGAGTAGTGTAATAATTTTACCTTGTTTCCATATGTCAGGAATAATACAGTGTTGGTATGAATATGTGCTGATGTTTGTGAGAGCTAGTATTCCCTGTGGGCCCAAATGTTTAAGGTATGTTAGATATGTTGTCTGGTCCAGTAGCCTTCGAATTCTTAATGTTTTTGATAATGTTGGTGGTCTGGTCTGTATTGAAGGGTGTAATGGTCGTGTCGAGTCTGTAGGTTTTCTTGTGTCTGGCTGTTTGTCTGTCTGCGTGTTTCTGATTGTTGTCTCTGTTTAAGTGACTTATCTTTGCGTAGTTATAATGTTATAATGTTATAATGTTTCAGACCAACAAAGACCCTAAGATCCACTCATGGCTGGTCTACCTAACTGTGTTCGTAATCGTGTATTGTGTATGTCCTCCGTGGTGGCGGAGGGGACCTACAATTTTACGTGGGTTCCGAACCACAAGAACATAAGAAAATTTATGTAGCAACTGCTTGTACATTCGCAACGACCAATTTTTGCAAAACTAAATAATTATCAATTAAAAACTAATTAATTATCGATTTAAAACTAAAGATAGAATCTCTGGATCCAGAGGATCAAGTCATAATAGACTACTATCAACAAATATGTTACACTCTATATCTATTTATAACGGACATGCAAATATATCAGATCCAAAGAATCCATTTAATTTCATTACGGTATCCATCAATACTAGTACCTTGCCAACGAAAAATAAGTCACGGTCCATATCGATTGCGGACCAAGTCAAAATTTACAACCATATACATTACAATATATATACTTAGGAGGGAAGGTGTAGGTGTGGCTGTAAAGACTGTACAGTAATGTAGAAATGTTTGTGCACCCATTTTGGGTCTCCCATTTAAAGGTGTTTGTGGGGCAAGTGAAGATCATGAGTTTTTCAATACCTCACAGTACTATGGGGGGCACCGCTCGGCAGAGGAATCTCTTTAAATGGGGTGTGTAAGTACAGAGAGTATCCCCTAACCCAAGATGCTGCCTCCCTATATCCCACACTTGTGTTGAGCTGTGGGATCTATCACCACAAAGCCTTAATTTTACTACCTTAAACTATACCCAATCTATCAACATATGCGTCTAATCGATTTTTAAACATGTTTATAGACGTGCTACTAATTACTTCTACCAGCAAACTATTCCACCTATTTACTATTCTATGCGTAAAAAAGTTTTTGGCAACTGCTGTCTCGAACCTTCTACTTGTCAACTTACACCCGTTATTTCTAGTCCTATTGTATTGAGATATTTCGAAAAAGCTATCTCTATCTACGTTATCGAACCCATTCATAATTTTGAAAACCTGGATTAGATCACCCCTTAGCCTCCTAGTCTCGAGTGTTGTCAATTTTAACTCTTTAAGCCTATCCTCGTACGACTTTGACCTAAGCGACGGAATCATCTTAGTTGCTCGTCTTTGAACTCGTTCGATTTTGTCTATATCTTTGCGCATATGCGGATTCCAAAATTGGACCGCGTACTCCAAATGGGGTCTAACTAATGACTTATAAAGTGGAACTATAATATCGCGCGATTTGTACTCAAAATTTCGAGCTATAAAACCTAACACTTTGTTCGCATTATTGACCGCTGCTGTACTTTGTTTCGCTACTTTTAAATCACCAGTGACTATAACTCTAAATCTTTTTCCTGCCCTACGCTTGTTAAATCTTTCCCTGACATACTATACGCAAAATTACCGTTACGCGAACCTATATGCAAAATTTTGCACTTATCAACGTTAAATCTCATTTGCCATGTGACTGACCAATCAACGATTTTATTCAGATCTTCCTGGATTTTACCTCTATCTTCGTCATTAATCGCCCTACCCCCCAGTTTCGTGTCATCCGCAAACTTTGAAACTGTACTGACTAGGCCGACATCTAAATCGTTAATATATATAAGAAAAAGCAAAGGGGCCCAATACAGAACCCTGAGGAACGCCACTCGCTACATTATCCCAACACGACTCCGCTCCATCAACGACCACCCTCTGTTTCCTACCTCGCAACCACTCTTCTATCCAATTTATTACTACACCCCTGATTCCATGAGCCTTAGTTTTTTCAATGAGTCTTTTGTGCGGCACAGTGTCAAACGCTTTTTGAAAATCTAAATACACTACATCAACCCCCCGATGTCTATCGTAAACGTCAACCACGCTTTTGAAAAATTCTAAAAGATTAGTTAAGCAAGATTTGTTTCGCCTAAATCCGTGCTGCGTATTTCTAACTAGCTTATGGAATTCTAAGTGTTCGACTATACGATCCCTAATTATTGATTCCAGTAGCTTACCTACAACAGACGTTAAACTGATTGGCCTATAATTTCCCGCCGCACCTTTATCGCCTTTCTTAAAGATAGGTGTTACGTTTGCTAACTTGAAATTATCTGGTACGCACCCCTCAGAAATAGACGCATTAAAAATCTTTGTTAGCGGCACAACAATGCTATCTTTTAATTCTTTTAGTTGTATGGGATATATGGAATCCGGCCCCGGTGATTTACGCGTTTTCATTTTATCAATATAGCGCATTACCTCCCCTTCACTAACCACTATATTATCCAAAATATTACCATTATCAAAAGGTATTATGTCTATGACCGTAGGGATATTCGTTACATCTTCTATAGTAAAAACTGACGTAAAAAATTCGTTTAGCAAGGTAGCCATTTCCTTGTTTTCAGAAACTAGATCTCCGTTTACATTTTTCAAAGGCCCCAAGACGCTTTTTACTGGATTTCTATTATTGACGTATTGAAAGAATCACTTGGGGTTTTCTTTACCGTCACGAGCTATGGAGATATGTAGTTGTTTCGTAACCACAAATTGTCTTTATCGCACTTATGTAGCCTATAAGCCCTATCTCTACTCTTTATAATGTCTCCTACTCTAGAAGTAAACCACAAGGGCTTATTATTTACTTTCGCACGCTTAATTTTGTACGGTACACATTCCTCATTTATAGTCCTAAATACTGTTTCGAACGATTCCCACATTAGTTTTGCGTTGGAATTCCCCATTATGTTTTCCCAATTGACGTGTGACAATTTATTTCGAAATTTACTAAAGTCTGCGTGCTGGAAGTTAGGAATTTTAGTCGAGTTAGCTAGTTTCGAGTGACTTACTGAGAGGACAAACTCTACCATATTGTGATCGCTATTGCTTAACGGTTCTATTACTTGAAGATCAGTAATTAGCCTATCATCCGTAGTTATTACTAACTCTAAAATACTGTCCAACCTCGTAGGTTCCCCAACCTTTTGAATAAGAAAGCTATCCTCGAGAAAATTAACTAAACGATTACCTTCCGCGTCTCCCTGCATTGTATCGTAATTTACATTAGCGCAATTAAAGTCACCCATAACTAAAGCCTGCTCACTACCGATTATTCTCTTTAGTTCACGATATAACGCTTCGTCCGTATCAGCTGTTTGATTAGGGGGCCTATATATAACCGCAACAAGAAGTTTGAAATCGTTCAATTTAAGTTCTGCTATAGTCGAATCTATCGGTTCTGGAATTGTGTGCTTTACTTCTATAACGTTCGCAATATTATCTTTGATATACAACATAACACCGCCTCCTCGCCTACCTATTCTGTTTTTAACAAAAAGTCTATAACCTTTAATTTGATACTCCCCTACAAAGTCACGAGTTTCAGTGCTAAGCCACGATTCATTTATCGCAATTATCATAGTCTTTACAAGCAATTAAAGAAAAAAATTCGTTTCTTTTATTTCGTAGGCTACGAGCATTTAAGGATAGAACCTTCAAATTGTTTGTAATTGCGACACCTTCGCGAGCGCAGGGGAAATTTATGGAATTTACGCTGGGACCGTTCGAGTTACGGCAGCCTGAAAAGAAGACAGTATTATGAAATAGTCTTCCTAAACGCGCAGCTCCAACGTCATTAAGATGAAGTCCATCTCCGAGGAACAAGTCCCTCCTGCCGTAGAAACTGTTCCAAAAATTCGCAAAATGCACTCCTTCCTGTTGGCAAAGAGACTTTAGGTTATTGTTAATATAGGTCGCCTTGCTGTAGAAATCGTTACGTTGGATAATTCGAGGAAGTATACCTGTTAAAACAATCTTATTAGTTTTCTCCTTTAGTCGCTCTAATAAGTCCCTGTACCTAGCCAGCAGTTCTTCCGATCTAGAATTTAAAACGTTATTAGTACCGACATGAATAACATACGTTGTGTCCTCGGCGGTACCGTCTGTAAAATGGTCAACACTATTAGTTATATCCTCCACCCTTGCACCAGGGTAGCAGTAACGGCGCCTACGACGAGGGTTTCTCCCACAGAATTCCTCGAGCTGCCCTCGAACAATGGAATCGCCAACGAGTCGTATTTCCGGTTCATCAGCATCTTCGAAACCTAAAACAGAAAACTTATTGCTTGTTATTACTGGTAGACAAGTCTTTGCTTTTCTCAATGGGGCTCCATTTGCACTCGAACGAAGGGTTGGGAACTAGGGGAAGAGAGAGGGCTATTAGTACTATTTATATTATTAGTAGAAACTGAGGCAGGAGGGTCGTAACTGGAGTCTCAAGGGATTCTAATTCTAATTTTGCCGTCAGGAGCATCACGGTTTCTTCAATCCTCACCCTGGCCTCCCTCTCACGTTCTAACTCGTTCCTCAGCACTTCCATGCTTGAGCACCACTGCAAACTAACTGTTCATTATTATTAGCCATTGTAAACGCGTAAGGCAAATTTCCCTTCACAGCGACTGCAAGTACTTGACGGGGGTGCCATGCTTTTAATTAGTTAAAAAACAAACAAAAAAAACGAGCGTTTGGAAATTAATAAATTACAACGTAGGTCTACCGCGTGCTTATTGTGCCGTCACCTGCGAAAACCGGCAAAAATGTTGTTGAAACGCAGAAACAGATTCTTGTAACACAATTTTATGCTAAATGAATATATAATTAGCTTGTTGTGTATATGGGATATTATTTTGGCTGCGACAGATAGCCGCGTATGAGGTGTGAATGCCGCTGTTAGAGTGGGTAATGCTGTTTATAGTCTTGTATAGCCTGGATGTATCTGTGGAGTGGTTTAATGTTGTTATGAATTCCCTAAATGTTTCTGTTTGTTTTTCTTTAAGTTTGTTGTTTATTTCTGTGTTGAGCTGTTGTATCTGCTGTTTTATGGCTTCTGTGTGTGATGTTTGTGTGTTATGTTTGAGGTTGTTACGTTGCCTTATGAGGTGGGCTATTTCTCTAGTGTAATTTGGGTTGTATTTCCTAATGTTACCCTTGGGTATGTATTTGTTTGCATTATTGATAATCTGATTAAATGTCTTGAGTGTTTATTGATGTTTATGATGGGTGTGCTGTTTAATGTGGTGAATTGTTCCTCAGTCTGTATTTTGAACTGTTCCCAATCAGCTTTCTTGTAATTTCTGTAAGTGTGCCTAAGGCTGTTGGGGCAGAGTGTAGAACGTGTTGTAATGATGATGGGCAGGTGGTCTGATGACAGTTGTTTTTCTGTTCTCCAATGTGTATGTGTTGCTTGTGAGGGGGAACAGAACGTTATGTCTGGGGAGGAGTTTGAGTATCCTGCTTGATGTGGTCCGTGTGTATGTTCTTCTGTATTGTTAAGAATGAAGAGGCTGTTTAGTTGTGTGGCTATGTTGGCGCCTCTGATGTTGCTTTGGTTGTGCGAGTACCAACTAGTGTCTTTAGCGTTGAAGTCTCCTCCAAAGATGACATTAGTGAGAGAGGCCAGATTGTGTAACTGTGGATTGTAATTGGCTGGCACTTGAGGTGAACTATCTGGTGGGATGTATGTTGATGAGTGTGGTGTTGTGTTTTGCGCGTTTTAATGTTAACTGCCTGTATTTCTATTGTGTTAGCTGCTTGGATTGTGTTTGTAATGTTTTGGGTGGCATCACTGTAGCTAATGCTTTTACGTATGTAAGTGATGAGTCCACCCCCGTGACCCCCAATACGATCTTGACGGATCGCCGTGAAGTCAGGGATGGTGGGTGTTTTGTGTGTGCGTTTTAGTTTGTTTCTTGTATGTTTTGTTTCTTGTATGTGAATGTTTTGTTTGTGTACGAATTCCCTAAGCTGCATGATTTTGTTTGTGAGGCCATCTACGTTGTACTGTAATATGTTAATATACTTCTGTATGTCTCTCATGGTCCTATTGTGTCTATGTCTTTGTGTATGGTCAGGGCCGGATTAACCATTAAGCAAAATAAGCCCGTGCTTAGGGCATCAAGGGAAGGGGGGCACCACAGAAATTTTCCATTGTCGGATTTACCATGGATTTATTATACTATTATAATCGCGGCTTATAGCCTATAAGCTGTTGAAAACTGAATTATATATATTCATATATAGTATTTATTTTTTTTCATTGTTTGAATTTGTAGTGAACAACAACCCTTTTGAGAGAATAAATATATTTCGTTGTAATCACACACTTTACGCTTTGCGTTATTATTTTGTTTATATCAAATCTTTGAGCGCCATATTAAAAATACATATAGATTAAATATTTTCGTGTGCTATAGTAAATGTAAAAACAAGATTCAGTCATGCTGAACTTTATAAAATAATTGTAGAAGACAATATTGAGTGTGCCTTCCCAAATGTAGAAATTGCCTTTCGTATATTTTTAACATTAATGGTCACAAATTGCTCAGCTGAGCGTTCATTTTCTCAGTTGAAGTATATTAAAAATACCAACAGAACAACTATGCAACAAGGCAGGCTGGATGCCTTATCTCTACTAAGTATAGAAGCAGATGTGTTACGTAAGATTAGTTTTGAGGATCTGATCAAAGACTTTGCAATTAAAAAAAGTAGGAGAAAACTTTTCAAATATAAATGAAGTGGAAGTATACAAAATAAACATTATTTTCCATCTTACTGTAAGTTTTGTTTCATTTCAAAAAATAAAATTTTATTTTATGGTTTATTTTTGTTTATATTTTGAATTACATATATATGGGGCACCAAAATCTTTTAAGTGCTTAGGGCCTCTAAAGGTCTTAATCCGGCCCTGTGTATGGTGACGTGTAAGTTGTAGTGGAGCCTGGATTAGTCTTAATGTCGCCGGAGAATAAGAGTAGTCCGGGGAGCACGCAATTGCTCCCCGTAAATGAAAAAAATAGCACGCTGGTATAGGTCCGGTCCCGGGAGCTGATCGGCACTCTGACCGTGCCACGCAACAGGCTGTCGATTGCCAGTCTGGCCAACCGTAGACAGCCCGCTGCACGGAGATTTGAGGAAGTTTGGCCACCAGCGCGTTGATGTTTCGGTTTGACGTCGCCTCTTCTTCGCGTTGACGTGTCCCGCGCTGGAGGATACAGCCACTGTTAGAAGCTTCCTTGTCAGCTGCTAACTGTCGACATACGTTGAGGTTTTTAGCTCCTTCCTATCAGTTTCTTATTATCTTTGGTCAAAATGTGCTGTTTAATACTGTCATTTCTTTTTGTACCAAATTTTCTTTATTAATTTGTCCAACAATTTGGGATTGGAAGTATATAATGAAATTATTTCCGGTCCTGTCCTTCAAATGTTTTGATAAAAAGTTCTTTTAGGATTTTCTTTCAATCAAGAATAAAGAGAATGAATTCTTTACTAAATTTTGCTTTATTCTTTCTATCTTTTTACGAAAAATATCTCAGATGTAGTTGTTTTTGGATCATAAAGATACTGTTTAAACCGTTGTTAGCGGAATTTCCCCATACAAAGGTGCAGTACATTACATAAGGAAGATAACATAAACAATAGAAAAAATATTCGAAAACAGAATATAAACAATCTGACAATAGAAAAAGTATATAATAAGTTTGTAGTTATTGCTAATCAATGCCCAAATGAAAGAAAAGTTACTAAAATAGCTAGCATGCAATTTATAAAACATAGGCTATATTGTTTCCGAAACATTTAATAGTCGGGAGTACAGTATTTCCTTTGAAACACAGTTTTGGACACGGTTCGTTAACGGTGTTTCAGTTACCAAACTGTCTGCACTAGAGGCAGTTTCGTAAACTATCGAGTAGTTTTAAGGAGCATTTCCAAAGTCTACTAGGGAGTCTTATCTTAAAATTTAATTTCACTGATAAATGTTCATACAAAAAATTGATTTGCACCACCCTCTGAAGTGATGTATACAAAATGCAAATCCCATTGACGATTTTTCTAGTCAGTCTGCGTCATGTAGTTCAGTGGGGTTGATGTCGGTCTGAAATGACTCAATTTTGGCCTTATGTTTTCCAAATGAAATGTCAATGTAAATAACGTCCAGATAAAAGGAAATCGGGACCATATAACTTTTCACTGCTTCCCACAAGATAAATCTTTGGTACGTAGTAAAAAGTTCTAGTAAGGTGTAAATTTCATTTTGTATGTTTGTATGACAGTTTATGACTGACATGATAAAATTCCATAGTTGGCTTTCGTATTTCTTTGGAGACAGTTTTGGAAACGATTCGTTAACGGTGTTTCAATGTTTTATTTTTTCCCAAACTCTCTGCACTAGCACAGTGTAGGTATATATACAGTGTTGACCGGGCTTCCGGCATTTTCAGCCTACGCGGGAATCTGACTGCGTCAGCGAGCAGCTGTTGGCCTTTAGTGACTCTTGACTCTGATAAGAGCAGGGCCGCCCTAGGCGTTAGGCAAGTCAGGCAACGCTTGAGGGCAGCACAATCTTGGGGCGGCACAAAATTGCCAAAAAAAATTTCGTTTGTTCAAATTTTAGTTTTCTATATTAGATGTTTTTAATTATACTTTTTCTATTGTCAGATTGTTTATGTTCTGTTTTCGAACATTTTTCTATTGTTTATGTTATATTTCCAAAAAGTCATTAATCCCTGAAATGCGTTTATCTGCAAAATCTTGCTGTTAGAGGTTCTTCTTCACAACTATACACTCCTGATAATGGCAATTTTTTAAAAATAGTGGAATTATTCGCATTATTTGATTCAACTATCAAAGATCATGTAAGCAAAGTCAGAAATAATAAAAGGAGGGTACATTATCTTGGACAAAGGATTCAAAACGAATTAATTTCTCTGATGTCTCAGAAAATAAAAAATGAAATTATAAATATGCTTCAAAATGCTAAGTACTATTCTATTATCTTAGACTGTACACCAGATTGTAGTCATAAAGAACAAATGTCTATAATTGTACGTTTCGTGTGTAAAAATTCAGGGACTATTCATGAACATTTTATTGGATTTATTGAAGTTATTGATAAAACCGGGGCAAATTTAAGTAATATAATACAGCACCTGTCAGACCTAAACATATGTTTAGATGACATGCGAGGCCAAAACTACGACAATGCTGTGAATATGCAAGGAAAACATCAAGGTGTACAAAAGCGCATATTAAATATTAATCCACGTGCGTTTTATGTACCTTGTAATTCACATACACTAAACCTTGTCGTCAATGATGCTGCCAAAAGTAATATAGATACAGTTTCGTTTTTTGGTTTAATCCAACAATTATATAACTTTTTCTCAGCGTCCACTGACAAATGGAATATCCTTTTAAATTTTTTACCAAATTTGACACTAAAGAGAGTATGCGACTATGCGATACACGTTGGGAATCACGAATTGACGCAATCAAGCTTATACGCTATCAACTAAGAGAGCTTTACGATGCATTAATGTATATCAAGGAAGATCAGAATGTGAAAAGTTTACATGGCTTACAGTCTAGGGCTGATGCTTCTGCTCTGTTGAAAAATATTTGTCAGTACAAATTCATATGTTGCATTATAGTTTGGTATGACTTATTAATCCAGTTACTAAGCAATTCCAATCCATAAACTTTGATATACAGTTTGCTGTTAAGTCATTTGCACATGTATGTAAGGTTTTTGAAAGATTATCGAAAAAATGGATTCGCTCAAGTAAAGATAACAGCATGCGAGCTTTCAGCCATCATCGAAATAACACCAGAATTTCCTCCAGAAGAACAAGTTCGAAGACGAATAAAACATAAGCAATATGAATATGAAAGTAGAGACGAGACACCGCTCCATAATCCCAATAAAAATTTTGAAATTGACTTTTTCAACACAATTGTAGACACGGCTATTAACTCACTAGAGATCGATTTGAAAAATTGGAACATCATAGTTCATATTTCAAGTTTTTGTATGATATCAGCTCCTTAGCCAATTTAGCGTCAGAAACACTATTACAGCAATGCAAAGATTTGAAAATTATTCTTACGGATAACAACACATCTGATATTGACGTAGTGGAACTCTATGAAGAATTAAAATTGTTGTGTCTACTTGTTGAACCAAAGCATGGACCACAAGATGTGCTAAAATTAATTTATGACAGGCATTCAAAAGAAATTCATCCAAACACAGAACCTGCGTTACAGGGGCGTCCACACGAGGGGGCACCAGGGGGCCAAGCCCCCTCGTTTTTCAATGGTGCCCCCTCGTTTTTTCGTCAACTGCTTACAGATAGATTTTATCATAAACCCAAAATCCAGTCATAATATTTGAAGATAGTAATTGGTTAATATATAGGGTGATCCAGAGAAATGGGACCCAAAAGAAACCCCTGTAACTCTTAAAGTATAAGTCCTTTTATAAAATCATACGCATCATTCGAAAAAGGATAGTTACAAGTTTGTACAGGATTGTATAGGTTTTGACAATACAAGACAAGATAAGATACAAAACAAAATAAAAGTGTTAGTTAAAACTAACCCTTCAAGATGACTGCATGGACTGTGGAACAGCTGCGTTTCATAACTGAGCAATATTATGAGCATGGAAGAAGTGTAGTTTCAGCTCAAAGATTTTTCAAGACAAATTTTCAGATGTCAAAATCACCTTCTAAGAAAGTAATCCGTCGGTGTGTCAGAAATTTTTCCCTAATTGGCAGCATTGGAAAAAGAAAACCAACTGGAAGAGTGCGCACAGCAAGGATAGACGAGATCATTAACAGAACTCATGAAATTGTACAGGATAATCCTAACATAAGCATCAGACGTGCTTCTCAGCTGTTAGGAGTTGGATATGGAACAACAACACACCGTATATTCAAGCAAAATTTAATGCTCTTTCCATATAAAATTCAAACAGTGCAACAACTAAACGATGGAGATTTCGCACGAAGACGACAATTCTGTCAATGGATCCAACAGAAGGTAAATGACACCACCAATTTTCTAGCAACTTTGATTATGTCAGACGAAGCCCATTTTCACTTGAATGGAACTGTAAACAAACAAAATTGTCGTTTCTGGGCAACAGAAAATCCATTGAATATTACCGAAGTCCCGTTGCATAGTCAGCGTGTAACTGTTTGGTGTGGTCTTACTGCATCTCAGATCATAGGGCCGTACTTTTTCGAGGATTCCACCGGAAACACGGTCACTGTAAATGGTGATCGCTACGAAAAAATGTTGACCGATTTCCTTATTCCTAAATTAAGAGATCTTTGTCTAGAAAACTGTAGTGCCTTGCACCACAAGAGTATTCTTTATTAGTGAAAACTGCCACAAATTGGCATGAGTGAAATATTTAAATATAAATAAATAAATAAATAAATAAATAAAAGTTAAATATGTCCAGTGATCAAATTTAATGCTTAAGAATTCAGTGTGGTGTGACTAGACATGAATGGGCTTTTAAGGATTATATTGGCTGGTTGGTAAAATTATTAAGTAAAAACAAACTTGTGTGCAACGACAACACAAAGGACGCCAAAAAAAAACATTATTCGAAATCACCCCGCCAGCAAGCAAAGTTCCTTTTTGGTATGTTTTGTATTTATTATAATTATTCTTTACTATTTCATATCTGTATGCAATACCGCATACTGCAGATACTAACGCCTTATACCGTTTGCAATTAGTACTAAGATTCATATAATAAATTACTTAGGCTAAGTTAGGTCTAGGCTAAAGCCAAATTGTAACTAGCCTAACTGAGGCCTACCATAGTCTTTGTTTTAGATTAACCTCAGCTCAATATGTTGAAGAGGCAAAGGCCTGCCTATTAAATTTCATAGTATATTTTACTTTATAAGCCTATTATGTTTCACGTTATTTTCTTAGCAGATGGCCTACTAATCATTTGTAGCCTACATATTTCCTTTAGTCTTCCCATTCAACTTAACACAATCCCATAACCAGAATTAACTGTAATTTATCATCCACAGGTTACTGGGGCCTATATAACCTATGTATTTTAATTATTAATTATTGCCATTTTTATTATTCTTTTTCTCTGAAATATCACTTACAGTATTCTTGTCTATCTCTTTGCAGACAAGGTTGTCATTGTGGCTATTATCTTTGTTATTATTATCTTTTAATTATTATCTTTGTTATTATTATCTTTTAATTATTATCTTTGTTATTATTATCTTTTGTTATTATTATTATTATTATTACTATACTATTATTATTACTGTATTATTATTCATTATTATAATCAGTATTATTTGCAGACTGTTATATATTAGCCAAACGGGCCATTATTTAATCTCACCATTATAAGTCCATCAAAGTTGTTACGGGTAAAAATCCCCCTTGCATATACTCATTAATTGTTGTCAATAAAATATAAAAATTCATATTGATTTAATAATCAGTCCTTCCCTTCTTTTATTAAAATTAACTTTGCGCCGCAGTGCCGGATGCCAATCTAGTACTTGGGCGCTGGTGACCCTGGCATATAGTTAATTATCTACGTAAACTTGTAAAGGTCACATAATAAAAACCGGACTCTTACAATTGGTAACCTCCTGGAGTGACCAAACACCGTAATTTATGCAAAAAAAATTCTAAAAGTTTTTTCTTAATTTTTGTCAATATATTCAGTCTGCATCTATAATTTTATTAAATTCACTAGTACAAAGCACTCACCTGTACTGGAAGTGTATTCTATTGCAAAATATATTCCTTTTATTTTGCCTTTTTATAAATTCAGCGTTTTCTAAAAAATATTTATGCAAATTTACTTATTTTGCAAACAGCCTATACGCAGACTATTTTTCTGCTAATATTGGGCTACATCATAAAAAAATTTTTTACTTATCTTGCAAATAGCCTATACGCAGACTATTTTTCTGCTAATATTGGGCTACATCATAAAAAAAAAAAAAAAAAAAAAATTTTTACGTAACTTTTTGTTATTGGCATTCATAACTCAATTGAGTCTCATACTCAACCAAGCTTACCTGAAGCCATTATTTACATTCAACAACATTTGTTGAAATCTTGTCAGTTTGTGACACATTTTAAATTTTTTTTAGTACCTTGTAACAAATAATAGCCACAATGACCAATAACAACCTAGGGTCATCCAACGGTGGTACTCCAAATTCACACCTATAACGGACTTTCTCACAATGTATCAGCCTACCACTCCACAATTCACCGCTGAAGAGCCTGGAATCTTTGTGAGTCAACTGCGGGATTATTTCGAGATAAAAGGAGTTACGGACCCACGAACCAAGTTCCTTGTCACAAAGAACCTCCTGCCTACACAAGTATACAAAGTAGTGCGGGATGTAACTCTATTGCCTCCGTCTGACCAAGCTTTTGAGAGCCTCCTCAGCGAGTTAGTCAGGAGACTCGGCCAATCAGAAGAAGAGCGACTCAATGCTCTACTCAAGGACCAAGTTCTTGGGGATCAAACGCCAACAGCCTTCCTGAGACATCTGCAAGACCTGGCTGGACAGACCAATGAAGACGATAAAAACTCACCCTTAATGCGACGCCGCTTCCTCAATGGTCTCCCTACTGCCCTACGGCCAATGCTCCGTTGTATGCCAGATGATACAGACCTCCTCACAATGGCCAAAACAGCTGATAAGATGATGATTGAAATCCACCTTGGCCAAGTAGATAACCACACCCATCACCCCCAAATCTGTGCCACGCAGGACGACAATCTGAGTCCGGCTGCACAAGGTCTTAAAGTATCCAACGAAATTCTACAAACACTTAAAGAAGAATTTAAAGCTCTCCGAATAGAGCTAGCTAACAACAGGGAACGAGAGAGAAGTTCTTCAAGACGAGGACGACCCTCTGGTCCAATTAGAGCCTCCCAATATGAACCTGGACAACGCCTCGTTCTCCTACAACCACAGCCACCGCAAACAGGTCAGTTGGTTGCTCCTAATCCAAATCTATTAGCCTTACCTCATCCTCAATCCTCAATCCCCACTACTCAGCCCCATTCTCAACCTATTTCCTTACCACAGTCTACTGTTCATACCCCTCCTTGCTGGTATCATGAAAAGTTTAAAGATCGTGCAACGCGCTGTCTCACACCTTGCCCATGGACTCCTAACCCTCCTTTAAACTAACCAGGCTGGTGTCACAGGCGTCTGACGCTACAGCCTCTCAAGCCTCTCCTCCTATCCTTACTTCAACTAACCCTACCACTACCTCATTTAACACTGTCAAACCAACACTACGTACGCAAGTAAAGTTAAAGAATCGCAACCTACTTATTCAACCACAGCTAATTTAATACCCCCAACTAATTCTCCAAATACAACACAAACTCCTTCCCACAGCAATACTAACCTTCTTCCACAAAAATTTAATGATTCACAAGCTACTGCACCACCTGGTCCAACATTCACCTTGCATGATCCACTTTCAGGCTATGCATTCCTTATTGACACTGGAGCTCAATACAGTGTTATTCCTGCAACAGCCGCAGACCGTGCAAACGGACCTTCTCCTTTCATTTTACGTGCAGCTAATTCTTCATCTATTCACACTTATGGACATCGTTCTATTTCAGTTTCTCTTGGACTTAGACGTGTTTTCCGCTGGATATTTCTTGTCGCGGATGTATACTCCAATGTTAGGCTCTGATTTTCTTTCTGCTAATGATTTATTAGTTGATGTTCGTAGAGCACAATTAATTGATAATGTCACATATCTTTCAGTAATTGGTTCTCCTACCGTGCACCCCTCTTCATTATTGGCAAGTTCTCTGCCACAGTGCTCACCTGCTATAGAGCAGCTCCTAAATGAATTTTCTTCCTTACTCAACCCTGTTCTAAGGATACCCCTATTAAACACACTGTTGTCCACCGTATTGATACGGTAGGCTCACCTGTTTTCACCCGCCCACGTCGCTTAGCTCCAGATCGTCTTGCAATTGTGAGACGAGAGTTTGAACACATGCTTGAACTCGGTATTATACGGCCTTCAAGTAGCCCGTATGCCTCTGCTTTACACATGGTCCCAAAACCTACACCTGGAGACTGGCGTCCATGTGGAGATTATCGTGCTTTGAATGACAACACGATTCCAGATCGCTATCCCCTTCCTCACTTACACGATTTTACTTCTGCTCTCCATGGCACCACAGTATTTTCACGCCTTGACTTGGTGCGAGCCTTTCATCAAATTCCTGTACACCCTGATGATGTACATAAAACTGCTATAACAACCCCTTTTGGGTTATTTGAAATGACAAAAATGCCATACGGACTGCGTAATGCGCCCAAACTTTTCAACGCTTCATTGATGAAGTGTTGAGAGGTCTCTCCTTCACTTTCACATATGTCGATGACATTCTCATCGCAAGTTCTTCTCCCTCAGAACATATTCAACATTTACGCTTAGTTTTTTCTCGGTTGGCAGAATATGGTGTATTGCTAAACCCTGAAAAATGTGTCTTTGCTGTAGATGAACTCACCTTCTTAGGACACAAAGTTACTTCGAAGGGCATTTCTCCTCTCGAAAATAAAGTATCTGTCATAAGGTCTTTCCCACAACCGCAAACTCAAAAGCAACTTCGCCGCTTTTTAGGGATGGTAAACTTCTACCATCGCTTCATTCCTCAGTGTGCAAACATTCTTGCACCCATAACCTCTCTTCTTCGCCAATCAAAAAGGGGCAGATCCACTGCAGTTCTGTGGAACCCCGAAGCTACCAACGCTTTTTCACAAGCAAAAGAGGCTATAGCACGAGCTACATGCCTTGTTCACCCTCAACCAGACGCTCCTCTGAACTTAGCCACTGATGCCTCTGACGTTGCCGTGTCAGGAGTGCTCCAGCAGCTTGTTTCAGGCGTTTGGGAACCTCTCGCATTCTTTTCACGCAAGCTCTCACCTTCACAAATGAGGTACAGCACTTTCGGTCGAGAGTTGCTGGCGATATACCTCTCCATCCGTCATTTCAGGTCATTCCTGGAAGGACGTGACTTTAGCATTTTTACGGATCATCGTCCGTTAATATTTGCTCTCCATTCTCAATCAGACTCTCATGCTCCTAATGAGCGAAGATACCTTGATTTTATTCTTCAATTTACTTCAGACATTCGACACATTTCAGGTTCTTTGAATGTTGTGCCGGATGCGCTGTCTCGCATCTCAGCAATTTCTGACCCTGGACACTCTCACATCAACCTTTCAGAGATGGCTAAGGCTCAGTCCACGGATACAGACCTCCAAACTCTTATTAATTCACCCACTTCATTGCAAGTCCGCTCTTTACCAGTTGAACCCAAGTCAGACTTACTAATTTTATGTGACGTCTCGACTGAGCATATTCGACCGTTGGTCCCACAAGGGCTGCGAAGAGCTGTTTTTGCTAAACTCCATTCCCTTTCTCACCCGGGAATTAAGGCCACCCAAAAATTAATTGCAGCTAGGTTTGTATGGCCAAGTATGCACAAAGATATCCGCAATTGGACTCGATCTTGCCTTCAATGTCAGCGTGCCAAAGTTCACCGACACACAAAGTCAGAAATTGGTACCTTTCCTTTGCCAAAGGCTCGTTTTGAGGCCATACACCTAGACATAGTCGGCCCCCTCTATTCTTCTCGAGGTTATACCTATCTTCTCACTGTCATTGATAGGTTCACAAGATGGCCAGAAGCTGTTCCTTTGACTTCTTGTACTGCTTCTGCAGTAGCTCACGCCTTTGTTTCATGTTGGGTTTCCCGTTTTGGAATACCTGCAACCATTTGCACAGACAGAGGTGCCCAGTTTGAATCGGCCTTATGGAAGGAACTCATGCTCCTTCTTGGGACTGAGCGCATCAGAACAACAAGCTATCACCCGCAATCCAATGGGGTGATAGAACGCTTCCATCGTCAACTTAAAAGTTCCTTGCGAGCCACTGATCCATCTACTACATGGGTGGACAGGCTACCCCTAATCCTACTCGGAATTCGTACTGCTCTGAAGACTGATCTTGCATGCTCTGCAGCAGAATTAGTTTACGGTACCACACTCCGGTTACCCGGAGAATTTTTCACACCTACACCCATTAACCCCGCATGTGATCCTGCTTCGTATGTTAAGACATTACGCTCTGTTATGAAGCAAATTCGTCCCACAGCACCTAGAACTTCCACTTCACAAACTACCTTCGTTTCCCCTGATTTACAAACTTGCACACATGTTTTCTTGAGACATGATGCTCACCGCTACCCTCTTCACTGCCCCTATGATGGTCCCTTCCTTGTGCTAGACCGTAAACCCAAAACTTTCATCATTGACAAGGTGGGCAAGCGTGAAACTGTTTCTGTGGACCGCTTGAAACCAGCATACCTTGATTTTTCTCCAACAAAAGATCCTATCCTCCCTCAATCTTCTGTACCTCCACCTCAAATACAGGTACAGCAACCTATCCCTCCTCAATCTTCTGTACCTTCATCTCATATACAGGTACAGCAATCTACCCTTCCTAAATCCTATGTACCACCACCTCATCCGAGGGTACAACAATCTATCATCCCTCTTCCAATTCTCCTTCATTATCGCAACCAACTGTCTTTGAACCAGCCAGTGGCTCCATCGCACAGGCACCAAGAATCCCCTTCCCCCAATGTCCCTACTGCACCTGTAGCACCATCCATGCCTTCAGAACCAGTGCTGCAGGATATTGCCATCCAAAAGCAAACAACGACTCGTTCTGGAAGAGTCATTCGTAAGCCAGTGCGTTTTGACATTTAAGTGTTTTTTTTTTACCCCTGACAACCATGTTTTTGGGGGGCAGTACTTGTAGTGCCTTGCACCACAAGAGTATTCTTTATTAGTGAAAACTGCCACAAATTGGCATGAGTGAAATATTTAAATATAAATAAATAAATAAATAAATACAAGTTAAATATGTCCAGTGATCAAATTTAATTCTTAAGAATTCAGTGTGGTGTGACTAGACATGAATGGGCTTTTAAGGATTATTTTGGCTGGTTGGTAAAATTATTAAGTAAAAACAAACTTGTGTGCAACGACAACACAAAGGACGCCAAAAAAAATTATTCGAAATCACCCCGCCAGCAAGCAAAGTTCCTTTTGGTATGTTTTGTATTTATATATTATTCTTTACTATTTCATATCTGTATGCAATACCGCATACTGCAGATACTAACGCCTTATACCGTTTGCAATTAGTACTAAGATTCATATAATAAATTACTTAGGCTAAGTTAGGTCTAGGCTAAAGCCAAATTGTAACTAGCCTAACTGAGGCCTACCATAGTCTTTGTTTTAGATTAACCTCAGCTCAATATGTTGAAGAGGCAAAGGCCTGCCTATTAAATTTCTAGTATATTTTACTTTATAAGCCTATTATGTTTCACGTTATTTTCTTAGCAGATGGCCTACTAATCATTTGTAGCCTACATATTTCCTTTAGTCTTCCCATTCAACTTAACACAATCCCATAACCAGAATTAACTGTAATTTATCATCCACAGGTTACTGGGGCCTATATAACCTATATATTTTAATTATTAATTATTGCCATTTTTATTATTCTTTTTCTCTGAAATATTACTTACAGTATTCTTGTCTGTCTCTTTGCAGACAAGGTTGTCATTGTGGCTATTATCTTTGTTATTATTATCTTTATTATTATCTTTGTTATTATTATTTTATTATTATCTTTGTTATTATTATCTTTGTTATTATTATTATTATTATTACTATTATTATTATTACTGTATTATTATTCATTATTATAATCAGTATTATTTGCAGACTGTTATATATTAGCCAAACGGGCCATTATTTAATCTCACCATTATAAGTCCATCAAAGTTGTTACGGGTAAAAATCCCCCTTGCATATACTCATTAATTGTTGTCAATAAAATATAAAAATTCATATTGATTTAATAATCAGTCCTTCCCTTCTTTTATTAAAATTAACTTTGCGCCGCAGTGCCGGATGCCAATCTAGTACTTGGGCGCTGGTGACCCTGGCATATAGTTAATTATCTACGTAAACTTGTAAAGGTCCATAATAAAAACCGGACTCTTACAAAACCACTGGTTCCAACAAGACGGAGCTACCTGCCATACCACGAGGAACTCTTTGTCTAGAAAACCACTGGTTCCAACAAGACGGAGCTACCTGCCATACCACGAGGAACTGCATGGCAGTTTTGCGTCAAACGTTTCCAGGCGAGTTAATCTCAAGATTTGGAGACGTTGAATGGCCCGCAAGGTCTCCAGATTTTTCTCCCTTAGATTATTATCTCTGGGGATATTTAAAGAGTAGGGTCTACAGAAATAACCCAACGACCTTGCAAGAATTGAAGGCCGCCATCACAAATGAGATACAGGCAGGGCCGGATTAAGACCTTTAGAGGCCCTAAGCACTTAAAAGATTTTGGTGCCCCATATATATGTAATTCAAAATATAAACAAAAATAAACCATAAAATAAAATTTTATTTTTTGAAATGAAACAAAACTTACAGTAAGATGGAAAATAATGTTTATTTTTGTATACTTCCACTTCATTTATATTTGAAAAGTTTTCTCCTACTTTTTTTAATTGCAAAGTCTTTGATCAGATCCTCAAAACTAATCTTACGTAACACATCTGCTTCTATACTTAGTAGAGATAAGGCATCCAGCCTGCCTTGTTGCATAGTTGTTCTGTTGGTATTTTTAATATACTTCAACTGAGAAAATGAACGCTCAGCTGAGCAATTTGTGACCATTAATGTTAAAAATATGCGAAAGGCAATTTCTACATTTGGGAAGGCACACTCAATATTGTCTTCTACAATTATTTTATAAAGTTCAGCATGACTGAATCTTGTTTTACATTACTATAGCACACGAAAATATTTAATCTATATGTATTTTTAATATGGCGCTCAAAGATTGATATAAACAAAATAATAACGCAAAGCGTAAAGTGTGTGATTACAACGAAATATATTATTCTCCAAAAGGGTTGTTGTTCACTACAAATTCAAACAATGAAAAAAAATAAATGCTATATATGAATATATATAATTCAGTTTTCAACAGCTTATAGGCTATAAGCCGCGATTATAATACAGGGTGTCCCGTAAGTCTGGACCCATAGGGATTTATAATATATTTTTTTATTATGTTATTATTATTATTTTATTATTATTATTTTTTTATTATTTTTTATTATGATTTTTATTTGTGGGGCCACTTGAAAGCCAAAGTGTACGAGGTCAAACTTCAGAACATTTTCCACCTTAAAGCACGCATTGTGGAGGCGTGTCAAGAAATTTCTGCGACTGTGATTCAGAAAGTGCTGTCGCAGTGGAGATTGCGTCTTCAACTATGTGTGCGACACAACGGCGGACACTTTGAACAGATTATGTAATAAATTTTTGGACTATTTTGTAATTTTATTATTTTTCCCTATGGGTCCAGACTTACGGGACACCCTGTAGTATAATAAATCCATGGTAAATCCGACAATGGAAAATTTCTGTGGTGCCCCCCTTCCCTTGATGCCCTAAGCACGGGCTTATTTTGCTTAATGGTTAATCCGGCCCTGGATACAGGCCATACCAGCGCACACTCTTGCAAAAGTGATGCAGAACTTACAAGCGAGAACACTGGAATGCTTGGCAACTAATGGAGCACATTTGAAAGGAGTCATTTTTAAAAAATAAATATTTCATAATAAACTTGTAACTCTACTCTTTCGAATGATATATAGTTTTTATGAAAGGAATTAAATATTAAGAATATTTGGCTTTTTTTTATGGGTCCCATTTATCTGGATCACCCAGTATATATATATATTATTAATATCGTATAATTTCCCATATTGTTGATATTTACTATATATATATATATATATATATATATATATATATATATATATTAGGGTGCCACATAAAAATCATTTTTTGATTTTTAGGACGGCCCTTTGTGGGATTGTTAGGTTGGGTGAAAAAGCCCTGAATATGAAATTTTAGCCAAATTGAAGAATATTTAGGGGTTCCGCATCGATCATCTCTGGCCTACCACGTGTCAGAAGTAATGAGTTTCTCCAAGAAATTGCTCCAGCTCCAAGGGGTAAAGTAACATGTACAATGTCAATATAAATGCTATCATATACCATGGTGTAGAGGACAGTCACAGCTATATTTCCATAGCATTAAGTTTATTCCATCTCCAATATTTTTTTTTATATTAATATTTTTGTCGCGGTTCAAAAGTTTTTTTTCAAAGTTTCACCTTAATACGTTTATGCTTTGTAATCCAAACCACACCAACCGGCAACCAGCTTATAACAATACAATACGCAACTAGCAAACAGTGCAAACACCTTAACAATATTGTTCAACATTATTTCATAATTAATTCGAATAAACTTGTCCCACCATGCCTGGGTAGCAGGATACTATTCTCTGTGTGTAATGTTATTAATAATACAAAATCATTAAATCAATTTCAATTTTATTGCAACAAAACAACTTAATATTATTAAAATAAAAAACATTTTATTCCGTATTAATCATAGTAATATACTGAGCCTACTGGCCCTATAAATCAAAATAATAACTAAGAAATAAAGTATATACGTTTATACACTAGCCCTGTTCAAAAATCAACTTTTTCTTATTTTCATAGGTTTCTGTACTTTTTCCCATGCTTTTTGACCTGAAAAGGCCGGAAATCACAACCATTTTGACCTAGGTTGTTGGGAAGCATTGCTGCATGGAGCTTTAAGTTTTCTGCCTTGAAATCGGCCAAAAGCACCAGTTCCGGGGTCCCTTGAATCATGTTTTCCACTATAACGTTTTATCTAAACAAGATAGAGCAACAAAATAGGCACCAAATTAAAGTGTTTTTAATCCTCTTTCTAACTTATACAATTATGATAGTCTTGGAACAAGAAATGGCACATTGGTACATACAAAGATTTCAGAAATATCACAAAATTCGTTTTCTCACACTCAAGGCAGACAAGGCGCCTTATTCATGACACAAATTTGAGATTAACATTTTGTCACAAGTCTAATCGATCAAGAAGTGAAAGCATTACATGATGATTAATTTCATAATGACATTTACACAGTCAGTTGTTGAGAGTTTGTTTCTTGAAGCTGTCAAAGCGGCGTCTGTTGAACTCCACAGCTTGAAGGAGATAGTCCCTTTGCTTGGCATCTGTTGTTATGACATTTGCAAAGTCGCTCATCATCTTGACACCACGTTCAGCAATGTCATTCACCGCTTTCAGATTCTTAACATAGTCCAACGCTTTTCTGTAGTCCTCATTCTGTGGCCAAGACGTGACAGGTTCCAGAAGCCACTCGGATCCAATGTTCAGTGTGTCCAGCAGGAAATGTGATTCTGGGCCAATGAGATCAACCAGGGTGTTCTTAGCTGTGACTCTCTGGAATAGAGGCTTTCCTGTTCTGAAGCTGTCTGGCTTCTCAGTGGCATGTAACTGGGCAGCAATGTCGTGCTTCAATGTGTCACTCAATCTACTGCTGAACAGGGCAAATGGCACGACTTCCTGCGTCAGGTACCATTTGTGGTTTTCCATCTTATTAAGTACTGCATCAGCAAGCTCTGGGTCAGTTTTCTTGTACTTCAACATGTCCTGGATTCAGGGCCGGATTAAGGCCTTTAGAGGCCCTAAGCACTTAAAAGATTTTGGTGCCCCATATATATGTAATTCAAAATATAAACAAAAATAAACCATAAAATAAAATTTTATTTTTTGAAATGAAACAAAACTTACAGTAAGATGGAAAATAATTTTATTTTTTGTATACTTCCACTTCATTTATATTTGAAAAGTTTTTCCTACTTTTTTTAATTGCAAAGTCTTTGATCAGATCCTCAAAACTAATCTTACGTAACACATCTGCTTCTATACTTAGTAGAGATAAGGCATCCAGCCTGCCTTGTTGCATAGTTGTTCTGTTGGTATTTTTAATATACTTCAACTGAGAAAATGAACGCTCAGCTGAGCAATTTGTGACCATTAATGTTAAAAATATACGAAAGGCAATTTCTACATTTGGGAAGGCACACTCAATATTGTCTTCTACAATTATTTTATAAAGTTCAGCATGACTGAATCTTGTTTTTACATTTTTTTTTGCACTGAACTTATGGCACACATATGAGTGAAACTGCTGAAGCTCAGCAGAGAAATTAGTGTTCAAGTCCTCTGGGTAAGCATCAATCATCTTTTTACAACCCTGAGAATACCTTTCAATTTCAGTAGATGAAGTGGTGACATTATGTGGCACATCACTTAGAAAAGAAAATCTCTCTGCTATTTCTTTGTATATCTCTCTCTTCTTCTCATCTCAGTTTCAAGTTTGTCAACAATTGTGTAAAAGGTGGTGATAAGAAATTTATCTCTGGCATTCAGATATACTTCTGGTGCATCTCCGTCATTGGGTACCTTCTTTCTGATACGTTTGCGAGTTTGAGCTGCCTTGTAATCAACATCTGGTAGCATTTCCTTTGTAGCTGCTTCATATCTTTCAAATTCATCTCGTGAAGTGCACAGTTGGTCAGCTAATGATCCATACAGATCTGCACAATTTTTAAGTTCACATCCTTATTCTGTAGAACTTTGCTTACTCTATGAAAATTTTGTAAAATCTCATCCCAAAAATTCAACATAAAAACGAATTCTAGCTCTTGCATCTTATTTGCAATATTATTTGCTTCTCTTCTAATGTCTCCCTTTTGTGACCGGTCTTCAGCTATACATTCTAACGCTTCTAAAATTTTAAGGAAAGATTTCAAAATTGCTGCTGTTGCCATAGCATGTGCCTCCCATCTGGTATCAGAGAGGGATTTTAAGACACTTTCATTTCCAATACAACTATGGAAAACTGATGAGTGGGTAGTTGGGAGGTAACGAAAATGGTTCACTGAGTAGGTAGGTAGTTAATCTAACAATTATTAAATTCCTTTTATGTCAATAACTGGGTGGATGAAACCAATTGGTTGCTCACCAGAGTTATTCTCCACACTAGTATTTATATACTGTGTGAGAAGAGCGTGCTCGGTAATGGAGATACATTACCGCTCAACCAACCGAGGAAAAAACCAAGACAACGCTGGTGGAAAAAGCCCCGCGAAGAGGAGAACAAAGGAGAACGAAAACGAACAACGGGGCGAGAGGACGGAACAGGGGAAGGGAGGAGAACAGACAACAAAAAAGATCCACCAGCAAGTACGCTCTCGACAATTACACAACCGGAGAACAGAGACTCCAATAACTAACAGTAAGTGACTAATTGAGTTTTTAACCCAGTAATTTAATCACATTAAATTAAGCTGGGTCAGACAAGTTAGGCCTACATTGTGGCCTAAGACCCAGCATCAACTCATAGCTTAACAAAAGTGAAGGTAGATTGCCCTAACCTAAATTGGTGAGGAATCCTACTGTGGACCTCAATTTATCTGCCCGCTCTGGACCATTTCCGGAATCTCTAGGCTGACCCCTCTAGGCTAGACTTGATCTACTCTATAGTTAGACTGGAGATATAAGGGGTGGGTTAATTGTGGACCCATTCATACAGAGCATTTTTCGCAACAACCTTTAAGAATTTCCCACCTGCTGGTTGAGGCTAAAAAAAGGTATAGAGCAACTGCACTGTAGAGAAGAAATTAACCGCCTCTTGACAGCAGTCAACAGCACTTCGGCCTACCAGATTTAGTGAATGGGCTGCACAGGGCACATATATAGCAAACTTGTTTGTTTCTAAAATTTTTTGCTGCATCCCCTTATAACGCCCAGACATGTTGGCAGCGTTGTCGTAAGATTGACCCCTACATTTTGAAAAGTTTAGCTTACAAACTTCACGTAAGTACTGCAACACCTGATTTGCCATTTCCTCACCAGTATGGCTTTTCATTTTCAGAAAGGTTAAAAAGCGTTCAATAGGCTGTCCATCTTTTAAGTACCTAAGTACAACACTTAACTGATCGATATGTGATAGATCTGGTGTTGAATCAACTGACAAACTAAAATAACCAGAAGATTTTACTTCGTCAACAATGAGTGCGTGGACCTTTTGAGCCATTAGTTGAATGAGTTCCTCACAGGTGGTTTTGGACAGGTAAGAAGGATTTCCTTTGCCAGAATTTCCATATTTCAAAATGTGACCTGCTAAAAATGGATCAAACCGGCTTATGAGCTCAAGCAGCCCTAAAAAATTCCCATTCTGCAATGATCCAAATCTTTCTTCTGTTCCTCGAAAAGACAAGCCACGTTCAGCTAACGTACAAATAACAGCTATGACACGCCTCAAGACATGTTCCCAGTAATCACACTCTTCCTGAATTTGTTTTTCCAACTGTTGTCCCAACCCCGCACCTTGTCTGCGAGTTAAGTATGTTAGCATAGAGTCTCGGTGAGTAGTGCTTTTTTCATGATGATCAATTACAATAGTATTTCGCCAGTCACTGAACCCTTCTCTTATAACAAAATGTGAGACATTTTTAGGAGCAAACAGTTTACAAACATAACAGTAAACTGATCCTGTTGATGGTGAATACAATAACCACTCTCTCTTGTATTTCTCACCATTGGCTTTTGTCCCAACGAAAAGTTTTTGTGAACAGTATCTTGCTGGTTTGCCACTACTGAAATGCCGGTAAGACTTGTCAAATGGCCCATTGTGGTGTTGACAGTCACTGGGTCCACAAGCAATCCAATAAGCCACATCATCAGCAGAGAAATCAAGCCACAACCCTGGATCTTTTGCTATATTTACTTCATCTTCTGCAGACTGATTCATTTCACCACCATCACCATGGTCCACTAAACTTTCATTTTCAGCAATTATTTCAACCCCAGAATGTCTTGTAAAGCAACTTGAATCAACATTTGCAGTAGAGGTATCAAGAGAATTTACAGGCAAAGTGAGATCAGTAGTGAGACATGTGGTAGATGAACCTGCTTGTGACACCTCGGTGATTCCAACGTCATCATATTTTGATTTTGAAGTGATCAAAGTGGTATTTGTGTCCACTTCTGATGACGGAGATTGGTTTTGATTCAGAATCGGTATATCATGTTGACGTTGTGGTCGTGGAACTTGTGTGAAGAAATCAGTCAGCTTTGCAGTCTTGGACTCTAAATCCAAAGTCTTCTCTTGTTTCTCTTTTGATAGTTTTCGCTTTTGTGCACCACTTAACTGAACACGTTTCATCTTGGTTCTTGGGGTCTGTAAAATACAGAAATAAAAAGAATATTTTATTTGTATATTATGTGGCAATCAACACAGTTACACATATCACAATCTTGGCTTTGTTCTTTTATTCTCAGAAAGACAAAATGGGAACCGTACACAACCAAAGTGGCAATTTAAATATAAGTGGCAATTAAATATAACTCAACCGAAATATCAACTCGAAATGTTGAATACAAATCAAATCGAAAGAAGGAACCAAAAGAAGGAACCGAAAGAAGGAACCGAAACCTATAAAATAAAAATACTTAACATTAGAATTAATAATACGCAATCTATAAAAATATCAATATTAACATTTCACTATTAACGAGCCACAGTTTATATTTACATTTATTTATTTATTTAAAACACACTATTTAATTATAGGAAATATGAACATTTGCTTAGGGCCTAAATTGTCCTAACTACGTTTGATGTTATATATACATTACAAATTATTCACTCTGGTTATTACAATCTAAATTCTTTTATACTGTTATGACAATAGATAAATAAATTATAAAATAAAGATACGTGTATGATAAAATATTGTTATATATACAAATAAAGTACACTTCATAGACTTACCCTAGAGAAGAAGAGAGAGCAACAGATAAACTTCTTCAACGCTAATTAACTTAGGTCAGTATATCTTATTATTATAATGGCCGTGATAAACATCACTTGATACAACAGCAATATAGAGAGTTTATACTTTCTTTTATTTTAATATTAATTTATATTACAATTCTATAAACCTAAATTTCTGTAAAACAATACCAAATGATTATGTAAAATATATATTTAATATTATATGCACAAATCACACGTTCAGAATAACTTCCTATAGCACACGAAAATATTTAATCTATATGTATTTTTAATATGGCGCTCAAAGATTTGATATAAACAAAATAATAACGCAAAGCGTAAAGTGTGTGATTACAACGAAATATATTTATTCTCTCAAAAGGGTTGTTGTTCACTACAAATTCAAACAATGAAAAAAAATAAATACTATATATGAATATATATAATTCAGTTTTCAACAGCTTATAGGCTATAAGCCGCGATTATAATAGTATAATAAATCCATGGTAAATCCGACAATGGAAAATTTCTGTGGTGCCCCCCTTCCCTTGATGCCCTAAGCACGGGCTTATTTTGCTTAATGGTTAATCCGGCCCTGCCTGGATTAGACTTAGATCATTCACGGGAGCATCTGCAGCAGACATTGACATCATCCATACAGGAGTGTAGAACAGCGCAAGGAAGGTGTTGAGTCTTTCCAGCTTTGATACAGTGTCTTCGTCGTACTCAAGTTGATCTGCAAACATCAGCATTTTCATGGAGTACAGGTTTCTGGCCATCCATCTGGCCTGATGAATGGCGCCTGGTCGACTCCAGTGAATACCTCGAGGAGGCGTTCCTCCAAGAACAATGACTGTCAGTTCAGCCATTTCCCTGTAGTCGGCTCTTGGAAGCCTTTCTGCTGTTAGAATGTCTTGGAGTATTTCTTCACTGTTCTTCTTCTTTTCCTTCAGCCATTTGCTGTTGATAGCCAGCATCTTTGGGTTTTCCTTGGACAAGTCCGTCCAAACATCCTTCAGATGCTCAAACCAGGGATTATCTGGCCCCTTCACCTTCCCAAACAGCTTCTCCCAAACTGCTCCTACTAGGATTTCCAGGATGTGATGTCGACAGGCCAGATAAAACACCTTTTTGTTCAGCATTTTCTCTAGCAGTTTGGCAGCTCCTCTGTGAACTCCACTGTTACTGGATGTAGTGTCAAAAACAAGGGCAGTAACATTATCCGTAAGTTCCCATGTCTCCAGTAAATCCATTGAAGCCTCAGCCTGAGCTGTGCCAGAAGAATTGTCGATGACAGGTACTCCCAATAACTTTCCTTCAGTGTATGAAGGTGGACCAGACACTAGCACAGCTAAAGTCTCTGAGGTACTTCCAGGTTCACTGCCCAAGACATCTTTGAGCAACTTTCCATCCCAGTGTAAGGCAGCGTACTGTGGGGTTTTTTCACAAAACTTGGACATGTGACTCTGGCTGATATTATACCTGGACAGCATTCTGTTGCGACGTGTTGTTGAGGTTGAGATGACGAAGTTATCCAGATCAGCCCCTCCAGCTTTCAAGGTGGCAGAAACCATGGCAGTAACTTGATTGTCTGATAAACCAAGACGATCAGCTGTATTGCAGATGACATCACATTCCATGACCTTCCTTGGAAACGTCAAAGTCACACTAGTCACAGTGTCTTGATGGTGAGAACATCCAGGACGAGGCTGATGGTAATCCATGTCCTCTGTATTAGCGTCGTTGTCAGTTGAGTCACCCCAGGTAATGTCATCCACATGAACAACTGCCTCTTGTTCTGCTGCAGCTGTAAAATAGTACAACATGTTAAGACAGTAATTGTTAAGTACATGCTAAATATCGCAATGGAGTAAAACTTAAAACTTTTTGTAACGTTCAAAGTAATTAGTTTTACCTTGTTCTTGTCTATGCTGCAGTCTTTCATTCCTCGCTGCTTGCTGCAGGGATCTTGTCTCAAAAATCTTGTCATGACCAGACATATGACCTTTCCTCTCAGTCTTTTGGTCTTCGTAGAACCTGATATCCTCATCTTTCTTCTCTCTGGACAACAGTCTGTTGTTCTGTATTTCCTGGATTGCATCTGGAGCTCCTATATCGAACAGGCTGTCTAATTCCAGCACAAATGTTCCTCTTTTTCCTCCAGGGTTACTTGCTCTTCCTTTGCTTTCACCAGAGCACGATGTTTCTCATGTAGTTTCATGAAGAGCTTCATTGCGGTGTACTTGGTCATTGTCTTGATCCTAGCCATCTGCCAGAATGGGATGATAGATTCAACTGTTTCATATGCAAGGTCTTGAACCATGGGCCTCCCTGCATTTTCCGGTAAATTCTGAAGATTAAGGAAATACTGGAACGCCTGTCTGTTGGTGGGAAGCTGGGAACCACTGATAAAAGCTGAAGGGTATCCAACCAGGAAAGTTTCAGTGAGAGATCTGGTAGATGGCCCAGTTGACACCTGCCTGTGGACAGTACGTGGAGGTTCTGAGATATCAACTGTGCGCCCACGGAGCTCCCTCAGCTCCTTGCTTAATGCCATTGTGAAGTTGTAACTTGTAGATGGTTTTCTAGATTCTAATTGAGTTTCTGTTGTTTCCTGAAAAATGATAGATAATTATTATTATTATTATTATTATTATTAATTATTATTTATTATTATTATTATTATTATTATTATTATTATTTATTAATTTTATGCTCTTTCATTTGATACCTAATTTGTTGCTCTATCTTGTTTAGATCAAAAGTTAAAGTGCAAAACATAATTCAAGGGACCCCGGAATTGGCGCTTTGGCCGATTTCAAGGCAGAAAATTTAAAGCTCCATGCGGCAATGCTTCCCAACATCCTAGGTCAAAATAGTTGTGATTTTCGGCTTTTTCAGGTCAAAAAGCATGGGAAAATGTACAGAAACCTATGAAAATAAGAAAAAGTTGATTTTTGAACAGGCCTAGAGTAACACCCTATAAAAATGAAGCAAATTCAAATATACCATAAAGTACTCCCAAACCCGTTAAGGATTTCCGCTGCGGGCGCTCGGGTGCTCTTTGCGGTGCTTGGGCGGCCAGGTGTTCACTCAGGTACCAGAGATGTCGTCGAAACACAGGGGAGGTAGCCTTGGACACGTCCTTGTCCACCTTGTCGTAGTCAACCAGCACCTTGAGCATCGCCAGGTCAGTTCGAGGGGCAGCGGCGGGAAGGGGCGCCGTAAACCAGGCCGGAATGTAAACCAGCAGCGCAAAATTTACGAAGCGCAGGATGCCCCGGGCCTCGCGAGCCTTAAAGGGAGCTGCTGCCGGAAGAGGTGGAGCTTGATGGCGTATATCACTTTGGCCATCCACCGGGCGCGGTGGAGTGCGCCCGGTCGCATGAAGCGCACACCTCGCTGGGGGACGCCTCCAAGCGCTATGATCGCCAGCTCCAGGAGCTCTCGGTAGTCGTCCCGCGGCTGGCCCTTGGTGATGTGACCCTTGAAACGCGCGATCAGATCGTCTCGCGCCTTGAGCAGCGGCTTAGTAAGGTCTTCCTTGGAGATGGCGCTGAATTGGTCGGTGCAGACGGATTGCCAGCGCTCCTTCAGTCGCGAGAACAGTTTAATGTCAGGACCAGAGAGAGGGGCCCATGCACTCGATGAAGGCTTTCTCTGCACCAATTCTAGCATGTGGTGCCGACAGGCCAGGTTCAGCAGCTGGCGGTGAAGGCCCTGCTCGATGAAGACGCAAGCGCCCGAAACGACGCCCGTGTTGGCAGCTGTCGTGTCAAAGGAGAGCCCGACGACACGATCAGCGATTCCCCAGTCATCCAACGAGTTCAGCACAGCATCTGCTTGGGCGCGACCAGTTCCAGCAGGCAGCTTCGGCACGGAGAGAAGTTTGTCGACGCCGTCGCCGGACACGACTATGGCGAGGCGATCGACCTTCTTGCCGCTGAAGTCGGAGACCATCTTCCCGTCCCAGTGAACGATGAGCGGGACACTGGGATCGAACGTCATCTTCACTTCTTTGGCGATTTCCCCCTCGATGACGCAATCGCCAACGCCGAATCGTCTCGTGACTGAGAGCCAGTTCATCTGTGTCTTGAATATCCAGACTGGAAGCAGCTGCTTTCATGAGTTTGAACGGCTCCACGGTTGCTTGTTTTGGTCCGGTCCATGTGCCGCGCTAGGGTCTTGAGTCATAATGTTCTTTTTGCGACGGCGCTTTGGTAGGTGGAATTGGTTTCCTCTTCTGTCGAGCAATTAGGCGACGGACGACGAGTTTGATGATGTAAGGGTTGCTGTTGCCAGTGATTGCTCTGATTGCTTTTGCGTTGCCTTTCTTTGGCAGCTTCACGCGCGGATGCACGTTGTTCAATTCCAGTGAGGATTTTGTCCACCCCGGACATGACACACGGCGACCCTTTTCGCGTTGAGCAAGAAGGAAGTCGCGATCCTCCTGGATGTGATGACGGAGAGGGCGTTGTCGAGAGCCACGTCAAAAATGTCATCGAGTCCCTCGGTGAAGGGCCGCCTGGCTGCCTCACCTGTGGCGCCGGACCGGCTTCCGGCTGCGCTGCAGTGCCTGCCAATTGTCGTAAAGTCTAAGCAGTTTTCGCGCGCGGCGCTTTTGGAGGTCATGGTCGGGATTGGCCATAGCCCAGAAAGTATAACCTCGACGATCACATTACGCGCGCCTCGGCTAGAATTGTTTTTGCACTTATGAAACTGTATAAACCGGCGAAGCACTTCACCATTTGAAGGTAACCCTGTTTCCCGTTAGGGGCTTGGGTTGGCGTGTCCGATTAGCCATATCTCGGTCTTGGATCTCAGTGAGCTTGCGGTAGCCATCACGAGATGATCAGCGTTGAATGCGTGAAGGAGACTGATGACTGAAGACTGTGACAGTGTGACTCACCACACTAACCCGGCGTTGCGCTGGTTGCCAGATCCAATGCTGAAAAGTAGTGAAAATATATACAATGAGAAGCAAATATTAATTATAAATATTTAAATTTATGAAATGCATAAATTATGCAATATATATGCAGGGTTGGCTGGTTTTAACCCAAATGTTTAAACCATTGGTTTAAACCATGGTTTTAAACCATTTAAAAAAAACATGTTTTTCTGGGGTTTTTTGTTTTTTATAATTTCAATTTTTTACAGACACAAATTATTTAATTCATAAACTAATAGCTCTAAAACTAAAACTTATATTTATATTGATAAGACCTAAAAACCATCAGTTCAGGGTAGCCTAGTATGTACGGTAGTATATAATATAGCTACCTTGCACTAGCAGGCCTATTTAATAGTGGCATTGCACATAAAAGGATTGAAGTTACCTGTATCAATTACATTATAAACGCATGTAGCTACAAATATAAATGTTGTTATTAGGTTTATTTTCATTTTTGTGAAGTTAGCACTTCTTACATCTAACATCTTCCATTTAAAAAATGAGACAGTCAGCAATTCTAATTTCTGAGTACCAGTACCTAATTGAGTTATCTGAGTTAAGTTTTTTTTTTTTTTTTTTTAAACCATTGTTTTTTTTTGTTTTTTTAAACCATGGTTTTTTTCAACCCTGTATATATGTAATAGTGCCATGGTTACAGGTTTCCCAGATAAATCCATTATTTCGAACACACGGTACAACAGAAACGGTCGATGCGGAACCTCTAAATGTACTTCGATCGGGCTCAAACTTCATATTTAGGGTTTTCTCATCCAACCAAACAATATGATTAAGGGTCATTCGAAATTTCCAAATTCTAAAAACTGCCCCTATAGAGTGTGGCACCCTAATATATATATATAATATATATATATATATATATATATATATATATATATTATTAATACTGTATAATTTCCCATATTGTTGATATGAAGAGAAAATCCTGTAATTAAAATTAAAACGTAAAATTTGTTGTGGAGAACGCGACTACGAGATCGTTAGGAAGGATATCTTGTACATTACTTAAAGAGCTGAATACTGTCTTCAATAACCTTCTCAGTCCCATGACAATTATTTATATGTATATTATGTAAGAATAATAAACTTGTATATCTACCAAGTTATTGTGTATCTGGTTTCACCCTAATATCATGGACATACAAAGGATGTCTAAAAAAATCCTTATTTTTCAGTATTTGAAGCCCTATAATTTGCCCTCCTAACTGCCTCCAGAAGGTAGGAAATGCTGTCCCAGACAACGTAAATTTCAAAAATTTCCAGGGGAACATACCCCCGGACCCCCTAGAGCTCGCAAATACTTCTGCGTCCCCCCCTGTATTTGGAAGTGCCCCCTTACTTAATTGATCCTGTGGACGCCCCTACTGCGTTACGCATTCTTTTAACGATACCAGTAACTGTTGCCAGTGCAGAGAGGAGTTTTTCAAAGCTAAAGCTCATCAAGAATCTAAAGTCAACCATGACTGAAGAAAGACTAGTAGGCAGGGCCGGCTCAAGGTACCGGCAACTCGGGCAGTTGCCCGGGGCGCCACGTGCTAAGGGGCGCCACGTCATGTGTTTGGGATCTTCCAAATACAAAGGGAAAAATAGAAAAATAAATAAATAAAATAAAATGAAATAAAAGAGTCAACTGTGAAAATTTCCTGAGGTGGAGTCAAATTTTCAAGGATTATGACATTATATTAGCCAATCGCATTAGTACCAGACTACCAGTAAAGCTAAGGTCAGCTTGGCCCGACATGGGATGACATGTCACATGGGTTGATGTGGCCGCGTAGGTGAGCGTTGAGCACAAATTACATACGCCTGGCAGCGCTGCCATCCTTTAATATCTCATCAGTGTTGCCACTTTGTGGAATTTTTAAATTTTTTTGTGGATTTACCTCAGACAAAAGTGGCAACACTGTCTCTCATATTTTCATACATGGTTCCATTTTGAGAATGTTTAGTTGTACTTTGAGTGAATATCGTTAATTGTAATAAACTCTTTATTCCTACATTTGTAGTTTTTCCTCATTGTGAACAAATTTTAAAATTATACTTGTAAGGGCGCCGAAGTTCAGCTTGCCCGGGGCGCCAGCAATTCTAGGGCCGTCCCTGCTAGTAGGACTCTCCATTTTATCTATTGGAGCCGAAATGGCTTATAATCTCAATCTGGAAGATATTGTTAAAGATTTTGCAGCAAAAAAAGCAAGAAAATTAGACTTTTAACTGTTTTTATAGATATTTTCTATTGCATTAGTAAAAAAAGTAAAATTATAATAACGTTGTTTTTTTTATTTACTTCTATACAACAGGGAGATATCCTAGGAACGGGCCTGGATAAGAGGCTCATACGAAGAGGCGGATTAAGACACCTCGGGGGCCCGGGGCAATGAAGAATATGGGGGTCCTTTTTCTATAGCTTTTTATTAACAATACATGTACATGTACAGTACATAGTACATTTACACGAATTATATGTACGGTGCTCAGGCTAATTGAGAAACAAACTTAAAAGAATCTTAACACAGTCTAATTTGCAGTTTGCCAAAACCAAACAGTATGAAACAAATTTGACTTTAGGGCCTATAAAACATAAAATAAAATAGGAAATTTGTCAATTTGCGTACTGTGTCATATTTAATCAAAGAAGTTTGCGAAATCTCGAATTATATCATTGAAACTCAGTTGATTGGGGGGGGGAGCCCTCAAGCATGGGAGCCTGAGGCTTCAGCCTCAATAGCCTCAGTGATAATCCGCCACTGCTCATACGACTATATATATTACACAAATTCGTCATTAAATTCGCAGAATTTTCATTAACTACTTACCGCAAACTGTCATCTAAAATATAACCATAACTTCAAATCATATATACAGTATGTACTCTTTTCATAAAGAAATCCATATACGTGTGGTAAGGATTTAAAAAACCAATAAATTCCGCAATATATATATATATATATATATATATATATATATAATATATATATATATATATATATATATATAGGGTGGGCCGAAAGTCTGGATCCGTAGGAAAATATTTATTTTAATACATAAATTACAACAAATGGTAAATACTTAAAATGAATATCAACTTTAACCTGTAAATGCGTATCCGTGATACTGTACAGTAGTTCGTACTCCAGTATAAATACTCAAATACGTTTTTTATTTCAGCCCAGAAATGGCTTCGAATCTAACAACAGAAGACCGGGTAGAACTTGTGCTCATGTACGCAAGACAGGGCGCTACACACAGAGAAGTTGCTACCGAATTCAATAGAAATCATCCTGATAAGCATCCAGTAACACATGCGACTGTTGGCAAGTTGTTTAAACGTTTCAAAGAAACAGGAAGTGTACATGATCGACGGCGTTCTGGTCGTCCAAAAACTGCAACTGATGAAAATACCTCTGCAATGGTATGTGAAACTTTAACGAATAGTCCAGTAAAGTCAACAAGAAGATTATCAAATGAAACACGCATCTCGAGAACGTCAATTCGAAGAATTATTAAAAATCATAAATTCCATCCCTAAGTGTCTCGATGTCAGAGGCCGCCAATTTGAGCATTTGTTATAATTTGTTGTTTATACTGGAGTACGAACCACTGTACAGTAGGGTGGATCACTTTTCACTTTTTTAAAAACATTATAGCTGGTCAAAGTTTTTCCCATGATTTGGTTCAGTGGAAGTACACTGACACCATTTTTACCAAAATCGATCAATATTTAGGGGTCGCGCATCGACCTTGAAAATTTCAATTTTGGAAATTTGGCCAAATTGACAATTTTTTACCGAATAAAGATAAATCATCAAATGACCATATTTTCTGAATCCTCTCAGTGAAAGAAATCCTCTCAGATACTTACCAAGTTGATAGGACAAGTGGTTTAGAAGTTATACTCACCTTGAGATAGCATTAAAATTTAAAATATCGTATTTGTCCCCGTACCTCCATATGCTGTCTGCCATTGTCTGCTTTTTAGGATAAGATAAAACGAATAAGGAAAGATCAAATGTATTTTGTATTAAAACGGTTTACCGATATCACTAAAGGCACTTACTCCGGTGCCCCTAACTAGGTTCAAAAACTGTATGAATCGTGGTTAGAACACACGTCATCTTAAGGCGTGCGCCATGTACTCTCTCTGCTAACTCCCTTTCCCTCTGCGCTACGTCATCTTGGCAAGTGACTTCTTGAAGTCACCGAGTTCTTTCCGGCTCTTTTCCACGAGCTGAAGAAGACCTGCAGCTGTGACTCGTCTTTTGTGACAGTGTTCGCGTAATCTTCTATCAGTTTTATCCCTCTCTCTGCCACGTCGTTGGTAACTTTCAGATGCGAGATGACATTCTTCAGATCACAGTAGTTCTTATCTTGATCCCACTTATTCACCGGCAGAGTGAGCCACGTAGACGCGCACACCTGCAGGCCTGTGAACACGAACCACGATGACTCATCGATCAGGTCCGGAAGGCGCGTCGTGTCATCAACCGAGACGTTGTCATACGTGAAGTCCTCGGGCACAGCGAGGCGGCACAGCTTCTTTGCCATCTCGTGCTTCACAGTGTCTTCCACTTTGTCACTGCAGAGGGCGAAAACGACGGTCTGAGGCCTCAGATACCACAAGTGCCGCCTGATCACTGCCAGTGAAGCCTCTGCAATCTCGCGATCCACAGCCCTGTACTGCAGAAGACGCTGGTACAACACAAGGTCATTCAGCGGGGCATCAGCTGCGACAGGAGCCGCCAGCCAGGCAGGTGTGTAGAGGAGTGCAGTAAATAGTACCACTCTCTGAAGTTTCTGTACCAGCTCGTCGTCGAACTCCAGCTGACCGCTGAACATCAGGAGCTTCGTGTAGTAGATGATCTGAAACGAATACGCACTGTGATGTATAAATTAAATACCGATACCACTCCATATAAGTTTGTTTAATGGTAAATTATTTATCTTATTTTTTTCTGGTAGGGACTTCAAATGGCTGTTTTCAGAAGGCAATACAATATTTAACTTCTAATTCAAAATACCAACCTTGGCCATCCACCTCGCATGATGGTAGGCTCCTGGGCGCATGAAGTGTGTGCCACGACGTGGCTGGGCCCCGAGTACCAGGAGTGTAATCTCCGCCACTTCTCGGAAGTCTTCTCTGACAAGACCAGAAGCGGTGCCGAGGAACTTGACTGCCTCATCTCGGAGCTCCATCAGCCACGTCACCTCCGCCAAATGCTCGATCTCCAGCTCGCGATAAGTCCAGAGGTCGAGCTTGTCCCACCTAAAAGGGGAGTTATGAAAATATTACATGAAAACGACTGAAGTTTCCCTTTTCGACTGCTATTAACATCATTAGTAGAAGGACGCTGATATCTCAATTGCTCTGAAGGCAAAAAATCATTGGAGAAAACAAATGCGCCTTAGACTTGAAATTCACCTTCTCCTCAGATACTGGAACAAAGGTTCAGTTGGTGCTGTGGTTCTTTCAAACGCGGTGATGACCACTGCCCCCACGATGAGCGCCATAACGTGATGGCGACAGCCCAGCTGGAAGAGCGGTTTACCAAGTATGTTCTCCAGCCGGACCACCGCACCCTGCACCCTCCCCGTATAGGAGGAAGTTGTGTCGAAGCACAGTCCAATCACGTTGTTCTCGCATCCCCAGTCTTTGAGAGCACGAAAGGTCGCCTGGGCCTGGGACAGACCGGTGCCGTCAGCAACAGTCGGAACGGCCAGCAACTTTCCTTCTGTGCATTGGGGAGCTCCGGAGATGAGAATCGCCTGGCGGTGCTCCAATGATCCAAGAGAGTCCTGAAACGTATGTCATACATGCCAATCCATTATCGTCCACTGGAATATGTCAATCCACTGTCGTCACTGGAACATGTTAATTCACTGTCGTCCACGGTGAGGGCAAAACTGACCTTGATTACTTTACCGTCCCAGTGGACGACAGCATCCCTCGGAGATACGAAGGATTTCTGCACAGCTGTCGACACTTCACAACGATGTGCCACTCTTCCACGGCGAGACGTGTCCTTCGAGATACTGAATTTGTCCAGGTCTGCGGGCGGATCTGCCGAACGTAGGACTGCCGCCACGACACTTGCCACCTATGTGATTCGGAGTTGCTCGATGATCTACTTTCTATAGATTCATCGTCGCTCTCAGCTTCGGTTCCTAATTTCGTTTTTGAGGTGCCTGGCTCATCAAGAGATTGTTGTCTTGAGAGTTGCCGTTTTCTCTTGACAACGAACACTATCATTCCCACTCATTGTTGCCTGGCGCAGGCCCCGTTGATCCTCATAAAATTTAATATCTTCTTGTTTGTTGTTGTCTGAGAGCAGTCGACTTTTCTGTATCTCTTCAATAGCATCGGGAGCTCCGATGTCCCAGAGCTTGTTCAGATTTTCTGAAAACTTCTCCCTGCCTTTTCCCGCGTCACTGTCTCTCATCTTGCTCTTCTGCAGCGAGCGCCACTCTTCCCACAGTAACTCCAGTTTTCTTTCGCAGTTACGCCTTGTGATCGTCTTTATACGTGCCATGTTCCAAAATGCCAGAACATTGGCCACCGTGTCTTTTACGGCGGCCTTCCTGTCAGTAGTTTCCTGCTTGGCATAGAAGAAGTACTGGAGAACTTGATGGGTGGTTGGCAATTTGGCACCACCGATCGAGGAAGATGGCTGACCAATTAAGAAGACGTCCGTGGCTGACCTTAGAGAAGGTGGTGCTGTTGTTGCTGCTTTCTCTTTTCCAGAATAAATAACTTTCAGAGTCTTCCCACTCCTGGTTGTTAACAGTTTATCCATTGTACTAAAGTCTAGACTTATCAAACAAGAATCAATTGACACAGTTGATCTGTAAAAAGCAAACTGTGATTAGTAAAAATATTGGTCATAGACAGCGTGTGTGTGTAATTGGGATTTTAGGATGCGCCAGCTACTGATGCTATGATTACGTCCATAACGGAGGACAAATACGATATTTTAAATATTAATGTTATTTCTAGGTGAATGTAACTTCTAAACCACTTGTCCGATCAACTTGGTAAGTATCTGAGAGGATTTCTTTCACTGAGAGGATTCAGAAAATATGGTCATTTGATGATTTATCTTTATTCAGTAAAAAATTGTCAATTTGGCCAAATTTCCAAAATTGAAATTTTCAAGGTCGATGCGCGACCCCTAAATATTGATCGATTTTGGTAAAAATGGTGTCAGTGTACTTCCACTGAACCAAATCATGGGAAAAACTTTGACCAGCTATAATATTTTACAAAAAGTGAAAAGTGATCCACCCTACTGTACAGTATCACGGATACGCATTTACGAGTTAAAGTTGATATTCATTTTAAGTACAGTATTTACCATTTGTTGTAATTTATGTATTAAAATAAATATTTTCCTATGGATCCAGACTTTCGGCCCACCCTGTATATATATATATATATATATATATATATATATATATATATAATATATATATACGAGGGTAATTCAATAAGTATCCGCACTTTTTATTTTCAAAATTTTATTTTCACATCTGATAGATTATAAACACATCACTTCCCAACATAGTCTACCTGTTTCTTAATACACTTAGTCCAGCGATCTACAAGCTTCCTAATGCCATCACAAAAGAATGTTTTTGGCTGTGTGCGTAGCCAGTCATGCACCGCCTCCTTCAGGTCATCATCGCCTTGGAATCGCTGACCTCTCAAAGTGTCTTTTAGTGGTCCAAATAGGTAAAAATCCGAAGGTGCCATGTCTGGACTGTAGGCTGGATGGTCGAGAACTTCAAATTTAAGTTCTTGAAGGCATTTTCTAGTCTGTGCAGCGGTATGAGGGCGCGCATTGTCGTGTAACAAAATAACACCTTCCGACAATCTCCCTCTCCGTTTTGTGCGAATTGCTTGCTTTAACTCATTCCGAAGCATGTCAGAATACGATGCACTCGTTACTGTAGTTCCACGCTTTAGATAATGTTCAATAGGGCGGAGTGAAAAACTCATTTTTCGAATTTTCAAATTGGCTAGTGTGGAAAATGTGTGGAGTAGTGAGGAAATAAGCTGGTATAAATTTAAAATCATAACATTAATATCTTCAGGTGCCACAATGACCTTCAATATTGAAAAAAATTGAAAAAAGCAGATTTTAACCAATAATTATAGAAGAGTCCACGATGCACAATAGACAAGAATTTATTCACACTTGTATAAAAATAGCTCAGTCAACCTTTAAAAAAAGTTTCTATTCTCTAAAAACAGTTTTCTATAGTCAGCTCACTCAGCTGTCACGTGAGTACCTCGGTTCAGTGTAGCTGTCGCTCTCGTAGCAGGTGGGTGTTCTGTTGGTGGCGTTACTCAGATAGTCTAAACTATATTTCTTATATATTTTGCATTTCTGTATTGTGTTGCCCTAAGTTTGCCATGTACTATTAACTGAAATTAACGTATAATTGATATTAGCTCTTTCTTTTTCAGATTTGTATACTTTCAAAATGTCTCGAGTTTGTGCAAAATCAACCAGGGCCTCAACTGAGTGCCCCATGTTTGGTATGGGGGAAGATTTGTGGCACAGGAATCTTCCTACATACGAAGGAGTTTTTAAATATTACTTGTTTGTAAGAAACGATTTGAAACAGAATACTAATAAAGATCCTTCAATATCTCAAATATTAGAACAAGTTGTTGATAAATTGAAAACAATTTGGGAAAGTGCTTCCGTCCCAATTCTGTCAGACAGGCGAATTGAAACAATGTTCAGAAGCTACCACGAAAAGTATCGTGTCATTATGAAGCCATACCAAAGCAGAAAAAATTCTGAAGCTTACAAAGCAAAGATTGATATGTTCAAAAAAGAAGCACACACGAAACTTTTTGACATTGCAGCGTGCAAGTGCAAAGTACTAACACAATGTTCTTGTCCCAAAGAAAAAACGGTTCCAAAGGAAGAAGTGACGTTCCTCTTAGATCAAAGGAGTGAAAGAAAACTGTTTATTGATAGAGTAGATATTACACTCTCAAAGAAAAAAGCATCTACGTTGCTAAGAAAGCAAAAAGAAGCTGTGAGGCTCACCAAAGAATCTTCACAGGAGAAATTGCAGGATAAAAATGTTGAATTATCATCATCGACATCAAATAGTGAAAGTGAATCTGGCGAAATATCAGACGATACATTTCCAGAGCCAGTTAGCTCGAAGAGAAAGCTCGAGCAACCTGAAGAACAATTATTCAAGAAAAGGAAAACTACAAATCTACCTTCAGTGGCTACTGCTTGTGACAGGACTGCAGTTTCAGATCGAGCTGCAGCATTCATTGTTAGTGCAGTATTGCAAGATATTGGAGAAGTTTCTATTGACAATACATCTGAAGTAGTGGATAGGAGTAAAATCAGAAGAGAAAGACAAAAGAAGAGATCAGAAATTATGAAAGATCAAAATCAGGTCCCAATCAGAGGAATCTATTTTGATGGTCGAAAAGATTCTACACTCTTCCAAGAAAAAAAAGAGTCCAAAGTATATCAGAAGAAGGTAACAGAAGAACATATCACTTTAGTGAGAGAACCTGGTTCAGATTATTTGGGCCATTATTCTGTGAATTCTGGATCAGCTGAAGAAATATGTAAAGGAATGTTTGAGTATATTGGAAATAATGACATGAACCTGGAAAACCTTGTTGCCATTGGATGCGATGGTGCAGCAGTCAACACTGGAGAAAAGGGAGGCGTTATAAGGCTTATAGAATTGAAGCTGAAGAAGCCAGTTCAACATTTAGTGTGCCAGCTCCATGCCAATGAATTGCCATTACGCCATTTAGTTGCAAAGCTGGATGGAAAAACATCTGGCCCCCGCGGATTCACCGGTCCTATTGGCAGGGAATTAGAGAACTGTGAGAGTCTTCCTATTGTCGAGTTTGAAAGGATTGATGCTGAGGAACCAACTGTAGACTGTGAAGATCTTAGCATCGACCAAAATATCTAATTGATATTCATCAGGCATAACAAAGGGATATTGCTCTCCAGATCTTGCTCATCGTAGTCCAGGCAAAATGGCACATTCACGATGGCTGACTACAGCAAATCGTTTGCTTCGTCTATACGTTTCAACTGTAAGTCCATCTGAGAACCTCATGAACATTGCTTCTTTTATAATGAAGGTCTACATCCCAATGTGGTTTTCTATTAAGCAAAGTACGTCTTTTGTCAATGGCTCAAAACATGTTTTCAAAACTATTGAACTAACAAGAACACTGAATGACGAAGTAAAGGATATTGTAAACCCTGTCATACAAAGAAATGCATTTTTTGCAAATCCAGAAAATATTCTAGCATCAATGATTCATGATGACCGCAGCGCCATAAGAGAATTAGCGTGGAGGCGAATAAAGAAAGCAAGGCAAACAAACAAGGAAAAAGTTGTGAGGCGTTTCACAGTACCTGTTATTCAATTTGAAGCTACTGATTATACTGATTTAATTAATTGGCAAAAATGCATTGTCACTGAACCACCTGTGACAAGACACCTGACAGAAAATGAGATTGAAGAATTCATAGAAAACAAGAGTACCCCTCCATTCGAGAAATTCCCTTGTCATACACAAGTAGTAGAAAGAATGGTAAAATTAGTGACTGAAGCATCATCAAAAGGTTTTGATTGAACGCGCGAGATGGCTTCATAAGATCAACACTTCAGTCACGTAAAAAAATGCCATCATTCGAAAGTAAAGCTGAATATAAAGTTTAAATAAAACGTTAATAGAAAAAAACATGCGCAAGGATGGGTGGTTGGGAGGGCATGGGTGGAGCTCGACACGCAGCCACCTCCTCGTGGTGAGTTCTGGATTATTTAGATCATTAATCAAAAACATTGATCTAAATAAACTAAGAGCTGCGTAATTCAGTAACTATTTTGGTAATTGGAACACTTAATATATAATAATAAGTAAGTTTCAGTTATTGTACTAATGCAGAATATAAGAAAATCATTATATTTCACTTTTTTCGACGGCTTTGTGGCACCTGAAGATATAATTTCGCAGGACTAATATTTATGCACAGTCATTATCTATAGCACCCACATATTTTCCGCACTAGCCATATTTGAATTTCGAAAAAAGGTTTAAAAACCTCATTTTCGATCCGCCCTAATGTTCAAGGATAGGGCCTCGTGTATCCCAAAACAGTGTTAGCATAACTTTACCTGCTGACGGCTGCGCTTTAAACTTCCTTGCAACGGGAGATGTTGGATGCTTCCATTGCATGCTCTGTTGTTTGCTTTCTGATTCATAGTGATGGATCCAGGTTTCATCTCCAGTGATAATGCGCTCCAAAAAGTTTTCACCTTCATTATAATACCGCGCCAAAAGACGAGAGCAGACATCCATACGATTATGCTTGTGCTCTTCTGTCAACTCTTTGGGCACCCATCTTGCACAAACCTTGTGAAAGCCAAGAATGTCATGAACTATCGAATAGGCTGACCCTTGATTGATGTCTAATGAAGATGCAATTTCTTTTATTGTTAATCTTCTGTCATCGAAAATCATGGTTCTGGCTTCTTCCTACTTGTCACCACTGGTTGATGTTGACGGTCGTCCTGAGCGCTGAGCATCTGTCACACATGTCCCACCTTCCTTGAACATTTGAATCCACTCGTACACACTTCGCCGTGGTAACGCATTATTCCCATACTGAGCACATAAACGCGTGTGAATTTTAGCTCCTTTCACACCTTCTGCCCACAAAAAACGAACCACGGATCTCTGTTCTTCCTGAGTACAAATTGAAAGCGGCACAGCCATGCTCACTACTCGTACGATATGTGACAGCTACGAGTAGCCTAAATAAGCCTATACTGTTGCTAGCTTAAATAAGCCGATATTGTTGCTAGCCTAAATAAGCCTATAGATCTCAGTTTGGCTCGTTATTACGAGTATATATTATATATACAGGGTGTCTCAAAAGTCACTATCTATTTCGGTGACATTAGATGTTTTTTTAAAAAATGCTATGCTGGCATAAAGATATGTACTTCTGGTGCAAATTTGTGTATTTAAAAAAAGTTAATTGGTTTATTATCTTGACATGCTTGAACAATTCCTCGAACCTCAACTTCTTACAGATGGCATTCTTGACACAGTAGTTTTTCAGCAGGATGGAGCACCGTGCCATTATGCAATAATTGTACGTGATTATCTTGACAGACGCTTCCCCGGTCGCTGGATTGGTCGTGGAGGAACACAACCATGGGCAGCACGTTCACCCGATTTAACACCATTAGATTTTTTCGCCTGGGGTTTCATTAAGTCTAAGGTGTACACTGGTAGAAGAATTAGTGATGTAGCCGAACTTCGAAATCGTATTACCGATGCAGTTCAGAAAATAACACCTCAAATGCTGGAAAGTGTGTTCCGGGAAACAACTTATCGCTTTGAGCTCTGTAGAGACACTGATGGTCGCCATGTGGAGACAGATAAATAAATAGCACTAATTCTTTGTGGCACTTACTTTGAAATAAATATATTTTTCATGTCTTAAACCAGTTTTTCGTAATTCCCATTATTTTTCAAAATAGATAGTGACTTTTGAGACACCCTGTACTATATTATCACTAAAATAAAAAGTGCGGATACTTATTGAAGTACCCTCATATATATATATATATATATATATGGGGCGGATCTAGGGGGGAGGGTCGGCGACGTCCGGCCCCCTCAATTTCTTGCAAGTGCCCTATTTGAATGATGTGCAGCCTATGACTCTGAAAACAAATGTTGTTTTTGTAAATAGATCATGGTTATTTTATTTTATTCAAATTCTATTTTGAGTCTTTATCTGTATACATTGTATTTCCAAATCTGTAGTTGCAGTGGTTTTCCTAGGTGCCCTTAGTACTGGTGCAGCCATATCACTATTTTTATCTTCATCTTATTCTGATAGGCCCGTAGCCAGGGGGCGTCAAACGACCCCCCCCCCCCGTTCGATCCCCCCATCTTGACAGGAAAGGTCCACTTTTGTAACCATAGTTATAATTTATGATGTGGTATTATAATACAGTATATAACATAATTTACTAAATAAACACTAGCTTTTTTTGCATTTTCTTTTGAAACTTGACAAACTTCTCTAAACTACTCCAAATCCCCTCCGCAGTGACTAGGTCGTTGCACCAAAAGGTCCGCCTTTCCATAATTTCGATCCCCTCCCCCCCTTGGGAAGTCCTGGCTACGGGAGTGAATAGTTCTTTTAATTGGCAAGACATTTGTAATTGTTTGAAACGTTTTCTGTGATAATTGTTGTACCCAAATGAATTTTTTTTTTGTATCATATTTGAATGAGACTGATCTAATAAAACAATACAATTAATTTTACATTCGCTCATTGATGGTCTGTTTTAAGAAACAACTTTTAGTACTGTGCCCTTTTTTCTTTGGATCCCCCCCTACTGAAATGCCTAGATCCGCCCTTATATATATATATATATATATATATATATATATATATATATATATATATATATATATATATATATATAAACTTTAATTGCAATAACCGCAACAATATAAAATTACACCAATCCGCAAGGGAAAAAATATAAAATTAATTATAAAACAGTGTTTAAAAAGGCTAATTAATTTCGGCTGGTCACAAACAAGCCCTTTTCAAAGTCATAAACTAATTAAAATATCTAACAAAGTTATAAAACTTCCGTCCTGCGGAAGAGCTAAGGTTAAAATGATTGTGTGAAGGCATAAACACGGACAGAGAGATGGTAGCTGTCGTACATCTGGCAGTTGGCAAAGGCAAACTATTGCCCAGATTTCAAACCTTCGAGATGAGAAATCTATAAGTAAAAATCAATCTTCTACATCTGGCAGCCGGTCACGAACCGAAATTGCCCTAAAATATTTTAAAATATTAAAAATAAAGCTATCCGTACTGTAGGACAACTTAATATTGGAAATGGTGTTTTCTGCCAAAATATAAAATGTCTCCTATATTTGTCTCTGTTCCTGGTCCCTGACCTTTATGATAGGTTTAGAATCCTGGAAGTTAAAAATATGATTATGCTGTTCCTTATGCTGAACTAGGCTACTATAAGTATTACCCAATCTCAGGTCACGTTTGTGAGAATTAATCCTTCTCTGAAAATCAATTGTCTCCCCGATGTATTTTTGAAAGCAGCCTCCACATGGGATTTCATAAACTACGCCAGAATTGTTGGAGGCTTTAGTAATATATATATGTTAACCCCTCCGTCTATGGCCCGTGTTGGTTCGAAGTCGACGGGGGTTCTAGTTAGGTGGCAGCAACGGATGTGTGACTTGAAGTAGTTTTCTTCTATATTACTCTCCGAGTTCTTCTATAGTGGCTCGGAGGACTCTGATAGACTTACTCAAAATGCTGAAGGTTCCGGACTCTTCTTATAGCGTATCCGGAAAGTTTAATGACTAAGTTCTTCTGAAGAGAGCAAGGCTCGAAGGGGAAAATAAAAAGTTTCTCTTACTGTAATTTACTGCTAAAATGTACAGGTAGTGCTCAGCCTCTGAATTAGCTTCTGAATGACAATGGAAGATTTTTAGTGGGTTTATATACCCAAAAACTGCTAACATCATTATTATTAAATGCTAAAAAGGCTGTATTATTTTTGCACAATATTCGAAAATAAAGTAAATTTTTAGCTGTGGTAAGGCTTGAACGAGTAAACAAAATATTTGAAGACGAAACCATATTTTTATCTTAAACCGCGACTTTTCAGATCTGATGTTATCATGATCTGCCAAGTTAACTAAAAGTGGAAATCGGACTATGCATCTTTACACTAAAATATGCATATGAGTAAAATTTTAAGGTTTAAGATGTACAATTTTAATGCTTAGGCAAGACATGATCTCATCTTTTATAACGAAAGGAATGTATACAAAATATGAACATTGCAAAGCTTAAGCACGATTCCTTATTAAGCGAAATCTAAAAAAATGATTATGAGATTTAAAAAAACAACAGGTCACCACTCACCAATTATTTGGCGAAGTAGAAAGCAAATCAAAAATTTTATCCAAACTGCGTTGGGCGATTTTGGTCCTTATGTAAAAATGAATACACACACGTACATAGTACATATGAGTATAGGCATTATATAAAGTTAAATATATAAGAATATACAGGATTATATAAATACATGAACCATATAACACATGAATTTTTAAAATGGATACTTTTTCTTAAAATGGATACAAGAACTATATAAATGAATACAAGAATTACATGAAGAATAAGATAGTATAGGAATATGGGAATTATTTATGGTTCATTTTTACAGGGCTCTTCCGTCTAGAATGATATTAGCAGTGGTGGGCACCGTTAACCAAAAAGTTAACTTCGTTAACCGCTAATCCGTTAACCAAAGCTGGGCACAAACCGTTAATCGTTAATTAACGAAGTTAACTTTTTCGTTAACGATTTAACTTTTAAGTTAACTTTGAAAATCATTATCGGACTAATTAACTTCCGTTACATTTAACTTCCGTTAACTCAAGTCCGTTAACCCAAAAAATTCATAAATAAACGTTTAAAAGTTTCTATTATTTTCAGTGCTGAGCAGGTGCGCAATTAATCCGCCACTGTTAATAGTGATGAACGAATTTCCATTTCCGCAGTGCAAAATCAGGCGATATATTTGTTTCCGTCGCCACAATTTGTGTCTTACCAAATATGGTAGTTATTTATGGCATTGGTTTGAGCAAAACATGGTCGACTGTAAAATCAGGCGGAAAGATTTGCCATTTGAGTTGAATGTTTCAACTTCTTTCAAGAAATATCACGAGCATTTTAAGGCACTTTCAATAATATATATGTAACAATTACAACAAATAACTACATTCGTTTCATTTGCAGTCTGTCTCTTGCGCAACATGTTTATGCTAGTGAATATTTAAAAATAATCGTTGTCAAGTAAGTCATGTATATTTATAATATGTCTGTGAGTACCTTATTAGTAGTCTCCTTGATACATTTCAAGAACCATAAAACTGATCAGGTAAGATTTCAATTCTCATGTCACTTTGATGACATAAATTAAGTCAATTGATGTCTTACAATGGGAGCGTTTTCACCTTAACCCTTTATGTCCTGGCGGTACTTCTAGGTACCACATCTTTAAAATCTCCATAATTATTTTTCTACCCGGTTGATCCTGCCGGTACTTTCAAGTCCCAATGTGAATTAGTTTCTTTATGGATAATAGATGGCGTTGAGAAGTAAATGTGAGCGTGTGGCGCCAGAGGCTGTTTACTCTTTAGTATCTCTGCTGTGAAGACCGAAGAAATTTCAGTGCAATTACTTCCCGAATATTCTGTGCCATATCTGTTCCAAATAACAAAGGTAAGGGTTATTTTATTTTTTATCTTGTTCTTGAAATGTTCAAGAATGCTTCAAACAATTGTTGTTCTTGTTTATTATTTTTAAGTGTGAAATAATAAAGGATTTATTGAGTCAACTTCTAAGTACCAACAGGACAAAAGGGGCATAAGTCTACATCATTTTCTTTTGGTTTTCTTTCAATTTTATGGATGACTATTTTAATTTATGTGGAAATATTTGAACTTGAACTCGTGTTTACACAAGATTGCGCTTGCGCTTTGCAACATTGCGCAAGCTAAATAGTCAGATTGCGCATGATAGTGAACAGTGGATTGCGCTTGCGCACCTTAATTTTTGATTGCGCTGTCCAGCTCTGATTATTTTCTGATTTTCAATACAGACACTTGTGTGATTTTGAATTTTATAAATCATGATGGCATCTCAACAAGAACAAGCTCAGAACCCCTGGCCCCACCTGGACGACTACTTCTTGTTCAAGTCAAGGGAAGGAGACAAATTGATTTTCAACTGCAAGCTGTGCCTGCCCAAGACTGTGCCAATCAAGGGGCACCTGACAAGCCTCAACAACCTCAAGCAGCACATCAAGAGGAACCACCCAGCCAAGTTCATGCAGTTTGATGAGAAGATCAAGGCAGGTTCATCTCGTGGAAAAGCCTGGCTGGAGACCAACTCCAAGGACTTGCTGACAGATGCTGCCTTCTTGGGTGAGCAAGTGTTGGTGGACTTGTTCATCAAGTTCAACACAGCTATCCCCTCCAGTGCTGCAGTGGAGTGTTTGTTCTCTATGGGCAAGGACATCCTGAGGGCCAAGAGATCATCCCTGTCTGATGAAAACTTTGATATGCTAATTTTCATGAAAGGCAACATGCATCTCATGGACAAAATGGAGAACGAGAAGAAGAGAGAAAATTAAATTATATATATATTGTGTTTTTCATTTTTTTATAATAAAAGTTAACGTTAACGGTTTATCGGTAACTTCCGTTACATGTTTAACGAATTAACGGATTAACGGTTAACGAAGTTAACTTTTTGGTTAACGGATTAGCGGTTAACGAAGTTAACTTTTTGGTTAACGGTGCCCACCACTGCCGTTAACCAAAAAGTTAACTTCGTTAACCGTTAATCCGTTAATTCGTTAAACATGTAACGGAAGTTACCGATAAACCGTTAACGTTAACTTTTATTATAAAAAAAATGAAAAACAATATAGTATATATAATTTAATTTTCCCTCTTCTTCTCGTTCTCCATTTTGTCCATGAGATGCATGTTGCCCTTCATGAAAATTAGCATATCAAAGTTTTCATCAGACAGGGATGATCTCTTGGCCCTCAGGATGTCCTTGCCCATAGAGAACAAACGCTCCACTGCAGCACTGGAGGGGATGGCTGTGTTGAACTTGATGAACAAGTCCACCAACACTTGCTCACCCAAGAAGGCAGCATCTGTCAGCAAGTCCTTGGAGTTGGTCTCCAGCCAGGTCTTGACCAAGTTCTGGGCCTTGCCCTTGAGTGACCTGTGGCTTCTGCTGCTCTCTTTTGTCTGGATGACAGCACTGAAGAAGTCATCCTCCTCCTCCTCCTCGTTGTTGCTGCCTCCACTGTTGCTGCCCACTTCGTTGGATGTGGTACCTGGAAGTACCGCCAGGACATAAAAGGTTAAGGTGAAAACGCTCCCATTGTAAGACATCAATTGACTTAATTTATGTCATCAAAGTGACATGAGAATTGAAATCTTACCTGATCAGTTTTATGGTTCTTGAAATGTATCAAGGAGACTACTAATAAGGTACTCACAGACATATTATAAATATACATGACTTACTTGACAACGATTATTTTTAAATATTCACTAGCACAAACATGTTGCGCAAGAGACAGACTGCAAATGAAACGAATGTAGTTATTTGTTGTAATTGTTACATATATATTATTGAAAGTGCCTTAAAATGTTCGTGATATTTCTTGAAAGAAGTTGAAACATTCAACTCAAATGGCAAATATTTCCGCCTGATTTTACAGTCGACCATGTTTTGCTCAAACCAATGCCATAAATAACTACCATATTTGGTAAGACACAAATTGTGGCGACGGAAACAAATATATCGCCTGATTTTGCACTGCGGAAATGGAAATTCGTTCATCACTATTAACAGTGGCGGATTAATTGCGCACCTGCTCAGCACTGAAAATAATAGAAACTTTTAAACGTTTATTTATGAATTTTTTGGGTTAACGGACTTGAGTTAACGGAAGTTAAGTGTAACGGAAGTTAATTAGTCCGATAATGATTTTCAAAGTTAACTTAAAAGTTAAATCGTTAACGAAAAAGTTAACTTCGTTAATTAACGATTAACGGATTAACGGTTTGTGCCCAGCTTTGGATATTAGTATAATAATGTAACATCCTAACTAATGCTAACTAGATGATAACTATGGGTTTTATAATACAGAGTTATATATACAACATAAGTCGGGTGGTTAAGTCTAGTTCACGTGGTCTGGGTACGCACTCTTGGTCGTGCATAAATAGTTTCATGTTCCGCAGGGCCGGACTTTCACCTGCTGAGGCCCTAAGCTATATGAAATTTGAGGCCCTTCTCTAAAAAAATTCGGGTAAAAAAATTTAAAATAATTATTACTATAATTATTTTTTATATTAATGTTAATGATAAAGAAAAAAATAATATATATATATATATATATAATATATATATATATGTATAATTTTTGATGAATTAGTGTTAAAGAATAAAAACTAATGATAAAATAAAAATATATTTAAAAAAATGAGGCCCCCGAGGGTGTGTGGCCCTAAGCTATAGCTTATTTAGCTTATAGGTAAGTCCAGCACTGATGTTCCGTGTCACTTGGTTTTCTACGTTCCCAAAACGTATCCCAAAAGTCATCCAATCCCCAGAAACCAGTCCATTCCCAGCCTCAGTCGAATATACAACCCGTACAAGGTTACCCTTAATAACTCATACCCATTCCCGTCGCAAATTAAATTTAAACCCGTCATAGAGATCTTAAATCTCTCCATAAAACCTGTAACCATCCTACCCGAACTACATGCCCCTGAATGGAATGATCAATTGAGCCGGTTTAAAATTTCTGATGATAACCAAAATAATCTCTTACAAATACTACAACCGGTAATCATTTTCTCAACATCTGCCGTTAGTATCATTATTGTATGTACTATTATCCTCGGTATATTTGTGGTGAAAAGATCATTCTGGGAACAAAGAAAACCAAGTGACACGGAACATGAAACTATTTATGCACGACCAAGAGTGCGTACCCAGACCACGTGAACTAGACTTAACCACCCGACTTATGTTGTATATATAACTCTGTATTATAAAACCCATAGTTATCATCTAGTTAGCATTAGTTAGGATGTTACATTATTATACTAATATCATTCTAGAGGGAAGAGCCCTGTAAAAATGAACTATATAAATGAATACAAGAATTACATGAAGAATAAGATAGTGGAGGGCAGACGAGTTGTTTATTTGGTTGCGGGAATCAGCAATGCCGGACGTCGCTATCTGACATCATAGAATAAGCTGATAGATCTTTGGTGAGGAAAAGGTAAGGTGGTACGGTGGGTAAATACAATCGATAGACATTAGAGTTGTTTTGGTAGGGTGTTGGGAAAGGGTGAAATTTATATACGTCATAAGTGAGGACATCGAAAAATGGTATAATTATGAGGTATGTGTAGGGGCGTGGTCCATGTACAGTCCAGGTGTATTCTAGAAATTGAGGGTAATTAGTGTGGTTGAGTGGGAATATGGGTGACAATTTTAATTGTGACTGGGGGTGTGTGAATCAAGGACTGAAGTATTTCCCATGGTATTAGGGTGGAAAGAGTGATTTTTCCATGGGCTAGCTGGGTTGCACGCAAAATCTTGGAATGAATCGTAGTTATTCGTTGTAAGTATTATTCGATTAGGGTTACTTGTAGGTTCATTGTCTCTATTAATTCTAGATATCTTTTGTGTTCTTTGTATTGAGCTAACATGGATTCAAGGTATGTGAATCTGTCCGAAAGGGAGTGAAGGAAGCGATTGTTTTCGTGTAATGACCTAATAGTTTGTTCTAACATGTGTCCATTATATTGTCGATTTCGCGCGAAGAGATTCAATTTAAGTTCAATTCTTTTAATATCTTCTTCGGTTGCTAATCCGAATAAACCTTTGAACAGTTTTCCTCCTATATCTATCAGTCCCCTTTTACTTCTTTGGTTAACGTTTTCTGAATTTTTAGTTTCAGTTTGTATCCATGGTAAGGCTAATATTTCCGATAGGGCGCGTGCTGTAGTTTGAATATTTTCGAGGGTATTTTCTAACAGAACGCGACTAATCTGATCTTTTCCTTGGAAAGAATTCTGGACTTTACTTTCAAACGTTTTTAATTGGGTTTGTATCTGAAGGAGATTGATTTTAATTTTAGCAGGGGGTTGCAAATTTATATAAAGGTCTGCGTGCCCTTTCAAAAATTTACCTTCTGCAAGTTTTTCTATAACAACTCCGGTAAAAAATTTAATGCTAGGGCTACAAGAGTAAATAATTTGGAAAATTATAAGGGGGACAATTTTATTCATTTCTACGCCTTAGGTTATACGGAGCTGGGGGTAGTTGTGTGGATACTTGTGTTTGTGGGCGAAGGGGTCGGCCTCGTTTTGGTGGCAATGGGGGTCGACCGTTGAGCTCGGATTCTGAGCGGGTTCGTTTATGTGAAGGTTCTTATTAATGTGTTCTAATTAGGTCTGCTTGACCGATCTTAATTTATGGAATGATCACTTAAGGGGTTTTCCTAACTACACTATCTAAAAATAAATGCACAACAATTTGCCTAACTAGGGGAAAATTTGAAAAGATTGCAAACAAAAATAAAAATGTAAACAAAATTTCACTCGAATGTACGTGAAGATATGGTAATACTATGTTTGGTACATTAAATAAAATTATACTATACTAACTAGAATAGTAAAAATAACTGAAAATAACTGTGACAATAATTCTGTGACAATATTGTTTTCAATAAAAAGAATGTATCACTGGTGTCTGAAGTGTTCACTGTGTTTTTTGTTAATTCTGGCTCAATACTAAATATTAACTGTTAATAATACTGACTTTTCAAATGTTTAGAAATTATTTTAAAAAAGAGTTTTGTACTTAACAAGATTCCTACGGCGAAATCCTTAGAGACGTGTCCTGAAGACGTGTCTTGCTGGCCACTTGTTCTTGGATGAAAACTAGGCGTGGAGAACTTGGAGTCGTGACGCACCGGTTCAAGGGTGGATGTGACGACCTAGAAGTCGTGACACGCCGGTCAACTGGGTGTTGGTTCTGGTTCCAGAGTCTGGAAGACTGGAAGAATCCTGGAGTCGTGAAGATCCTGGTTAAAGGGTCGCCAGTTGTTAACCCCTCCGTCTATGGCCCGTGTTGGTTCGAAGTCGACGGGGGTTCTAGTTAGGTGGCAGCAACGGATGTGTGACTTGAAGTAGTTTTCTTCTATATTACTCTCCGAGTTCTTCTATAGTGGCTCGGAGGACTCTGATAGACTTACTCAAAATGCTGAAGGTTCCGGACTCTTCTTATAGCGTATCCGGAAAGTGTAATGACTAAGTTCTTCTGAAGAGAGCAAGGCTCGAAGGGGAAAATAAAAAGTTTCTCTTACTGTAATTTACTGCTAAAATGTACAGGTAGTGCTCAGCCTCTGAATTAGCTTCTGAATGACAATGGAAGATTTTTAGTGGGTTTATATACCCAAAAACTGCTAACATCATTATTATTAAATGCTAAAAAGGCTGTATTATTTTTGCACAATATTCGAAAATAAAGTAAATTTTTAGCTGTGGTAAGGCTTGAACGAGTAAACAAAATATTTGAAGACGAAACCATATTTTTATCTTAAACCGCGACTTTTCAGATCTGATGTTATCATGATCTGCCAAGTTAACTAAAAGTGGAAATCGGACTATGCATCTTTACACTAAAATATGCATATGAGTAAAATTTTAAGGTTTAAGATGTACAATTTTAATGCTTAGGCAAGACATGATCTCATCTTTTATAACGAAAGGAATGTATACAAAATATGAACATTGCAAAGCTTAAGCACGATTCCTTATTAAGCGAAATCTAAAAAAATGATTATGAGATTTAAAAAAAACAACAGGTCACCACTCACCAATTATTTGGCGAAGTAGAAAGCAAATCAAAAATTTTATCCAAACTCGCGTTGGGCGATTTTGGTCCTTATGTAAAAATGAATACACACACGTACATACATATGAGTATAGGCATTATATAAAGTTAAATATATAAGAATATACAGGATTATATAAATACATGAACCCAGGTCCGGCGCCAGTCAATTTGGCGCCCTTAGCAGGACTGCAGCTGGCGCCCCCACCCGCCTCCCACTTCACGATTGGGTTTGCCCACAAAGTAATCAAGGTACCATATTGAAGAAACTATTTGCCTTACACTGATCTATTTTAATTTGCTAATACATACATTTATTATAAAATTATAAAATCATTTCACAGTTCAAGAAAGTGTCATGACCAATCAAAACAGCGAGTAAAGCGAGGCATTGTAGTAACAAATCAGAACGCTCAAAAGTGCTAAAATATGCGTGCAAAAAGGACATATCTACTGTTTTTTCCAAGCAAGAAGGGCATATGTCACATAAAAACAGTTATTCGCTTATTGACGACTCCCGGAACTCATATTAAGCCTTAAATAAGCCGAGTCGCTTATTGATGACTCCCGTCTGTGCGCGCAACATTTTTAAATCGCTTATTTACGACTCCCGTCCCTAAAGGGTTAAAGGTCGTGATAGTGAAAGTTCTATAATGACCCAATAAGATGAATAAGTTAATTATGTAAATATCAGTCAAGCTAAACTGGTGTACATACGTCGTACAACCTTTCATCATTTGTCTATGCTTCTCATTCCTTCATTATTTTTTTCATGTTGTTCTTACATAATACTATCAGACGTGCACAGGGCGGGAGGCGCTGGCGCCCCCCAGATCTTTGGCGCCCTTAGCATTTACTAACCTCGCCTAATGGAAGCGGCGGCCCTGCATGAACCATATAACACATGAATTTTTAAAATGGATACTTTTTCTTAAAATGGATACAAGAACTATATAAATGAATACAAGAATTACATGAAGAATAAGATAGTATAGGAATATGGGAATTATTTATGGTTCATTTTTACATATATATATATATATATATATTCTGTTTCATCTTAATTTGTAAATGTTCAGTTGCAGGTTCAGTTATTTCCACTACAATTTGTGAACTAGTAGAAGGAGCACATGATGTAGCAATTCCAACGAATTCAGTCCGAGGGCAAATAAGCCTTGGTTTACTTGATGCTTTTATTATTAGTTTTCTGGGTGCTGCTGCAGGACTTAGGCGTTTTCTTTTGTTAGTGAACAGCTCATCACATATCACTATCCGTTTTATGTTTGGGCTAAATTTTAGATCCACCTTCGGTTTTAGAGAAACTAAAAACCACTTACTTTTTGTGGAAGTTTCTACATTGTTACAGAGTACCACAGCATCCTTTAAAGGAATTTGCATTTATTTACAATACACAACTTTAATTAACTTTGAGTATGAGACACCATCAGTTTTTTTTGTTTACAGTTGAGTCATTATGTCATCAAACCTCAACGTCTTTGATTGGCTGCAAAAATATCCTCCATCCGACGGTCCTAGTTGCATGATTATAATGTTGCAATTTTTGAGAATATTAATTGGTGATTATATCGCAAATGACATGGCTTGAAGTTGAAATAAAAAATAAATTTTTCTAGTGTATTTTGGCGTGCTGTGTTCAAATATAACCTTCATTTCTTGTGCAAATGAACAGAAATACGTGTTTGGGTCATGCAATGACAATGTATTTCTGTTCATTTGCACAAGAAATGAAGGTCATATTGGAACAAAGCACACCAAAATACACATGAAAAATATATTTTTGACTACATTTTATCCAATAAAGCATAACCTAACATGTTCATGTTACGAGATGTCGTAAACGACGCATTACCAGAGGAAACGTGCAAAACACCTCAAAATTAACCAGAAAAGTTTGCTATCGTCATTTTCGTTTAAACTAACGAAAATATCACGACTTAACCTAACCAATCATCAAGGGCGTACAGTTGACCTAACTGGGCATTCAATTAACCTAACCAGGCATTCAGTTGACCTAACTGGGCATTCAATTAACCTAATCGGGCATTCGATTAATCATTTAATTAATCATCTAGGGCACATGACGAATCAAGTTCTCAAGGTCGAAACCACACGAACGGCACGTCATAATTCTAACACAAACACCACTAAACTGAATCCAATTAGAAAAAAAAATAGCCAGAACAGAAACCAAGAAACTAATTAAGTCGCAGAGTAACATGACGTCATACCACCCCCGACTACAAATACACTAAATATATATATATTTATATTATTATTATTATTTTCGACAATAGTTTGCACAAAAAATGAGTGACAAATTTGAATAAAGCGACTAAAACTACCTCATAAAAAGTTATTTTGATTTACAGTCCAGCCCATGTCATTTAAAACATATTAACCTATTAGGTAATTAAGAAATTATAAATTAAATATGTAATTTTATAAAAATAAATTTTGTACGTTGAAATTACTTAAAATTTGCCTGATTCACCCTCATTTTAAAAATGTATATACCTATTTGGCTACTCAGTTGGGGGGTTTGAAGTGTAGGTATTTTTACAAAAGTAATCCCCTAGACTATATATTTATATCGACTATGGCACAAGAGACAGTTTTGTGAACTATTGGTTAGTTTCTGTTTTCGTTTCTCTGATATAGTGCATTGTGAATTGGGTATAAGACCTATTGTAGGTTAGTCCGAGGAAGTTGGGAGAAAATAGGAAAAAACAAATGAAAATAGGGAGAGATGCAAAAGTGAGCGGAACTTCGGGATTTGTTATAGGTTTTGTTATACGTCTGTGGTGAAATTAGTCTTTGACTGTGTCCTACTGAAGTATTTTTAAATTCCATATGGTTCTGGAATGTCGGGTCTTTTGCAAAGATGTCAACGATTTGAGTTACTTATCTATCATCATATAATGTAAAGGAATAAATAAGAGAATATATAAATAATATAAATGTACACACACGCACACATATATATAGCCCAAGTCCGACCTAAATTTCGAGAAAAAGTCAAGCCTTGGCTAACTAGACCTGGTCAGAGCCAAAGTTGGTCATCATGCAGAAAATGACGGCCTGAAGTTGAATTCAAAAATACATTTTTCTAGTGTATTTTGGTGTGCTCTGTTTAAATATAACTTTAATTTGTGCAAATGAGCAGAAATACGTGTTTGGGCCATGCAATGACAACTGTATTTCTGTTCATTTGCACAAGAAATGAAGGTCATATTCGAACAAAATACACCAAAATACACTTGAAAAATGTATTTTTGACTACATTTTATACAATAAAGCATAATCTAACATGTTCATGTTACGAGATCTCGTAAACTACGCATTACCACAGGAAATGTTCAAAATACCTCAAAGTTAACCAGAAAAGTTTGCTCATCATTTTTGTTTAAACTAACAAAAATATCACAACTTAACAACCAATCATCAAGGGTGTACGGTTGACCTAACCGGGCATTCCATTAACCTAACCGGGCATTCCATTAACCTAACCGGGCATTCCATTAACCTAACCGGGCATTCAGTTAACCTAACAGGTTAATATTGGTTATTTCACCTAAATATCTTCTGATCTTTTCGTATTAGGCGCTTACTGTCACATTTTGGGCAAGCTAAAGATGAGAGAATAACGCCATAATTGATAAAAACATCCAATGCTTTGTCTTTATATAGGGCACATGATGAATCAAGTTCTCAAAAGTTGAAACTGAATCTAATTAGAAAAAAAAAATAGCCAGAACAGAAAGACAAATTAATTAAGTCGCAGAGTAGCGAAAAAAATAGCCCAAGATTATACTCAGACCAAAAATGAGTGTATTTATATATATATATATTATTAGTATCATAATGTTTATCATTAATATGCATTTGCACAAAAAATGAGTGACAAATTTGAATAAAGTGACTAAAATTACCTTGTAAAAAGTTATTTTGATTTACAGGTCCAGCCCATGTTATTTAATACATATTGACCTCCAAAATTTTGTAGGATAGGGCAGAGAAGGGTTGAAACCAAGAAAATTGGGTATTTTTTACAAGAGTACATTACAGGCTTTTGAGGAATTTTAGGTTTGGTTATGTTAGGTTATATATTAAAACTATGTTTTTCCCATTGTTTTTGATATTGTTTTGAACAAAATTAACCTTCGTTCAAACCACATCAAAAACTATCAGAAAAACATAGTTTTGATTTACGTACAAAGCTTGGTAACATGGTAAAAATTTTATAGTGGGCACACTAGGGGCCTGTCGGCCCATCTGGGTGTCTCCACTGTCAATATAAACAAACTATAAATACAGTTACATGCAAAATTAAGATCCAATTGATCTCTGCTAATTGCAGATTGTCACATATCTACTAGCTGTACATTAACTTCAAAACTTTGGATCTTGTGGATCATTCATCAATACCACTACTGTACTAACTGTAGACATCACATGGTTAGCTATACAGCCATACAGCTATATATATACACATCAGAGCTGGGCACTTCCGCAAACACTTCCGCAAACCGCAAATTCCGCAATTGCGGAAGATGTTTTTTGTTTGCGGATTTGTATTTGCGGCAAAGTCATCGCAAATTAGTGAATTTGCGATGACTTTGCCGCAAACACAAATCCGCAAATGAAAAACATACTTCCGCAATTGCGGAAGTGTTTGCGGAAGTGCCCAGCTCTGATATACATACATAGTTACAACCTGAATAATATAATACAGGCTCTACAATTAAGATAAAAGGAGTAGGTGGGACTGTAAAGACACTATAGAGTATTTGAATGTACACCTATTCAGGGTCTCCCCTTTAAAGGTGTCTATGAGGCAAGTGAACATAAGTCTTTCATACATCACAGTGCTATGGGGGGCATTGCTCAGCAGAGAAATCTCTTTAAATGAGGGGTATAAAGACAGAGAGTATCCCCTAATCCAAGATGCTGCCTCCCTACATCCCATCACTCTGTGTGGGTGATGAGATTTACCCAAATAAAAAATAAACATATATATATATATATATATATATATACGTGGGAAGGGTTTATAAACCTCTTCACACCATTATAAGTTCCAGCAAAACATCATTAACAAATACCTCTTTTAGTCATTAATTTATCTAGTTTATTCTTAAAAGTCTCCAAAGTATGGGAACTCGCAACTTCATCTAAGCTATTCCAGAATTTTACTATTCTATTTGAAAAACTATGTTGTACTAACTGTGATTTACATCTTTCCAGCTCACCTGGTACAGATTTCAGAAAGTTGGTCGGGTGACCATCTCCGATTTTCTTCAAATTTTCAGGGTTGATTCATACACCATTCAATAGCTTAAATCTAAAATTTTAGCTTCCTCAGTCAAAGACTTTTAATTTTATGGTCGCTTAAATGGCCCCCACCTTCGACAAAAAATGTCCATGTTGGGCTTGATCGGCCAATGCCTTCATTTTGAGAGGCCTTGGAAAGTGTCTTCTAATAGGAGTAGAAGCTTTAAATTTGTCATGCCAGCACAACTTCTGGTGGGCTTTTTAATTTTGCAAGCTAAAAGGCTGTGGAACAAATAGTTTCTAAGTTACAAGGGCTTAAACATGGCTCCATTTTGAAGCTTGCATCAATTCCTCCCACTTTTATGACTACCATTTTCAAAAGTTTTAGTTCTACATCAGTCACAACTGTTTTAATACTCCTAATAGTCTCTATGGGTTATAAATTTATGAGTGAAATAAAAAAAATAACCAAAAAAGGATTTATTTTTATTTTAAAAAATTTCCAAAAGTTGATATTTTCACAAAATTTGCAAAATTAACATCAACTTTGGGGCTTAATATAAAGGTGTCTGAAATAAGTCAGGGAGTTGATACTTCTAGTAAAGAAAGATACATATGTGTACAAAAACATATATTAAGGAATAGCTCTCAACTCAACTCCTTCATATAGTTTTGGCTATTCAAAGAAAAGTACTTTTTGTGAAAAATTCTGAATTTTTTCAAAATTTTGAAATGTTTAAATTTTTTTTTACAATATTGAATTGTAATTTTACTTCCATTTTATTACTTGCTAAGTTAATTCACAAATGTTAAATTATCTAAATAAGTTTTACTCATAAAAAAGACAATATATACCTAGATTATTACTACATTTGCAGTTAACACAACAGATGGACCAGCTTGTAGGCTCAATACTTGGATCTACCTAAGTAAATCATGTAGAACCGTGTTCTACTGCTCTTTAAGCACTTCCTAGTAATTTAAATTATGCAGTTAGTACAGATAAACTAGCAGTAACCACCATTTTCAGTACAAAACCTTAAATTTAAGTAGCTTTGTTGTATTACTTCCCTTAATACAAGTGTACAGTACTTAGCTATATACAATAATGAATTCCTGAGTTTTTAAGCATGAGAATTATTGGCTATAAGTTCATATTCTTTTTTTAATGTGTGTTGTTTTATGTAAATTCATATGTAAACTTATATATAGCTAATAACTCTTATGTTTAGACACTGACTCAGGAATTTATTATTGTACTCAGGCTTTAAGTCTGATTGTCTTCAACACTCCATGGCCTCACAGCCATAAATTGGCAATTTATTATTCAGCTTGATACAGGTCTGTAGTTACTTAGGCTTCTTTTAAAATACTCCTCAATTTTAGACAAACAATCATTTGATAACTTGTACTGTCTCCCCATTTTCCCAGCAACTGTAGGTGGTTCAATTGAACACAAAACACGTTGGAATGGAATCCAGCAAACATCCTCTTGTTCAGGCCATTTAAAAGGCTTCTTTTTCATGAAATTTACTAATAGATCCTTCTCAGTATCACACACTTCAACTATGTTTCCAACAAACCAGTCACCTTCATAGAAACAGGCCACATATGTACCAGGTTTATATTGGTAAGCCACATTTTCTTGTGTAGCATTGAGGAAGGAAAGTTGTACGTTAAAGAAATTTTCATCACTAGAAATTTTGTACATTTTAATGCCTGTTGATGAAGGTCTAAAGCAGTGATATGAACGGGTTCCTGGGATTGTCTTAATTAAGGAATACCTTTTTTCTAACTCAAATAAATTAGCATTTTCCTCAATTTTAGCTGAATCAATGTACAGAAATTGTATACCATTAATATTAGATTTGCACCAATCGAACATCTCTTTTGGATTGGTGATGTGACCTTTGGGTCATTCTCTGTCAGATCAACCAAAAAAAATTGAAATTAACACCCTCATCTCTCATATTTTGCTGAAATTTGGTTTATAGGGAGTTTGTGAGCCCTGAATCCATTTCTGAAATTATAAGGTCAATCTGACCAACGGTTCAAGAGATATGACCTCGGGCAATTTGAGGTCACTCGCGAGGTTACTAACATTTGGCGAGCCATAACTTGGGTAATAATTGTCATAATTATATAAAAGTATATATATTTAGAATCAGAAAACGACAAGGAATCCAAATATGCAAGTTCTAGAACTCTAGGTTGAAAAATAAAAAGGTTACACTGTAACCAAAATTTGAGGTCACAATTTGACCTCTGGGGTATCAAATGAGAATTTTTTTTAAATGTAAAAAATGAAGGCATAGGCATTGGCTATTAGAATCAGCAAAAAAAAGTTTGTTTGTTAGTATTTTTCATGTAACTAACATATAAGTGAACACCATATTCATAAGTTGTGCGTCAATTCTACTTATTTTTTCACACTTAAGCTCATAATTTGACCTATAGAAATTAAAATTACATTTTTTATAGATATAAAAAACAAAGTCAGAGTTCTTGACTAATAGAAACAATCATAAAAAGTTTGTTTATGTTGGTACTTTTCATGTAACTAACTTATAAGTGAACACCATATTTATAAATTGCTTGTCATTTCAAGGAATTTTTATATCTTAGCTATCAATTTGACCTCAAGCTCCAAGAATTTAATAAAAATTGTATTTCACTGCTAATCTACACTGGCAATAATAGTTATAATAGTGAAAGGGGAAGACTAAGCTCACATGTAGCCTAAACAAACCTGTTGAAACATGTTGCTACTTGTCTAAGTGCAGAATCAAACACAGATAGTTGCAAAATTCCTTGTCTACAGGTTAGTACAGTTCCAGCCAGCACTGTGGGTGGCTGGTGGGTATGGTGTTTTAATGAGCCTCAGAGACTATCAAGGCCTAAAATATTAAGTGTGTATAGCTATATATTTTCTAAAAAATATATATATTACCTAATTGTAAATCCTATATCTTTACAGATCAAAATACAATGGTTCGGCACTTGAAATACTGCCAGGACCCTATTCAAAAACACAAGAAATGCATAACAATCAATCTTAGAAAAGTGACTGATGTACTTGAAAAATGTGCTGGAAGAGTGAAAAAAAGACTCATTATTGTGTGTGAACTGCTGGACACTGATAATGAAAAACCCCACTATACTTAGTACCACTGAAAACAACGAGTCTGAGCAGGATTCAAATGAATCATCTACTATCAGTGGCTTGAGTAACATCTCTTCAATTCAAGATCTGGACAATGACAGTGATTGCTTGATAAAGGAAAGTCCTTCAACTTCAGTTGAACCAGTTCTAGCATTTCTGGACCAAACACCAGTTAAAAAAAGTAAGTAATAAATTAATATAATAACTTATACTTTACTACAAGGTCTGTTTGATCTACTATATAGCCAATTATATAGCATTTAAGGTACTATAATTAATATTTAATTACTAATATTCAGGTGTGTGAAACCTTTTTTTCTGTTCTTTTCAGAAGGGCTGTCATTAAGCCAGAAAAAGCGCAAGGCTCGTGGTAAGCTATCATCTGCTCAGAAACACCTGAAGGAGAGGCTAGAACTCAGTTATGGTGTTCAAATTACCGAGGAGGTAAGTGATACTTCAAAACCTGAAACTAAATCTGAAAAACATATAGACAAATTAATGAATGAATTGAAACAGTCATTCCTGGAGAGCAAATGTCACCATCACAAACTACAAATATTGACACTCACACCATACACAATTGAAAAAACAGCTAGTTTCTTTCAAACTACAACATACATGGTGAAAAGAAGCCGTTCACTTAAATCAGAACATGGAATCCTTCCGAAGATTCCACTAATGAGCAAAGGAAAAGTGATATCTGAAGAACACAAAGATATAGTTAGAAGATTCTATGAGTCAGAAGAGGTTAGTCGTATGTGTCCTGGCCAAAAGGATTGCGTGAAAGTTATCAGTGCTGAAGGTGCAATGAAGGTGCAAAAACGATTGGTCCTCGGGAATTTAAGAGAGATGTTTGAACTATATAAAAATGATGAAAAGAATCCCAAAATAGGATTTTCCACATTTGCAAAATTACGGCCATCATATTGTGTGCTTGCCGGTAGTGGTGGGACTCATTCTGTCTGTGTCTGCACATACCATCAAAATCCAAAATTGCAGCTGGCTGCATTGGGAGAAAGAGGTCTTTCATACAAGGATCTTATGGATTACAGTGTCTGCAGTACAGAAAGAGAGACTTGCATGATGCAACTTTGCAATGATTGCCCAAGAGAAGAGGGTGTCCTGGATTTTCTTGAGTTACTTGACAGTGTGAAATCAGCTCCAAATGAAATATCTTACAAGCAATGGGTGACTGTTGACCGTTGTACAATGGTTGATAAGGTGGAGCCACTTCATGAATACTTATCATCCCTAAGCATGAAAATATCCCGCATGGTTCGTCATCACTTTGTTGCTCAGCAACAATCACAGTACTTCAAGCAGTTGAAAGAAACACTACCACCTCAGAGCGAGGTAGTTATAGTAGGTGATTTCTCTGAGAATTATTCTTTCATTGTCCAGGATGCTGCCCAAGGGTTTCACTGGGACAATTCACAGTGTACAGTTCACCCTTTTGTCATCTATTATAGATCATCTGCAGACCAGGAACTTAGCCATTTTAGTGTCTGTTTCTTATCTGCATCACTAAAACACAACACTATAATGGTTTACTCATTCATATTGAAGCTTATGACATATGTTAAATTCAGATGCCCACAATTGAAGAAGGTGCACTATTTCTCAGATGGATGTGCTGGCCAATATAAGAACAGATACAACTTCACAAATCTCTGTTACCATGAAGAGGATTTTGGTCTGTCTTGTGAATGGCACTTCTTTGCTACATCCCATGGCAAAAATGCATGTGATGGGATTGGAGGAACAGTGAAAAGAGCTACTGCTCGTGCCAGTTTGCAGAGAACTACAGAGGGGCAAATTCTTACACCAGAACACACGTTTCAGTTTTGTGAAGAAAACTTGAGCAAGAAGATAAATTTTTTCTTTGTAACTACAGCTGATTTGAAAGATGCAGAAGAACGGTTGGAACATCGATTCAAGGATAGTAGGGCTATTCCTGGAACTCAGAAATATCATAGATTTGTTCCCCTAAACAAGGAAGAACTGATGGTGTATCCCATTTCAAGTGGCATTGGAGAAAAGAAAAGAATAAGGAAAAGTCATTTTACTAATGAACCTGCAATGCTTGGTAACCTAAAATGTGTCAAACCAGGAGAGTATGTTGGCTGCATTTATGACATGCAAGTTTGGTATGGAATTGTGGAGGAATATTGTGAAGAGTTTGATGATTTCACTGTGAACTTTCTACATCCCTCTGGGTCATCAGGATCAAGTGCATATTATTATCCATCAAACAAGGATTCATGTGCAGTGCCAGGACATCATATATTAACTGTAATGAGTTGTCCTACCCTAAGAGGAGGCAGCAGAATTCAATACATTTTTCCACAAAAAGAAATTGATGAGAGCATCGAGCATGCAAAAATTGTATTAGGCTAGCACATGAATCCTCTAAGTAGGTCTTCCCCTTTCACTATTATAACTATTATTGCCAGTGTAGATTAGCAGTGAAATACAATTTTACATTTTTTGCCTTTGTTTTTATATCTATAAAAAAATGTAATTTTAATTTCTATAGGTCAAATTATGAGCTTAAGTGTGAAAAAATAGGTAGAATTGACGCACAACTTATGAATATGGTGTTCACTTATATGTTAGTTACATGAAAAATACTAACATAAACAAACTTTTTTTTGCTGATTCTAATAGCCAATGCCTATGCCTTCATTTTTTACATTTAAAAAAAAAATTCTCATTTGATACCCAGAGGTCAAATCGTGACCTCAAATTTTGGTTACAGTGTAACTTTTTTATTTTTCAACCTAGAGTTCTAAAACTTGTATATTTGGATTCCTTGTCGTTTTCTGATTCTAAATATATATACTTTTATATAATTGTGACCATTATTACCCAAGTTATGGGTCACCAAATGTTAGTGACCTCGCAAGTGACCTCAAATTTCCCGAGGTCATATCTCTTGAACCGTTGGTCGGATTGACCTTATAATTTCAGAAATGGATTCAGGGCCCACAAACTCCCTATAAACCAAATTTCAGCAAAATCTGAGAGATGAGGGTGTTAGGCACTGGTTGATCTGACAGAGAATGACCCCTTTACTTGTTGCTTGTAGACTTGCCTGGGCAACTAACCTTTTGACGGTGCTACCAACACCATCACGGGGGCTCTTTCCGTGAGAGGTGGCAAAAAAGTTCCATTCACATATTAGTTGGGAATCTTTTTCATGTAACACTGAATTAATGATGTTTTTATAGTTTTTATATTGACTTGCTGCGCCATCGCTAAAGTAACAAATATGTTTTAGTTTAGGATTCTGACTTTTAAGTAATTTCAAGGCTTCACATAAAAAAGAATGAACTGCAGTTGTGTTGTGTGTAAGTGAATCTGATATTACACAAAAATTTGTAACTTTTAGTTTACCATCAACTTTTCGATAGCAGACTACCGGATGCAAGGTAGCCTGGGTATTGTCCCAGTGATGCCCTTGTATGGCATCCTGAATTATAAAACTATAGTTTTCAGAGAAGTCAACAAGCACTAATGCTGTAGAATCATTGAGGTTTTCTTTACAGTCAGACAAATATTTTGATTGGGCTTTTGCTATGAAATGGTGTACTTTCAACTTTTTTGCACTTTCACATATGTCTTCTACTACATTCGAAACACTTTTTGTCATTGTGACCAGTTGGGTATGGTCTGTATGAAGCCACTGCTTAAAGGAAACTTCATCATCCATGTCATAATCATTGTTTTCAAAAATGGTAAGAAGCCAATCCCGTAATTCATTTAAACCAGGACATGTTTTGCAGTTATTAATCATGCAGTTTCTGGTTTCAGTATTGCAGACTATTTTCCCTAGTAACACTCTTAATTCTACTTTGACGGGGAGTGATTCACATAAAAGTTTAAAGTTCTGCTGTATTTCACAAATGCATACGTTGTGTGATCCTTTACTCCCCACACCCATACACCATTTTGGTCTCAGTTCAAAAAACTTTGATTTGGAGATTTTGTCGTTTGGATATTTATTTTTGTAAAGCATATATAATTCTCTGATATTTGTCAACAACAGTATTTTCTGCTTGTGAACCTTTCCTTGTGGTGTTTTTATTGATTTGTAGTCTTTTTTTACCAGGGCATTCTCTAGTATATTCATTGTTTTGGAAAAATTCTATCACACTTTCCTTTATTTCATCGCTTATACCCTTGCTACTCTTTTTATTTCTCATTATAGGAAGGATACCTTCTTTTCTCTTTAAGGCCCTCACAGCATTAACCATTCTGGCTGACACTTCAAATTCTTTCATAATTCTTTCTCTGGACCAGGTTTTACGAATTGGAAGGAGTGTTAGAATTTGTATCTTTTCTTGTCTGGTACTAGTTTTACACTTTTCTTTCAGTTCCTCTATCATATGCTGATAACACTTTTCTTCCTCACTCTCTATAGGTTTCTCCGCTTCCTCATCCAAAATGCTAGGCTTCATATGAAGTACTTTTGACAGCTTTGATTTTGTTGGTTTCAATTTGCTTTAGTGTCCTTTTCGCGTAAAACTTTCGATCTCTTGCTCTTACATACTTAATGGGTGAGCATTCTAGTGAACCTAACATTTTGTCAAATGTCTCCTTAACTATTTCTTCTGGAACATATTCATCACTACCTGAGTCTTTTTCATCTTCAATCGTCTTGGCTCTAGAGAAGCATGTTGAGCAAAGTTTCTGTCCTGGTATCAGATTCAGTCTAGTTGCTATGTCTTTGTCAATAATTTGTAGTGATTCTGCAAATAAAGTAGGGTAATGTAAACTCTAAACACATTGGAAAATAATTTTAAAACCTCAACATTTGGTTATAGGCTATTCGTATAAAATATTCAAAACATACGCATTCAGTAGCACAGTATATAGCCTACCCTATTAAAATTAAATAGCTAATTTAGGTTACAATTTACAATATAAACTTCTTTATGAAATATAAATATATTAGTACCTATATTTACTTGTTATCTTCTTTCGATGATTTCTCCATGGATCTTGGCAGCTACGTTGCATTTGTTGGTAATGCATTCCAAACATTTTTTCATGGTGGTAGCATACAGTAGCACTATTTGGGTTGATTACAGTTGCTTTTGTTCTCCACAATAGCAGTTTCCTTGTTTCATCTGTCAGCTCATGTAAGGTATACATAACCCATCTTCCTGGTGAGTCTGTGTTCATGACATGGATCATCCAAGTACATACCAAAGCTGCACTTTGATTCTTGATTAGAATAAGCCATTATTACAGGCAGTAAAATTAAGTTAATTGCTCTAGTTAAATTTTCTGAAAATAAAAGATATGATCTATAAAATAGGCCTGGACATTAATGATTAACCATCATGTTTTACATAAGAATATACAAAGTGAAATGAGCTACCCAGAGCCCTTTGAGTTGCTGGTTGTTTTGACAGACATATTAAATTTCTTGTATGTTTTAGACTTATTTACATATTATTACAATTGTAAATCAACTTAATAAGTAATAAAATGGAAGTAAAATTACAATTCAATGTCATAAATAGAAATTTACAAATTTACAAATTTTGCAAGCACTTTTCTTTGAATCACCAAAACGATATGAAGGAGTTGAGTTGAGATCTATTCCTTAATATATGTTTTTTTACACATGTATCTTTCTTTACTAGAAGTATCAACTCTGACTAATTTCAGACACCTTTATATTAAGCCCCAAAGTTGATGTTAATTTTGCAAATTTTGTGAAAATATCAACTTTTGGAAATTTTTAAAAATAGAAATAAATCCTTTTTTGGTTAATTTTTTATTTCACTCATAAATTTACAACCCATAGAGACTATTAGGAGTATTAAAACAGCTGTGATTGATGTAGAACTAAAACTTTTGAAAATGGTAGAGTCGTAAAAGTGGGAGGAATTGATGCAAGCTTCAAAATGGAGCCATATTTAAGCCCTTGTAACTTAGAAACTATTTGTTCCACAGTCTTTTCACTTGCAGAATTGAAAAGCCCATCAGAAGTTGTATTGGCATGACAAATTTGAAGCTTCTACTCCTATTAGAAGACACTTTTCAAGGCCTCTCAAAATGAAGGCGTTGGCCGATCAAGCCCAACATGGGCATTTTTTGTTGAAGGTGGGGGACATTTAAGCGACCATAAAATTAAAAGTTTTTGATTGAAGAAGCTAAAATTTTAGATTTAAGCTATTGAATGGTGTATGAATCAACCCTGAAAATTTGAAGAAAATCGGAGATGGTCACCCAACCACTCCTGTACCAATTGAGCTGGAATGACCCTTAAGGCTATGGCTTCTTGTCCTATTATATCATTGTGATCCTTTGTAAAAAGAGAGTGGAAGTCTATATTATCTAACTCATTTATTATTTTATATACTTCTATCATATCACCTCGTAACCTTCTTCGCTTTATGGAAAACATGTTTAAATGCTCCAATCTCTCTTTGTAACTAAGGTGTCTAAGGCATGGTATCATCCTTGTGGCTCTCTTTTGTACTTTTTCTAGTCTGTCTTTGTCTTGCTCTAAATAAGGACTACTGAACTGAATGCCATACTCAAGAAGAGGCCTCATGTATGAAGTGTAGAGCTTACTTATAATTTCTGGCGATTTATGTTCTATATGTTTCTGCATTAGGTCCAGTCTAGCATTAGCTTTATTTCCAATTTCAATACAATGAGTCATAGGTTTAAGATCATGATTCACAATGACACCCAAATATATATACTTTTTTTTTCTTTATTTATCCAACTTCCATCCATGTTATACTCAAATTCTGGATTTTCATGACCAACATACATAACTTTACACTTTTCCACATTAAATTTCATCTCCCATCTATCTCCCCAAGCAACTACTTTATCAATGTCCTTTTGCATTTTCATGGTACCTGTTAAAGATCTTACATTTTGTCCCAATTTTGTATCATCTGCAAATATTGAGGTTTTACTATTTAGATCCCTTTCCAAGTCATTAATATAAATAATAAAAAGTAGAGGTCCAAGTACTGACCCCTGTGGGACTCCACTCAGAACAGAGCTCCATGTAGACCTAGTCCCATTTAACTGGACTCTGTTTTCTTTCTCTAAGCCATTCTTCAATCCAATTTGCTACTGTCCCTTTTATTCCATGAGCTCTAACTTTAACAAGCAATTGCTTCTGAGGAACTGTATCAAAAGCTTTGGCAAAATCTAAGTACACAATATCTACAGATTCTTTTTTATCCAGATGCTTTAACATACTATCATAAAATAGTTAGGTTTGTCAAACATGACCTGCCATTTCAAAAGCCATGTTGGCTATTACTAATTAATCCTCCTCCTCCTCCTCCTAAGAATATTGTAATTTTGTCTATGATGACTCCTTCCAAGTAATTTGCAAATAAGAGAAACTTGTTAAACTAATTGGTCTATAGTTTTTAGCTAGGTGTGTTTCCTTTTTTGAAAAGTGGGACTACATTTGCTTTTTTCCAGTCTTCTGGAACTTTGCTGTTAATCAATGAAAGGTTGAAAAGTATTTTAAGTGCTTGGGCTATGCTATATTTTGCTTCCTTTACTATTTTAGGATAAATTTTATCAGGTCCTAGTGACTTAGCTATGTTTAGCCTGTCAATTGCTCTCAAAATATCCACTTCCTCAAAATATGTATGATTTATCTCTCTCTCTTGTGTTACTAATGTAAAATCTGGAATTTTATTTACAGTTTCCTTTGTAAATACTGAGCAGACATATCTATTTAGCTCCTCAACAATTTCAAAATCTTCAATAACTTTGTCGTCAGCATGAAGGGGTCCAATTTTTTGATTAGATTTATTTTTCAGGTTCAAATGACTAAAGAACTTTTTTGGATTTCCTTTACATTTTTTGGCTAAGTTCCTCTCTAAATTGCGTTTACTATCTCTCATAAGTTTCTTACTTTCTTGTCTCTTATTTTTATTGATTTCAAGGTCCATTTCATTTTGAGTTCTCTTAAATTTGCTGAAGGCCTTTCTCTTATTCCTTTCTTAATAGACAGATTTATCCAGGGTTCTCTGTTATTTCTGATTCTTATTTTATGCTGAGGAATATATTTACTTTGAACATATTTTATTTTTTAGCTTTTCCTATATACATAGTGTGCATATTTACTTTTGGTTAAATATATCTTTTGGTTGAAGCTCAAAAATCTCTGCCCAATTTATACAGTTTAACTTGTTAACTAGTTTAGTCATATTTTCATTTTTAAAGTCAGGAATTTCAGCTGCATTTTTAGTATACTCTGAGTCAAATTTCACCTTGAATCTTATTATAAAATGAGCACTTGAACCCAGTGTTTCAAAGACTGATATGTTATATACAGAATCAGCAATAGTTGTTAATAATAAATCTAAAATCGCATTCTCTCTGGTTGGTTCTTTAATTAACTGATTTAGACCATTTTCTACAGTACAATCCAGGAAGTTCTCATTACTTTCAGGTGCTTGTAATGTTACCCAATTTATATATCTATAGTTAAAATCTCAAATAATAATTACATCATTTGAACCTACCTTATTTATTTCCTTCATAATTTTATTTTCTACATATCAATTCTCTCTTGTTTTGGGGATTCCTCTAATTGAACATCCTCCTGGTGGCCTATATATTAGGGTGGGGTGAACCACAATTCTTTGTGCAATATTTATTTGCTTCACCTATAATTTGCTGTATTGGGTTCTACAGATGATATAAAGTGATATAAAAGAAAAATCAATTTTGCCTTACTAGCACATTTTTGAGAAAAACAAAATGGCTGCTAGTCAAACATATAAATGCTTATAACTTGAAAAATATGCATCCAACTAAAAGACACTACCGGTATAGAATAAAAATGATTCAAAATAAAAAAAATATATTAGAAAGTGCCCTTTTATAAATTATTTTCTCAATTTTAAATTTTATCAAAATTTACCTTGGTAAATATCACAAATAAATCACTTTTCTAAATAAATGAAAAATTCTTTGATGACTGAAGTATATTACTTTGATAATAGTTAATAACCTTATATAATTTTGAATATTCAAACTATAATCTACAACAACACTAATCAATGCGAGAAATTATTGACATTTTATTACCACAATTGCAGAAACATATAATCAATACACTTCCAAAAAGATCCCTTTTCAAAAATTGTGAAGTGTTTGCTTTTATGAAATTTTGGTGAATTATTTCAGTCTCTAATTAAAAGCTAATTGTCAAAAAGTGAAGTCATTTCATTCTTGGTTTCCATACATGGCAGCAATAAATGAGACCTAATTCTTACTCTTATAAATCCATCACAGGATTCTTGGGAATATATAGATGAAGCCACATTGGTGACAAGTTTTATTGCCCTCTCGACACTTTGTGAATGAAGTGGATAATTGGGTTGGCACAGTTTTTTAACCCTAAGTGCATTGAGTTCAATATTTGTGAGTGCCATAGTGAGGGGAGGTTTAGTCAGCATTTCTTTTGACCAGTAAATAATATCATCCCATGTATTTGCGTTGAAATTTATCTCGGGAACCTTACATTCTCTGATTTTGGACATATTTTCTGTCTTTGTTCATGATGAAATCAACTGCTCTGTTTCATTTTCAGTCTGATGTATCTGATAACATTGCTATCAGAACATTTTTGCAATGAGCAAAATATGCGTTTCTAGCAATGTAAGGCTTCACTACATTCTGAACATCCTTTGGAAGAAGATGAAATCTTTTAATTGCTCCAAATATGTGATGTGGTCCATTCCATATATATGGTCTACTTTTGATATTGAACCAGCTTGGTCCATAATTTGTAACAATGGAGAAAATTATTGAATAAAGAGCCAATGAAGGAGTTTTCTCTGCAATGTATCAGTGACAGACATGATTTGCTAATGTCAGCCATTGAGAATGGTTCAGTGGTCTGGGTTTTGTATTTTCCAAATCTTTTGGGACATTCCCACTTCTTATAGCCACAATAATTTTGTACAAATACTGTTGATCTTGGCTAAGATGATCAATAACCTTCTGATGTGTGTGTTAAATCAATGCCTTCTCTAATTGGTTCGAAATTGACTGCAGGCATTTTTTCACATTCTTTCAGTGCTACTCTGACTTTTCCAGTGAAACATGTTGGCCCTTTTGTTTTACCATCAAAATGTTCAAATAAGTGTTGAAGGGGAAGTTCATTTGTGTGCAGCATACAAATGCTCCATTGTAATGGTTTCTTTAGTTTTTCTTCTATGAGGTGGATGATCCCACCCTTGGCACCTGTGTTGGTATTTGTACTGTCACATCCTATGAGATGAATGCTCTCATTAATAGCTGACTCTTGAAAGGAGGAGAACAAACTATCAGCTATATCTTGAGCTTTACCAGAAGAAGGAACTACATGGGTTAAATATTCATTTCCTGGCTCAGACACCAAAACATAGTGTTCCTCTCTAATGGAGTCTCTGTACCATTTGTTTCCTTTTTTCACCTTCACCAAAGTCTTGTCCTTTCTTCCATAAAAAATTATAGCAGATATGACAGCAGGATTAGCTTTACTCTCCATCACCAAACTTTTTCTGATTTTCTCTCTTTCCCATTGGATTTTGTTCTTGTCAATCAAAAGCATACTATCTTCTTTAGTGATTGCTCCATGATCAGCCAAAGCAGCTGCTGCTTGATCTGAAATTCCAAATCTATCAGCTTCCATGCCCTTGATGATTGGTTAGGTTAAGTTATGATATTTTCATTAGTTTAAATGAAAATAATGAGAGCAAAAATATATAATAAACAGTTTGGTAGTCCTGATAATACGTAAGTACTCTTTTCTTAAGTAAGGGGATCAGGCTTGCACCACATACTGTAGATGTGATCTTGCATAACTTTTGTACAATATTACAAATGTCTTAGGGCACATAAAGTCAAAGGAGTTTTTTTATCATTCCTAATTTTTTATTTACTTTTCTATTTCCAATGTGTGTTCACTAAATTTCAAATTGTTTGTCATCACAACACCCAGGTCCTTTTCATGACTCAACCTCGAGATTTTTATCCCACATTTTGTAGTTTTTGTTTGCTTTTCCATATCCACAGTGCATAACTTTACATTTGTCCATGTTAAATTCTAATTTCCAGGTGTTTGACCAGGCCATTAATTTGAGCATAGCATATTCTGGAGTGTACATATCAGCTTTGCTAGCCCTATTATATATTTTTGTATCATCTGCAAATATTTTACATATATGGTAGACTGAATTGAGTTTGGAAGATCATTCACAAAAATTGTAAACAAGATCAGCCGAAGGACTGATCCCTGAGGTACTCCACTTCTTACTTTTACCCACCTAGATTTTTCTCCATTCAATGATACACACTGCTGTCCATATGTTAAAAAGCCCTCTATCCAGTTGTATACATTACCTTCTATTCCAATTTTGTTAAGCTTATACATCAATCTGTGGTGTGGTACAGAATCAAAAGCTGCCTTAAAATCTAAGTAAATGATATAAATATGGCTCAATTCTATCGTACATTGTTGTCCAATCCTCAAGAGCTTCCAACAGGTTTGTCAGACAGGACCTCCCTCTAAGAAAACCATGTTGACATTCAGTTATTAAACCATTTTTGATTAAGTGATCTATTATTGTTTCCTTTATTATCTTCTCCATTATCTTTACTACCTACTTGGGAGGTTAATGATATTGGTCTGTAATTTTTAGATTTCTTCTTGTCTCCTTTCTTATTGCATTTATAATCACAAATTTCCAATCCTTAGGTAATTTCCCTTCTTTGAGAGACTTATTGAACAATATTACAAGTGGTTTTGTCAACTCATCCACTGCCTCTCGCAGGATCCTTGGATGTATATTGTCTGGTCCAGTTGCTTTATATATATTTACTTCCTTTAATAGTCTATTTACTGTGGCTTCCTTAACAGTAATATTTTGAAGCAGTACTGGTATTATATTTTGCCTATCCACTTCAAGTTTGAAGGGGCCTGGGGTTTCATTTCTACATAAGTTTGCACAGCTTGATTTAACATCAGTACATCCCTATCATCCTACTTGCAAATAAATAATTTGGAATGCCAAAATAGGATATTGGCAAAAAAAATTTTTTACACCTCTAAACTGTGATTCTCAATACAAAAATTTTGATGCTAAACTGAGGTTCTACCCTGAAACCTATAAATCCAAGAAGTTATGAAAAAATAAAATGTTTTTGGCAGGGCTGTGGAGTCGGCACATAAAAAACTGACTCCGACTCCGACTCCTCAATTTTTTGTCTATCTGACTCCGACTCCGACTCCGAAGGTATATTAATTCTAAATCTGCTATGATGATAATTACACAAGAGGCATTTCATCACCACCACGTGAAGCATCATCATCTGTGGTCATTGTTACGGTAACTTTGTCTGTAGTAAAGAATCTTGTAAGTGGTGCTTGTTGTTCAGTAGATTTCTGATCTTTTGTTAACTTTGAAGTAGTTGGAAGGTTTTTATTACTATCTTTCTCAATGACAACTTCTAAAATTTTGGGATGGAAACACTGCAAATGTCTTTTCAAATTTGATGCTCTGGTTGGTGCATTTTTATCAGAGCCAGTAAAACCACTGATTTTTGCTTCACATAATTTTTCATCATCATCATCATCATCATCTTCTATCATACACTGACACACGAAATGTTTCCCATCTGTGGTTATTGTAAAATATTAAAAAACTGCAGACTTTGTTGGAAGTGTCTTTGCCATTGTGAAAGGGGGTTTTAGACTTGAAAGTTAAAAACTTATGAAATTTAGAAAGAACTCTAAATTAAATAAGCATTAAAAATAAAAAATATTATCTGAAAAGAAAAAATGAATTAATGGCATTAGTGTCTGAAATGGAAAACATTGTGTTTATTATTTAAGTGGTTTAACCACCATAGCTGCCAGTGATATCACACACAAAAACATATTTTATTAAAATTTATATTGAGGTCTGAGTCGGTACATTTTTACCGACTCCAACTCCAGCACCACCAAAATTGACTCCGACTCCAACTCCAGCACCACCAAAATTGACTCCGACTCCACAGCCCTGCATAAATCTTGTTTATTTTTTGCCTTATCTTCTCTCTCCTTACTTTTCTCACGAGCTCATCCCAAAGATGTTCAATAGGATTTAAATCTGGACTCTGATATGGCCATCCTAGCATTTTAAACCCTTCTTCAAGCTTACTGTAGAGCTGTTTTAGTGATTTAGCATTATGCTTAGCATCATTATCCTGTTGAAATATGAAGTTTGCTTAATCTCCATGAAGTTCTTTAGCAACTGGGATTGCAATATTAGTGAATAGATGTTTGAATACATATTGATCCCTGTGTCCATTTTCATTCCCAGTGATCTGGTGTAATTTTCCAACTCCCTTTGATGAGAAGCAGCCTCACACATTAATTCCCCCACCTCCTTTTTTTCACTGTTGGAATAAGGCATTAATTCTTATATTCTCTACCAATTTGTCTATTAACAATTTTCCTCCTTTTATCACTACCAAATATTTTGAATATGCTTTCATCACTCCATACAATTTTCAACCAGTTCTCAGTATCCTAATCTTTGTGTTGAATAGCAAATGCCCACCGGACTAACCCAACCTCAGGACCTCCCAATATTCCACGAAAAATGAAACAAAAATGCTCACCACATTCCCGATGACAATGCCGTAGCCAATCGAACCGTAACCTCAACGAGTTGGAAGAAAAACAGACTAGAGGAAAAACCATGAACAATTTTTATTGATGGGAAAGGGGAAGTTACATTCTATACGACACATGAAAGGGAGGAAAAAGTCAGAGAAACGGGGATTAGGCAGGGTGAAGCAAAGACATTAGAGTAAGTGGGCAGACAAGCAATAAGATATATATTTACAAATGTACACGCAGTGTCAATCGCAAGAGCACATATTAATATATATGCTAACACATGGTCACGAACAACTGGACTTAGGCAAAGCAAGCAATCTATCTTCGCATTACAATGGTCAAGACAGGCTCCTTCGGGTTACAATAAGGATGAATCAAGAAACAATGATGAGTTGCTTCCTGATTCCCTATCTTGAAACTTAAATGTCCCTTTTTTTTTTGTTCACATACAATATTTATACCCTAAATAACCCTGACTAGGCTAAATGGAAAGGAGGGCAAGGTGTTATTTATACCTGGCCTTAACTGATGTGCAGGTACCACCACTTAAACTTTCAGAATGTTCTGGGACGATTGTTCGAGTTCAAGAAGTCAAACGCATTAGATGAATGTCATTTAATTTCTGTCTTTCTTAACTTCTAGCTTCAACAACAGACATTACCCGTATAACCAGTCACACTGTGCACTTTGTTTGTTGGCCTGTTCAGATTGTCAATCCTACCAATTTCAGGACCCATGTACTTTTACTTACTTTCATTGTACTATATTTACTTACTTTTACTCACTTTTACCATACTATATTTACTAACTTTTACTTATTTTGTATTTTTTCAGGTACCTAGTCAATAATCAATAATGGATCCTAATATTGATGAAGTTGGAGAGAAAAGTGAGGGTGTTAAAAGGGGTTACTTTTGTGGTCAATGCAAGAACAAATATTCAAAGAAGCAAAACTGGGAGGAACATTTTAATTCAAAAAAAAATATTTGTTACAATACAAGAGGTCCCAGAGTTTGGGCCCACAGGTTAGATATTGCAGTAAAGAAATACCAGGATGAAGTGCAGCAAAGAGATACGGCAAAGCAGTCATTTAGTTTGTTCACAAAATGTGCTAGTGCTAGACCTCAGAAAAATGAACCAACTTCATCAACTGCTAATCTAGAAAATGAAACTTTTTCACGATGTTTCACAGACTGAAGAAAGTGCTTCTCCTCCACCTAAGAAACAAAAGGTAAGTGAGGAATCTGCGCATCAGACTAACAAAACTGCTTTAGAGGAATTTGAAAATTCCCAAATCCAGAAGACATTGAATGCAATTTTGCGCCTAACAAAAGAAACTCACCAAGCTGTTGTGGTTAATAAAGAGAAGAGTCAAAATATGCCTTCAAGTTCAAGTGTTGCATCCAAATCTAATAAAGCAAAAAGCAACAAATTTGACATTTCCATAGCCCATTTAAGCAAGTGTAAATCAATACAAGAAATCCTGAACAATGATTTGATCAAATCTACATTCAAATTGGTGGAAAAGAAGGATCTAGGGCATGCTGATGATTCATTTTCAGTACCAAGTGATATAATGGAAAACATTGCAAATAGTGACACTAATATGCCTGATGTAGATATAGCTGTTGAGGATGAAGATGATGATAATCAAGAAGATATTGATGATGCTTCTGATGATAAAATGTTTACATTATATTGCATAGCTTGCACAGACCCCAAAGCATGTGCTTCAGACAAACATTCTAACATAAAAGGTTACTTCAATGTTAAAGATTTAACCTATGTATGCAAACAAGGAGAAAATCAAGAGAGAGGGTTTAGAAATCTGAAAACCCACCTGAAGAGACATTTAATTAAACTTCAGCATCATCAAAGAGCTGCTGTTTATGAAGTGATGAAAACATCTTCTCGGAACACTACTAAACGCATAGAAGACTTATGTGGCAACATCTTATACTACATAATGAAAACAAACACTGCATGGGCTCTATATCCAGTACTTCTAGCTGTATTACATAGGTCAGGTTGTGAGGTTGGAAATTTGAATCATAGCACACATGCGTGCGAGACAATTTGTGAGCTATTAGATAATCAACTTAAAGAACAAACTGTAAAGTGGTTCTTAGAACAAACTTCAGTATTAGTTATGAGTGAAGAAGATAAGACTGTAAAACTTGATGGGATAAATTTAGTACGCAGCAAATCAGGAGTTTATTTGGCCAATGAAATGTTTGATGTGTTGAAGTCTCCTAATCACTTGAAACTATCTGAAGAAGCAATTAAATCCAAGGTATCTGGAATGGTTGGAGATGGGGCTTTTTGTAAGGACAACAAGCCATTTAAAAACGAAATGAAAAAGTTGTTTGGAGAAAATTTCAAATTTCAATGGGACTTAATGAATCTTGTGAACAGAGCCCACGTTGATGCATTGAAGAAAATTTGTAAACTAAGTGAGCTTTTAGACTTTATTCAGAATCACACTTCAAATCTGAGATCAGGCCTTGACTATACCAATATGGTTCTTGACAATATCATTGGTTTTAAGAGACCAAAACTCAAATCTGATACTCGCATGGTTAATTACGAATTTGATCAATTTGACAGATTTGTGGAAAATTGTTTTTTTTTTATCATCCACAAGAGAAAGAAATTAGTGCCAAGTTCTATGTATCGATTTCCTATGTAACAAAGATTATGTTGCAAGTAGCTCAAAAAACCAGTTAGTGCAGAATTTGTAGAAAATATATTTTATAAAGGAGGGAAAGCTGTTATGTTAAGAGTGATGGAAACAATTTCCAAATTAGCTAATGGAGGAAATGCAAATGATGTAGTTTCTGAATTTAAGCACGATACCACAGGGCAGCAAAAGGAACTAACAGCTGAGGATTACATCCTAAATGAAGTTTACAAATACATCAAGAAACGTTCTGATTACTACCAGGTTGCTGAAGTTGCTAGACCATCCAGAACCAGATCTGAAAGTAGTTTTACAAAAGACTCAGTGATAAATTGGCTGACAGAATATATAGAACAGCTGTGGAAAGGAATCACAGAGATTAAAGCATTTTGATAAAGATGGATCAACTGCCTGGAGTGAAGCACCAGCTGAAGGGACATTCTCCATTCTTGGTTACATTGTTGAACACAAAGGATCCATTAAGCCATCTCATTTGACTAAGCTGTGCAGAATTGTGAAGGAGGGTCCAGCTCCAGGCACTAGATCTGCTGTAATGATCACACAGAAAGCCATTGATCAGTGGCCAAGCATACATGGCGGTAAATTCACAACAAATGCCTACATGCAAGGTCTAACATCGTCCACTGTTGCTGCTGCAATGAATAAATAAACTTAAGGTGAGTTATAAACTGTACATTATTGTATTATTATGTTTAGCTAAAACAATTTGTAATTGGTATGTCGTCAATTCAAGAGTTTACTATCATTAACCTATCTAGTGGTGTAAGGGGAAAAAAAGTAAATTCAGAGGTGTGCTCCAGTAAATTTTTTCAAATCTGGAGTCATGCCCCATGCACCAAGCCAGATGGTTATCTAAGGTGATCTATTCATTGAAGATGTGGCTGTTCAGGGGACAAATCCCAGCCCTCACTCCACGAGAGCAAAAGTGTCTTAAGGATGTCAGTGTCTTCGCTGTTTCCATCTACCTGCAGGCATGGATGACAGCACCAATAGCTGCTGCTGTGCCTCACAGCGACCTCAGTCTTCTGCAGAGTCTTCGGGAATACCATGACCCCAAAATTTCGGAAGTGGCATTAAAAAAACTCGGCGGTCATCTTTGGTATCTTTCGGAGGAGATGGTGGGCCTCGCGATTTTCGATCCTGAGGTGTCTGAAGAGACTAAAACAGCAATGGTGAAGGCGATGGAGGAAGTTGAAGGAAAGCCTGATTGCCAGAAGAGAAGGAAAGGTGTTGCTGAGGGGGCTTCAATCGAGTCACTAGCAACAGCAAACTCAAAAAGACTGCTGTTGTCTCTGGGGTCAGGTGTGGGGTACCTGAGGAAGGAGGTGTGGGATTGGGACAGTGATCCTGATTACCAAATAGCGAAGAAATCATTGGCAAACCTCTCTGTCGTGAACGATCATGCAGAGAGGGGGGTTGCTCTCATTAATGAATACAACGGCTGCCACACCAGGAATGAGGAACAACTGCAGTATCTCCTGCAAGTTGTTGCTAACTACAGGAAGCAGTTTCCTCAACCACTGAAGTCAGCCTGGCAACTGGCCGAGAAAACAAAGATCAAATGAGGTGCAGAGGGAATTGTTAGTCAATTCATTTCGGAATTGTTAGTTACCCTAATAATCATGTACTGTCACCAAGATTAACTTTGCTGTGATTTTCAGATTATACCAAAACTTCAAGTGTCATGTGCTACCCCTACAAATTAACTGATTCAAATAAAACTTTCCCAGAGGTGTTTTCTCATCCATCCTCATAAGTTACAACCCAGCAATAAAAACAAATCACAAAAAAAAATTCCACCCCTATAAGAGTGGACCACCCTAATATATATATATATATATATATATATATATATAATATTATATATATATATATATATATGATGAATAAAACCATGAAGGGAAAGAAACACATATATATATATATATATATATATATATACAGGGTGGGCGGAAAGTAGCTCCCTATTTTGGATTGGTAAAAAAATACGTATATTATCCATTTATTTCAGAAGAAATAATATGAAAAGGTAGGCATACATGGTAGGTTTTCTCTAAAATTCAATGTGGGCTCCAACTCTTTCCACCAGCTTCTGGAGCCGCCCAGGAATGGCGTCCACTGACTTTAGCAGGAACTCGGCGGGATGGAGGACATGACTTCCCGAATTCGGTCCTCCAGTTCTTCCAATGTCCTCGGTTTGGTGCGGTAGACTTCTTCCTTTACCCACCCCCAAAGAAAGAAGTCGCACGGTGTCAAGTCGGGGCTCCTGGCTGGCCATTGATGTGGACCACGACGACCCATCCAACGCCCAGGGAAGTGGGCATCCAGCCACTCACGGACAACAAGAGCGAAGTGCGGAGGGGCGCCATCTTGCATAAATATCAGATCGTCGATGTTCTCCCATGTGCTGACAACCGGCCAGACCTCGTTTCGCAACATAGCAAGGTACCGCTCAGCATTCATGGTGTTGCGCAGAAGGAACGGGCCCACAACCTGATCTGAGGTCATACCACACCACACCGTTACACTGAACCGATTCTGCCGTTTTTCAGTGGTAACCATGGGATCCTCTCCTGCCCAGTAGTGGCAATTGTGGCGGTTGACAAAGCCTCCGACGTGGAACACCGCCTCGTCGCTCCAGAGGATGTTGCGGAAGAGATGGGGCCAGTCTTCATGCCAAGCCAGCATGATTTCCCCGAACTCCATGCGAATGTCGCAGTCCTCGTCCGAGAGAGATTGGCAGTAATGCGGCTTCCACGCACGCCAGTTCAGCTCCTTCTTCAGCACAGTTCGCACTGAGTAGCGGGAGAGTCCACTTTCCCGAGCTGCCTGGCGAGTTGACTTTTGTGGACTCCGTGCGAACATTTCCTGAACTGCCTGCACCGTCTCCTGGGCCCTGGATGTCGAAGGGCGACCACATCTTCGAACATCTGCCACAGACCCCGTGGTCATGAGCTTCGAGTGGCAGTTCTTGATTGTTTTCGGGTCCACTTGGGCACGTGGTCCGTGAATGGCCCGCCACTATCTTTGAACTCGAACGACAGATTGCCAAACTTCGTACAGTGCCGCCAACTGGGCACGCTCCTGCAGTGTTAAACGCTCAGCCATGTTACCCTTCAATCTGAAATAAAAAAAAAAAATGAACGTTACAGTTGTACCACTTTAGAGAACACAAAGAGAACACTTTAGAGAAAAAAAGATTACCGTTACAATTATACCACTTTAGAGAACACACCATAACAATATAACAATACAATCAATTTATACATAATTTATATGTAATTTAAATTAGGGAGCTACTTTCCGCCCACCCTGTATATATATAATATATATATATGTTTATTTTTGTAACATATATATTGTCTTGAACTCTTATTTCACTCCAGTGTTCCTGAGGATGTCATTAGACGAAAGCGCTTGAGCACCACTTTGTGTTTCTTTTCCCTTTGTGGTTTTATTCATCATAAATATTTTTCATGTGTTACTTTCGTGAAATAATTTTCATATATATAATTTAGTATGGACCAAAAAAATGAAGGTTTAAAAATCTTTGTTCCACATGAGTAATGTTATTCCTTTTGCTTACCTTAATCAAATTACAAAATTTGAAACCTCTACGTCAAGTTTTAGGGGTCCCGAGAAAATTGCACTTTTCCTTTTAATGCTGAAAAAATTAGTTTTTCCTCATTTTCATAAGTTCTGCTTTATTTTTTGTTGGAAATTCTTTACGATTCTTGAAAACTATTTTGAGCAGGTATTGTTTGTCCTCTTCTTTAGTTGTCACTGCTTGATTAAATTTTTCAATCAATGCAACACCCCGCTCAGCTGTGTCATTTGTCACTCTAAGGGCACGAACTCTAGCACAGCCTCTTTGGTACTCAGGATCTATTCCCCATGTTGATGCAGAATTTTCAGTGAAGAGAGAATTGAGATGTAGAGCATCAAAAAGAGATTTAGTCCTTGAAGTAACAAAATCAGAAATCCTTTTTTCTTTAAAAGAAGCTAGGGTTACCTTTGCTTCTAAACGTTTCAGTCCCTTATTTCTTGGAGGCATTTTGATATTATTTCGCATTTGCTCCTTTCTTCAAGGGATATGCTTTTGTCAAAGAAGCTTAATCCAACAAGTGTTTCTGAGAGGTACCACAGATGTCGTTTAATGGCATTTTGGGCTTGCTTGATAACACTTGATATCAAAGAATTTTCCTCCATTATTGCAAGATCTTGCAAAAATTTAAGATCAACATTTGGGGCTTCCTCTGGTTGAGAAGCTTTTGCCCAAGATTTTGCATATACCAATGCAACAAATAAACAAATTTCTGTTATTGCATCAAGTTCTTTTTTAGTCATCTTAAGTTTTTCACCTGAGAGATAGAATATAAATATGCTAAATTAATCAGACAAAAAAACTAACCTGATATCTCTGGGAGCATTTTTCCATCCCAATGAAGAACTAAAGGCTCTCCAGGACAAAATGCTTGCTCTTGATATTCTGTTGCTATTTCTTTGCGTAACTTTTGACGAGTTCGAAGCATAGTAGATTTTGACACTGTAATGTTTTCCAAATTATGGCCCAAAGACTGAGCAACAACAGCATAAGACATAGCTGCATCTCGATTAGAAAGATTCATTCTATCATAGGCTGCTACAACATTTTTGTCAATAGGCTTTGACTTTTTAGGAGCCAACATTTTCTTTTTAAATTGCTCTTCAGAGGGACCTTGAAAATTCATTTCAAGGTTGTCGTCATTAGCTGATGGTGATGATGATGACGATGTGAAATCATCTCTATTGGCAGGCAAGAATGATCTTTTAGATTGCTTCTGCTCTTTGAGGGCTCTTTCACACACTAATTCTTCACAATGAAGCCTTCTTTTCTCTCTTTTTGCAAGAATTTGGTCTACTGTACCCATGCTACTTTGTGTAGGATATTCTTGCTGGCTTAAGTAGAAAAGCTTGTCTTCTTCATTTGACATCATCAAAAGGGCATTAGAGTGACCAATATCAAGAATTTCAGCCTTAATTTCATCTTTAAACATAGCTTCTTCAATACGGCATTTTTCCTCGGGCCTTTTTCTGTTTTTCATCAATTTATCATAACAGCTTATTAAAGAGTCAATCTTTCGGATGGCACTGTCTCTAGGCATTGTGGGAATCCTGGCTTTCTCCCAGTAGGTCATCACTTCATCTAAGCAAAGATTAATGGATCTTCTTCGTCCCAATTTTTCCTCTTTTTGATAGAAGAAATATGTTTGCAAAACTTGCAGTTTTGTAGGTAAGCGGCAACAAAGTATATCTTTATTTAAATGGCCAATGAGCCAAACTTTAGTTTTAGAACGAGTAGCCATTTTTAGTTTAAAAAATTAAATTTCTGAAATAGTAAAATAAACCAGTTAAATTAGGAGATAAAAAGGATAACTAAAAGGTTCAAGCCAATTAGGCAAAGCCTTTAATTTAGAGTTGACCAATTAAGGATAATATATTTTATCCAAAATTTTTGTTTTCCTTATTAATAATTTTCTCTGAAATAATGATCTAAGATTGTTTTTGTACTCTATTAACACCAAAAATTTCTTAAATAAGAAGAAATTTTTTCATAAGTTGCAACTCAAGAGTTGAGTTGATCATTGATGTTCTAAGCGCGCCTATTCACTGGAAAATTTTTATAAGTCATTAAATCTCGGGACCCCTAAATATTCTCATATTTGACCAAAATTTTGCTGACATGTCTATCTGGTCCAAAGGAACAAGGGCATTAATGTGGAACAAGGATTTCTTCAACTTTATAATTTACCCCCCATTTTGGTCCACACTAATATATATATATATATATATATATATATATATACATATGAAAATTATTTCACGATAGTAAGCACGTGAAAAATATTTATGATGAATAAAACCACGAAGGAAAGGAAACACAAAAAGGTGCTCAAGCGCTTTCGTCTAATGACATCCTCAGGAACACTGAAGTACATAAAAGGTTACGGCCTATATATAGGTTACAGAAGAAAAAAATAAATAAATAACATACATACACACAAACACACACATATACATATACATTGTATATGTATATATTGTGTTTGTGTGTATGTTATTTATTTATTTTTTTCTTTCTGTAACCTATATATAGGCCGTAACCTTTTATGTACTTCAGTGTTCCTGAGGATGTCATTAGACGAAAGCGCTTGAGCACCTTTTTGTGTTTCCTTTCCTTCGTGGTTTTATTCATCATCAAATATTTTTCACGTGTTTACTTTCGTGAAATAATCTTCATATATATAAGCACACCGGACAAAAAATTAGTCACCCCTAATAGCACCGATAGTTGGAAGTTCAAGGTCACACAGAGGGCGCTGATGTAGCATTGGTAAGTGACAAGTAGCGGTGACGTAGCACACAGGATCAGATCTGTTTCGTGAGGTGGTGAAGAACAAAGTGTGTGTTGGATATAGTCTGCAAAATGGGTCGTGAGGCAGACGTTACTCAGTGGCAAAAAGGAGCCATCGTGTTTGGCAGAGCCCACGGACACAAAATGTCTGAAGTAGCCCAATTTGTTGGTGTGTCAACGCGTACTGTCCAGCGAGTTTACAAAGAGTGGTGTAGTTCGCAATCAACTGACAATCGACGGCGTAACTGTGGCCGGAAAACAATTCTCGACAATAGGGGCCGCCGCCATGTTTCTCGTCTAGTACATGACTCCAGATTTGAAAAAATTTACTGGAGCACACAGCTCTGAATTTACTTTTTTTCCCCTTACACCACTAGATAGGTTAATGATAGTAAACTCTTGAATTGATGACATACCATTTACAAATTGTTTTAGCTAAACATAATAATACAATAATGTACAGTTTATAACTCGCCTTAAGTTTATTTATTCATTGCAGCAGCAACAGTGGATGATGTTAGACCTTGCATGTAGGCATTTGTTGTGAATTTACCGCCATGTATGCTTGGCCACTGATCAATGGCTTTCTGTGTGATCATTACAGCAGATCTAGTGCCTGGAGCTGGACCCTCCTTCACAATTCTGCACAGCTTAGTCAAATGAGATGGCTTAATGGATCCTTTGTGTTCAACAATGTAACCAAGAATGGAGAATGTCCCTTCAGCTGGTGCTTCACTCCAGGCAGTTGATCCATCTTTATCAAAATGCTTTAATCTCTGTGATTCCTTTCCACAGCTGTTCTATATATTCTGTCAGCCAATTTATCACTGAGTCTTTTGTAAAACTACTTTCAGATCTGGTTCTAGATGGTCTAGCAACTTCAGCAACCTGGTAGTAATCAGAACGTTTCTTGATGTATTTGTAAACTTCATTTAGGATGTAATCCTCAGCTGTTAGTTCCTTTTGCTGCCCTGTGGTATCGTGCTTAAATTCAGAAACTACATCATTTGCATTTCCTCCATTAGCTAATTGGGAAATTGTTTCCATCACTCTTAACATAACAGTTTTCCCTCCTCCTTTATAAAATATATTTTCTACAAATTCTGCACTAACTATGGTTTTTTGAGCTACTTGCAACATAATCTTTGTTACATAGGAAATCAATACATAGAACTTGGCACTAATTTCTTTCTCTTGTGGATGATCAAAAAAAACACAATTTTCCACAAATCTGTCAAATTGATCAAATTTGTAATTAACCATGCGAGTATCAGATTTGAGTTTTGGTCTCTTAAAACCAATGATATTGTCAAGAACCATATTGGTATAGTCAAGGCCTGATCTCAGATTTGAAGTGATTCTGAATAAAGTCTAAAAGCTCACTTAGTTTACAAATTTTCTTCAATGCATCAACGTGGGCTCTGTTCACAAGATGCATTAAGTCCCATCGAAATTTGAAATTTTCTCCAAACAACTTTTTCATTTCGTTTTTAAATGGCTCGTTGTCCTTACAAAAAGCCCCATCTCCAACCATTCCAGATACCTTGGATTTAATTGCTTCTTCAGATAGTTTCAAGTGATTAGGAGACTTCAACACATCAAAAATTCCATTGGCCAAATAAACTCCTGATTTGCTGCGTACTAAATTTATCCCAGCAAGTTTTACAGTCTTATCTTCTTCACTCATAACTAATACAACTAGCATGCTTAATCCCAAAATTGTTCCAATGTCAGCTGTTATTGTTACTGAAGTTTGTTCTAAGAACCACTTTACAGTTTGTTCTTTAAGTTGATTATCTAATAGCTCACAAATTGTCTCGCACGCATGTGTGCTATGATTCAAATTTCCAACCTCACAACCTGACCTATGTAATACAGCTAGAAGTACTGGATATAGAGCCCATGCAGTGTTTGTTTTCATTATGTAGTATAAGATGTTGCCACATAAGTCTTCTATGCGTTTAGTAGTGTTCCGAGAAGATGTTTTCATCACTTCATAAACAGCAGCTCTTTGATGATGCTGAAGTTTAATTAAATGTGTCTTCAGGTGGGTTTTCAGATTTCTAAACCATCTCTCTTGATTTTCTCCTTGTTTGCATACATAGGTTAAATCTTTAACATTGAAGTAACCTTTTATGTTAGAATGTTTGTCTGAAGCACATGCTTTGGGGTCTGTGCAAGCTATGCAATATAATGTAAACATTTTATCATCAGAAGCATCATCAATATCTTCTTGATTATCATCATCTTCATCCTCAACAGCTATATCTACATCAGGCATATTAGTGTCACTATTTGCAATGTTTTCCATTATATCACTTGGTACTGAAAATGAATCATCAGCATGCCCTAGATCCTTCTTTTCCACCAATTTGAATGTAGATTTGATCAAATCATTGTTCAGGATTTCTTGTATTGATTTACACTTGCTTAAATGGGCTATGGAAATGTCAAATTTGTTGCTTTTTGCTTTATTAGATTTGGATGCAACACTTGAACTTGAAGGCATATTTTGACTCTTCTCTTTATTAACCACAACAGCTTGGTGAGTTTCTTTTGTTAGGCGCAAAATTGCATTCAATGTCTTCTGGATTTGGGAATTTTCAAATTCCTCTAAAGCAGTTTTGTTAGTCTGATGCGCAGATTCCTCACTTACCTTTTGTTTCTTAGGTGGAGGAGAAGCACTTTCTTCAGTCTGTGAAACATCTAGTGAAAAAGTTTCATTTTCTAGATTAGCAGTTGATGAAGTTGGTTCATTTTTCTGAGGTCTAGCACTAGCACATTTTGTGAACAAACTAAATGACTGCTTTGCCGTATCTCTTTGCTGCACTTCATCCTGGTATTTCTTTACTGCAATATCTAAGCTGTGGGCCCAAACTCTGGGACCTCTTGTATTGTAACAAATATTTTTTTTGGAATTAAAATGTTCCTCCCAGTTTTGCTTCTTTGAATATTTGTTCTTGCATTGACCACAAAAGTAACCCCTTTTAACACCCTCACTTTTCTCTCCAACTTCATCAATATTAGGATCCATTATTGATTATTGACTACCTGAAAAAATACAAAATAAGTAAAAGTTAGTAAATATAGTATGGTAAAAGTGAGTAAAAGTAAGTAAATATAGTACAATGAAAGTAAGTAAAAGTAAGTGCTTTAAACTTAGTAAAAGTAAGGAAGAGTAAGTAAAAGTAGGTAAGTTAAAGTAAGTTTAAACTTAACTAAACTTTTCAATTCTAGAGTCATGGTGGATTACTTAAAACTGCACAAGTAATTATCTGGCCAATTTATCAAACCTGGCTGAGATCAATGGAACATAGTCCAATCCTGATAATTTTATATTAAAAAAATATACGTTTTAATAAAATTTTAATTATCAAAACATTGAAGCTTAACAAAAAATAAAAATAATTGTTAAGTATGGAATTACCAACTAAACTTAAAATAACTAAATTTGTAATTTAAAAAAATTGGTTTGTACAAGAATGTATACGCAAAAAAATAGCATAATGTCTAGCGGATGAACAAAACCCAAACCCAAATTTACTTTTTCTCATGGTCAAATTTACTGGAGCAATGCTCCCAAGATCCCAGGAATCTGGAGTCATGGTCTAGTAACTGCAAATCATTTTCAAACCAGAGAACAATTGCTCCAAGAAACCAATGAGGTTCTCCAGCGACCAATTTCCGAACGGACATTGCGACGAGAACTGCATGCGATGGACATCTGGAGCAGGGTACCACGGAAGAGGCCGCTGTTAACAGCAAGTCACAAATTGGCACGTTATAAATGGGCTCAGAGGCACAAAAACTAGACTGCGGCAGATTGGAAATGTGTAATTTGGTCCGATGAGTCCCATTTTTGTTTGTTCTCCAATGATGGGAGGTGACGAGTACATCGCAGGTCCAATGAAGCCTTTAATCCTGAATGCGTCGAAGGTGTTGTTCAGGCTGGAAACAGAAAGTGAAGCGCAGGAATAGACACCCACGGACTCTGGCGGAACTTCGGGACTGGCTGATGAACGAGTGGCAGCAAATCGATGTTCAGTACATGCACAACCTCGTAGAGTCTCTGCCTCGCCGGATTCGTGCGGTTATCAAAGCCAGAGGCGCTGTCACACGTTATTAGGTACATTCTGAGAGGGGTGACTAATTTTTTGTCCGGTGTGCTTATATATATATATATGAAAATTATTTCACGAAAGTAACACATGAAAAATATTTATGATGAATAAAACCACAAAGGGAAAAGAAACACAAAGTGGTGCTCAAGCGCTTTCGTCTAATGACATCCTCAGGAACACTGGAGTGAAATAAGAGTTCAAGACAATATATAAGTTACAAAAATAAACATATATATATATATATATTAGGGTGGTCCAAATCCATAGGGGGAAATTTCAAAATTGTCTTAGATAGTCTCCACAAGTGTGGTTTTTGTCCATTTAGTGTCCACATGGTCTGTGCAAAATTGCAGCGTGATCGGTGAATATTTAGAGGTCGCCCCACTCTGAATATATATATTATATAATGTACTTTTTCTTCCGTAGGTCCGATGGCTCAAACTCGATCAATTCCAAAAGTTTGGCTTCTAGGGATGGCAACTGGAACTTTATCCACGTCAAGGCTCCCTACATGCCTTGACGCCCTCCTCTTGGGGCAATACCACCACATCAATCAAAAGCAAACCACCTCCGACAGTCTGAACCAGGCATGCCAGAGGGTGATTGAAGTCTGGACCCGAGCGCGGATCCCAACTCAACGGATCGACTCCTGTGTCCGTAAGCTTTCAAAGCTTTTAGACCGCTACAAAACACTCAAGAAGCACAGGACCAGGCAACGTGCCAGCGATAGAATGAATGAAGACATCTTCAAAGCGGACATCCAGGAACTGTTTGACATCGCAACCAGTGATGCCATGAGCACAATCGTCAACGTTGAGGACCGAAATTTCATGTCCATGCAGCGCAAGGACGTCAATTCTTGCAGCATGGCTGGCATTGATAAGGAAACGACTACACAAGAAGACAGAAAGCGATCCAGAATGGAGAAGGAAGCCAAGAGGAAGGCAAGGCATGAAGCAACACAGAAAGATTTGGAAGAAGCAGGAGTGTCATCAATTGATCTTTCCTCTTCTTCTTCCCTTTTTTCGCAAGACGACGACGACTATAGACCATCGGTTCCGATTCCTTCTTCGTCTGAAGCTCCGGCACCAAAGCGTCCCAAGAACAAGGTTACGAACATTTTCCAATCTCCAGAAGTCATTGGAGCAATGGATCGCACCAATCTTTCTGACCGGAATGCTGTTTTCGTAACTGGAGCTGTATTACAGGCCGCGGGGCATGATCTGTCTGGGATGACGTGCTCTCGGAGCTCTATTCATCGCTACAGAGAAAGTGGGCGAGAACAGGCAGCTCGAGAAGACCTAGAATCATTCTCTCTAGAAGACCCTGTCCTTCTCCATTGGGACGGAAAGCTTCTCCCCGGCATTGAAGGGAAGAAGACGAATGTGCATCGGATAGCAATCCTTATAACATTCAATGGACAGGAGAAGCTGCTTGGTGTCCCAAAGATGAAACAAGGAACTGGAGAAGCACAGGCCCAGGCATGCCTTCAAACTATGAAATTATGGAACGTGGAACAGCATGTGAGAGGTCTCGTCTTCGATACCACTGCGTCAAACACGGGTTTACATCGCGGAGCCTGTGTCAGGATTGAAGAAGCATTGGGTCACGAGCTAGTTTGGATCGGTTGTCGACATCATATACTTGAAGTCGTACTTGCTGATGTCTTTGCCTCAATATTTGGCTCAACAGGAAGTCCTGAAACAGGCCTTTTTAAGCGATTTCAAAAGGAATGGCCATCTCTCTCCCACGAAGCATTTGTCTCAGCATCGGACAGCTTGTTCGAGAACCCTCAACTCCAAGAGATGAGAAAAGAGATGCTCACTTACTTACCTAACGCTCTTCAGGCAAGCCAACCTCGTGACGACTACAAGGAGTTCCTTGAACTATCTTTGCTCTTCCTGGGGGGAAAGACTGGTGGTCAACTCTTTATCCGAGCTCCGGGTCCCATGCACCACGCGAGATGGATGGCGAAGGCGATTTATGCGCTCAAAATCTACCTCTTTCACTATCAATTCAAGCTCACAGCACGCGAAGAACGAAACGTGACTCAGCTGGCTTTATTTGTCAGTCTGATTTACGTCAAGTACTGGCATGAAGCGCCAATGGGGACACAAGCTCCTCTCAATGATCTCAAAATGCTGCATCTTCTGGAAAAATATCCACACGGAGGAGCTGCACAAGCGGCGAAGACAGCTCTAAGACGCCACCTGTGGTACTTGTCGGAGCATCTGATTGGACTGGCCTTCTTCGATAATAGGATCGATCCTGATACCAAAAGGAGAATGGTTCAACACCTCCAACATCCCCAAAAGAATGGCTGCCCCCGACGAATCGACATGGCGGAAGCTGGTGTTGAAAATGATGTGGCATCCTTCGTCACGAAAAGGACATTGACCCTCTTTGATGCCTTGAAAGTTGGAGGTAAGGAGGAAGCGCGCCAGTTACTTCAAAAAGATCCACGGGAATGGCCAAATGACAAGAACTACAGGGAACTTAGAGATCGCGCCTTAAAGATGAAAGTCGTCAATGATGCTGCCGAGCGAGGTATTGCTCTCGCACAACGCTACAATGACACTGACACGAAACGAGCACCAGAAGCAGTACCTCCTACAACTCGTAGCCGCCCACCGAAAACAGATACCAATACCATCCAAGGCGACTCTGATGCAGAAGAAATAATGAAGATACACCCATTATCATGTCCTATTGTCTTACTGTTTTCTTTCATATTCTTTGAGAACCAAAACAAAATTTAGTTATTCAGTTGTCTATATATTTTCCCAAATTTTCAAAAAGGGGGCAAGTGGGGCGACCCCTAAATATTAACCGAATAACGTGAAACTTTGCACAAATACTGTCCACACCAAGAGGCATAAAACCAACCTTGTGGAGAGAACTTAGTCGATGCTTTAACCTTTTGGACCACCCTAATATATATATATATATATATATATGTGTGTGTGTGTGTGTGTGTGTGTGTGTGTGTGTGTGTGTGTGTGTGTTTCTTTTCCCTTCATGGTTTTATTCATCATATATAAAGGGTGATCCAGAGAAATGGGACCCAAAAGAAACCCCTGTAACTCTTAAAGTATAAGTCCTTTTATAAAATCATACGCATCATTCGAAAGAGGATAGTTACAAGTTTGTACAGGATTGTATAGGTTTTGACAATACAATACAAGACAAGATAAGATACAAAACAAAATAAAAGTGTTAGTTAAAACTAACCCTTCAAGATGACTGCATGGACTGTGGAACAGCTGCATTTCATAACTGAGCAATATTATGAGAATGGAAGAAGTGTAGTTTCAGCTCTTAGGTGATTTTGACATCTGAAAATTTGTCTTGAAAGATCTTTGAGCTGAAACTACACTTCTTCCATGCTCATAATATTGCTCAGTTACGAAATGCAGCTGTTCCACAGTCCATGCAGTCATCTTGAAGGGTTAGTTTTAACTAACACTTTTATTTTGTTTTGTATCTTATCTTGTCTTGTATTGTCAAAACCTATACAATCCTGTACAAACTTGTAACTATCCTCTTTCGAATGATGCATATGATTTTATAAAAGGACTTATACTTTAAGAGTTACAGGGGTTTCTTTTGGGTCCCATTTCTCTGGATCACCCTTTATATATATATAATATATATATATGATGAATAAAACCACGAAGGGAAAAGAAACACGGGGGGTGCTCAAGCGCTTTCGTCTAATGACATCCTCAGGAACACTCAGTGTTCCTGAGGATGTCATTAGACGAAAGCGCTTGAGCACCCCTTTGTGTTTCTTTTCCCTTCGTGGTTTTGTTCATCATAAATATTTTTCACGTGTCACTTTCGTGAAATAATTTTTTAATATATATATATATATATATATATATATATATATATATATATATATATAATTATGCGGGTTGCTTCTACAGAGCTTCAATTTAATATTTAGGAGAAATCCAATGACAATGAGAAATTATTAAACAGCCTGAAGATGAGCGTATTGCTCGAAACGTTGCGCAATAAAGAAGACTTTTCATGGCATTTACATTTCTCCTTGTCATTGGATTTCTCCTAAATATTATATATATATATATATATATATATATATATATATATATATATATATATATTATTAGGGTGGTCCACTCTTATAGGGGTGGAATATTTTTTTGTGATTTGTTTTTATTGCTGGGTTGTAACTTATGAGGATGGATGAGAAAACACCTCTGGGAAAGTTTTATTTGAATCAGTTAATTTGTAGGGGTAGCACATGACACTTGAAGTTTTGGTATAATCTGAAAATCACAGCAAAGTTAATCTTGGTGACAGTACATGACTATTAGGGTAACTAACAATTCTGAAATGAATTGACTAACAATTCCCTCTGCACCTCATTTGATCTTTGTTTTCTCGCCCAGTTGCCAGGCTGACTTCAGTGGTTGAGGAAACTGCTTCCTGTAGTTAGCAACAACTTGCAGGAGATACTGCAGTTGTTCCTCATTCCTGGTGTGGCAGCCATTGTATTCATTAATGAGAGCAACCCCCCTCTCTGCATGATTGTTCACGACAGAGAGGTTTGCTACTGATTTCTTCGCTATTTGGTAATCAGGATCACTGTCCCAATCCCGCACCTCCTTCCTCAGGTATCCCACACCTGACCCCAGAGACAACAGCAGTCTTTTTGAGTTTGCTGTTGCTAGTGACTCGATTGAAGCCCCCTCAGCAACACCTTTCCTTCTCTTCTGGCAATCAGGCTTTCCTTCAACTTCCTCCATCGCCTTCACCATTGCTGTTTTAGTCTCTTCAGACACCTCAGGATCGAAAATCGCGAGGCCCACCATCTCCTCCGAAAGATACCAAAGATGACCGCTGAGTTTTTTTAATGCCACTTCCGAAATTTTGGGGTCATGGTATTCCCGAAGACTCTGCAGAAGACTGAGGTCGCTGTGAGGCGCAGCAGCAGCTATTGGCACTGTCATCCATGCCTGCAGGTAGATGGAAACAGCGAAGACACTGACATCCTTAAGACACTTTTGCTCTCGTGGAGTGAGGGCTGGGATTTGTCCCCTGAACAGTAGGGTGTCCCAGCCTCACATGTGAAAATAAAAATTTGCAAGTGTCAAATCGCACACCCCTTTAATTAATTACACTTGAAGAAAGGAAAAAATGGGCGAAATTTCATTGGCCTATTAGGAGGGGAAGGGTCCCCTCTTTGACCTTGTTTATTCGACCCTATATGAACAAACGTAAAATGCTCAGCATTAATCATTCTAGAATGGAAGAATGAAATGTAAATTCTTTCTAATGACTAAATTAAAGGAAATGGAAATTCTTCCTAATGGCACATTTCATTTTGGGGGACAGAGGATCTTTTTGTCTGCTGAGGGGAACTGCTGGTGGTGGTATTCGACGACTTGGTACACGAGCTGCCGTTCCTCCTCGTTTTTTGTCAGGCCCTCGTTGAAATCTTCCGCCAGTTTCACTGCCCATTCTGCTGCGTCGTTCACAGACTTCAACGATGGTGCACATCCTTCGAGATCTTTGGGGGTTTTTGGAACCGGCAGCTTCAGGCAATGAAAAAGGTTTTGAGTCCTTTTCGTGACCAAGGTGCTCAAATCCGACTGTCTCACGGTCAAGACACACTTTCCCTCCAGCCGACGCAGATCTTTTGGGTTTTCGGTCTTGTGCAGGTTTTGGAGCATGGCCGTCTTCTCTGCATCGGTGGTTTTGGAGGAGAACATAGCGAGTCCAGCTAAATCTTCGCTTAGGTACCAGAGGTGGCCCCGGAATTTCGTCAATGCAGTGGTACGTACATCATGATCCACCGCCTTGTACCGCTCTAGGTCCTCCAACAGCTCCAGGTCAGCGAGGATCAGGAACTCCCGGTAATCGTCTCTTGGGTGGCCAACTTCAAGCTGGTCTTCAATGAAGTGGACAATCTGCTCTTTTTTCAACGCCACCCATTCCGAAAGGATGTCACTTGGGCCATTGCCGTTGAACGGAGAAGCCTGCTTCTGGTCGATGAACTCCCATTGGGATTTGAAGCGAGCGAACAGCGCAATTTCAGGGCCAGAAGACCTGAAGAACAGGTCAAAAACTGAGGTGATTACCAATTCCATCATGTGGTGTCTGCAAGCCAGGAAAAGAACGCGGTGGTCCATTTGGTCCTGGATAATCGTACAAGCGCCGCTGTGAATACCGGTATTCGCCGCTGTTGTGTCGAAGCAGAGACCGGCAATCCATGATTGAACTTGCGGCCAATCATCCAGCACCTTCAGAACAGCTCCAGCCATCCGCTGTCCCGTGCTGTCAGGGATTTTTGGGATCGCCAACAACTTCTCAAGATTCTTCCCGCTGACCAGCACTGTTATGCGATCCGATTTCCCTCCATCCGAATCAGGGAGGAGTTTGCCATCAAAGTGGACGACAAGCGACGTATCAGGATTGAACTCGGTCTTGATTCCGGCTGCCAAGTTCTTCCTGGACTTCTGCCGTGAATGGTGAAGACTTGATTTGGACAAGGTGACCGAGGATAACTCAACTCCTGCGGCAGCGAGTGCTAGAGCCACAATGTGCATCGCTTGGCGTACTGAGGTTCCAGTTTGATCCAGGGCTGCAGCAAAATTGGGATATTGGATGATCCTCCTTGCCGACACTTGGCCGTCCTTGGGAGTGGATCGAGGAGCCGAAGGACCAGGAGAGGAATATTGGACATCATCATTGGATGCTTCGGCCATGGACTCCGAAGAAGAAGACCCACTTTTCACCGTTCCTTTTGCTTGCAGTGAGTCCATCTCTTCGCGGCTTTTCTTCTTCCTCTTCTTCCTCTTCTCTTCAGCTGCTCGGCGTTTCTCCTGCTCCGCTGCCCTGCGAGCAAACTCCAGGTCCTCTCCTCCAATGTACATCTTCCGCACGGTTCGCTGGTCATTCAGAAAGTCTCGATCTTCAGGGACTTTGATGAGTTTCATGGCGTTGGCATGAGCTGTTTCGAACAGTGTATTCAGGTTGGCTTGGAATCCCTTTTCCCGCTCCAGTTGCTTCTCCCCCCCACAGTTTCGGTTTCTGGCAACCTTCTCGTAGTCCGTGGAGAGGGCCTTGATCCTCTCGACGCACTTGGGCTTGTGGGAGGTCGGAATAGATGCCCGAGCCCACACCGCCATAACCTCATCAGCTACCACATTGGCAGCTTCCGCCGTGGACGTTTTTTTCTTCCAAGTGAAGAACAACAGACATCGAAGAACATCTCCCACTGTCGGGAGTTGACACAGCGTTTCCAGGGGTTCATTTCGCAACACCCCCACCAACCACACAGTCTCCTGCTTTCTTGTATCCATAACCTGAAAAGAAATATGCTACAATTAGTATAAGGTAGAGAGTAGCCATTCAGCAATAGTAACATATGGTTTGAGGGGACCCTTAAAATTAAAGAATATGAATGAAATTCATCTTGATGGCATGTTTTCATGAGTGGAAGAAATTAGGGGGGTGTGCATGACAAACTTCAGGAACAAAAAAAATTGGGACACACTACTGAACAGCCACATCTTCAATGAATAGATCACCTTAGATAACCATCTGGCTTGGTGCATGGGGCCAGGTCGCTTGAAGGTGTAGTTGTCAATGCTCTCTCCCAAGAAAATGATGGACAGATCGAGGAATTCCTGATAGTCATCTCGAAAGGATTTTGAGGAGTGTTTTTGCTCAGCAAAGCGGAGAATCCAATCTCTAATGGGGGCCAAGAGTCGATGCACCTCTTCATCATCCCATCCAGTGCCGTATGTTCCTGTGTCGATGAAGGTCCATTTGCTCTGAAACCTGCTGAACAATGGAACATCAGGTCCACTCATTGGGCCATAGCAAGCAGTGAAAACTCCACTGATCATCACTTCCATGATGTGATGACGGCAGGCAAAATGGAGAAGGTCTTTCTTCAACTTCTGCTCCAACAACACACACGCTCCATTCAAACGACCAGCATTGGAGGCAGTGGTGTCGAAACACATCCCCACGACAGATTCTTCAAGGCCCCAATCAGTCAATAATTCAAAAACTGCGCTGGCTTGGTGTTCTCCTGATCCAGTTGGTATTTTGGGGACTCCAAGGAGCTGAGATTGACCTGAAAAGGAGGAAATGAGCACAGGCAGCCGATCCACATGCGCATGGTCTCTGGTGTTGAGGAGGTCTGGAATAAGTTTTCCATCCCAGTGGATGATTGCAGGACCGGACTGAAAGGAAGCTTTTAGGCTACTGCAGATCATGATCCGATGTCGTTCTCTCTGCCGTTTGATGGAGGTCCGGGTGATGTTAAAATTCATTGGGCTGTGGCCAAGGCTCAATGCAGTCTCTGCTATTATGTAGGTTGCCATTCTGTCCGTAGTGTGTGTCCGATCTAGGGCAGCAGCTAGATTTGATGTTATCACATTCTTGACTCTCTTCACCTGTTTTGGAGGTCGCTTTCCACCTTTTGCCCATTCATCTTCGGTGGAGGATGACTCGTCAGTGACTGAGGATTCTGTTGAGGACACCAATACTGCTGTACCCGACGTTGATGCACCTTCATTGACTGCCTGCAATACAATCAAAGAAAATGGCCAATTTGTGTTAACGAACAACCTAATCATTGCAATCAAATGAAAGTAGGAATTTGAAGAACAATCTCACCTTTCTCTTTTGCATCTCCTCCTCCATCTTCCTGTGGGCAGCTTGTTTTTCTTTTTCTGCTGTTTTTCTGTCTACTCCCACCATGCATCCCCGTCTTCCAGGCTCTCGCTGGGCCAGCAAGAAGGCCTTGTCTTCTGGGTTTTTGATTAGAGACAAGGCATCAGCATGTGCCATATCAAATAGGTTCTGAAGTGTCTCCTTGAATCCCTCTTCATTGTACACCTAAATATAAATAATAAATATATATAATATATATATGATAAATGTATTGACTATTGTACAGTATAATATGTCATACTCTCGAGAAACTATTTTATTGATCATCCAACTCACCTGCTTCTGGCTCCTCCTCATTCGTCCTTTTTTTATTTTGATCCAATCTTGGTGAAGGTCCAAGATCTTTTGGATTCCTTTGTATTTTTCCCTTGTCGGGATTCGAGCTTTGTTCCAAAATATTTCAAGTTGACCCCACACTACTTGAGCACTTTCCTTCAACTCCTTCTTGAGATTAGTGTGGTGATGAAGGAAGCATGACAATACTTCTCCACATGATGGTAATTTGCTTCCAAGAAGCTTGTCCTTCACTTTATCTCCTTCAAGGAGATAAAAGCAAGAGCTTCGAACTTGTCATCATATATCCAACCACTAAACACAACCAATGAACACTACACCAATAATCTGTCAAGGAAAAGATGTATTACTGGAACTGGAACATAATATACAAGTAAATCTACTAAGTAGTGCAAAAGTGCAAAAATGAAGTACAGTGGAACCTCGACTTACGAATTTAATTCGTTCCGAGACCCTGTTCGCACCTCGAATTGGTCGTAAATCGAATCCATTTTTTCCATTGAAATTAATGTAAATTTAATTAATCCGTTCCAGCACCCCAGATAATTGTACTTTTAATGCTTTGTAAGAGTTTATAAAGAGAAAATATAAGAGAAAAAAATTATACTAAATTTAATAAGCTGTATAATTTTACTGTACCTTTGTGGAGGATAATTGCTGGCATGAGTGGATGGTGATGAGGAAAGGAAGGGGGAGGGAAGTTACTGTTTGGAAGGAGAGTCTCCTTCCATAAGAACACTGGGCACCTCTCCTTCAGGGGTTTTGTCTCTTTTCTGTCTCTTTAATTCAATGGTTATTTTAAGTTTTCTTTTTTCACTGCCACTATCACACTTCACTTTCTTGGGAGCCATAATGAAGGGCTTATTAAAGCAATAAACGAAAAATCACGGAGCAAATATGCGAGAGATAAAGCAATAAACGAAAAATCACGGAGCAAATATGCGAGAGATAAAGCAATAAACGAAAAATCACGGAGCAAATATGCGAGAGATAAAGCAATAAACGAAAAATCACTGAGCAAATATGCGAGAGATCCACTCGCAATCGAAGCGCCCGGCGTATGTTCGTATGTCGATTTGGTCATAAATAGAGGCGTTCGTAAGTCGAGGTTCCACTGTACTGTGTGCTACCCCTAAAAAGTGATTGATTTGGGAAAAAATTGGCCAGAGGTGTTTTCTCATTCATCCTCACAGGTTACCGCCCGGCAATAACAAAAAATCAAAACTTCAATTTTATGGACCACCCTAATACACACACACACACACACACACACACACACACACACACACACATATTATATATATAATATATATATATATATATATATATATATATATATATATATATGCAATAATCGGAGAAGTAAAAATTAACAGAGGCATACAGATTTGTAAGGAAAAATATCAATTTTTAGCACAAGATCAAATGAATTATAAAAATACAAATTTATACTGGAAATCTGGCTGGGTTTTAACACTTTGCCTTTTATAGTCAAGTTTCGATATGGAGTTTTTCGAAATTACTTACATTCCAAGAATCCTGGGGGTTGGCATCCCTTGGTTGCGGTACATCGACGATATTTTGTGTATCTGGCCCATGAATCGTGACCTGGATAACTTCCTCCTCCAGTTAAATGATCAAGTCCCCTCCATTAAGTTTACTTTAGAAGTGGAACAAGACAATTCAATCCCATTTTTGGATGTGCGTGTACATAGGGAAAGCCCAGGTTTTAAGTTTAGTATCTATCGGAAAACAACAAACAATTTGTCCTACGTACACTTTTACTCGGGACATGACACCCCCACTAAGAAGGCCATTTTTTCATCAATGTTTCTCTGCGCCCTTAGGATCGCCAGTCCGGAATACATCGATGCCGAATTGGAAAAAATCAACGGTATTGGAAGTGATCTGTGTTATCCATCTGCGTTTATGGAATCTTGTCTCAACAAGGCAAAACGAACTTGCTATCGTGTCAATAATAACACTCGTACTTTGTCAAAAAATATTTTAGTACTTCCATTTTTCCCGGGCTTCTTAGGCATTGCTAATGTACTTAAATTTTTGGATATTAATATAGTATTTTCATATAACAATATTGTGAAAAATATCATAGTAAAAAATAGCCCTACCAATAATTCAGGCATTATCTATAAAATTGGGTGTAAACAATGTGATTCCTTTTACATAGGTCAGACGGGAAAGGATTTGCACACACGTATAAAACAGCATCAATATTCCGTTAGAACAGGACAGTTGTCCAGTGCTCTTTTTGTCCATTTGTCAGAGTTATCCCACTGTATTGATTGGAATAATGCTTCAGTGTTATTTCACTCTAGCAACATTGTTAACAGAAATATTCTTGAGTCTGCCATTATCCAACTTTCAAATAACTTCAACATAAGCAAAGGTCTTTTTCAACTCGATCCTGTTGTTTTGAATTCCTTCAAAACACATTTAGATAAAAAGGGTAGGATGCTAAATCTTTGGTAAACTTGTATGCCACTTTATTAACTTTTAATCTTCATTTTATTTTTATATATATCGAAACTTGACTATAAAAGGCAAAGTGTTAAAACCCCATTTATTGCATATATATATATATATATATATATATATATATATGTATGTGTGTAGATATGTATGTATATGTATATATGTGTGTTGTTTATTTTTTGTTTCTTTCTGTAACCTATATATAGGCCGTAACCTTTTATGTACTTCAGTGTTCCTGAGGATGTCATTAGACGAAAGCGCTTGAGCACCTTTTTGTGTTTCCTTCGTGGTTTTATTCACCATATATATATATATATATATATATATCACACACACACACACGGTGTTTCAGGAGGAAAGGTCAATACTTCGGGAGGTGATAGTATCGGTCATTGTGAGAAAAAAAGAAAAAAGTTCATATGAACATGTGTCTAATTCTGAATGGTTACGGAGATAGAGCTGTTTGAATCTGATGCATGCGCAGCTCTTCCTCCCCCTGCGGTGGTCCCATTCAATGGCCACCAAGGTCTCCAGACCTCTCTCCGTTAGATTATTGTTTGTGGGGGTGGATGAAAAGTCAAGTTTGCAAAAGAAAGGTGGATACATGAGACGAATTGCTCGCGCGCATTTTGGATGCTGCTGCCCATATAAAGGAACATCAAGATGAACTCAGACGAATAACACGCGATTTTCTCACATGAGTTGCAAAGTGCTGCATTGAGGTTGACGGTGGGATTTTCAAAAACATATTGTAAACTGTAACAAATTTGTCATTTCTGTATCTGATACCATTCAAAATGCCAGTGTTTAAACATTAAATATTAGAAACAGTAATTGGTTTCTCTTTCTTGATTACCATTAACAATGCTTTGTATTTGTAGATTCAAACAGCTCTATCTCTGTAACCATTCAGAATTAGACACATGTTCATATGAACTTTTTTTCTCACAATGACTGATAATATCATATCCCGAAGTATTGACCTTTCCTCCTGAAACACCATGTATATATATATGGTGTAACAAAAGTCCATTCTCATAGGGAAATAAGATATAATAGAATTGAATGAGAAAATAGTTTAAATGTACATTATAAACAATACAATCAACTTGTCAATTAATCTAGTGCATGCTTAAATTGCATTCCATGTATGTATTATGTGTTGCCATTAGAGATGGAACCTGGTTTTTAACCAGTGATGAAAATTTTTAATCATCGCTGAAACCAACGATAAGAACTGGTTTTCACTTTTTTGTGCGAGTCTCTGATCACGTTGGTCCATTTTCTATGAAACAAACGTTTAAAAACATAGTAATTACGTTTTTCATCATTTCATATCATTTTTTGTTTGTTTATAAGTGTAAATAATTGATGCTTCAGTCTTGAATGTTATGTGGATGATTGCACATTGATCAGTTAAGATTCTAAGATTTAATACTCCATCATGTCAAAGAAATCAAATGCTTGGTATCATTTCACTCGTAAGAATAAAGAAGAAGCAGTGTGTGTAACATGTCACAAAGTTTTAAAGTGTTGTGGAGGTTCTACTTCAAGTTTATCATCCCACATGAAAAATATTCATGGCATAAACATTGACCAGATTAATCAGCCATTGAAGAAACAAAGAACAGTGGAAGAGTTTGTGCTAAAAAAAAGTCCATAGAAGAGGAAATTTCGAAACGTGTGTGTGTAGATGGACTGAGTTTCCAATCAATTGCTAAAAGTGAATTCATTCAAGAAAGGCTAAGAAAGATAAAATACGACAAACCTCATCCAACTTCCCATAATGGTGTCAGAAAAATGGTGCTTAGTTTTTGAGAAAAAGAAACATGAATTGGTCAACTACTTCAGGAATCAGGTGAGACAAGGAATTCGCTATTCATTAACTATGGATGAGTATATATCTTTGCAAAACCAAAGATATATTAATGTTCATGGTCTCTTGGTCTCGTGAAAATAAATGGTTCTCTCGATAGCACCAAAACTATTGCAATTGTTAGGAAAAGATTGGAAGACTTTGGCTTGGACCTAGATAAGCATATTGTGGGTTGCACCACCAATAGTGCCTCAGTAATAGTCAAATTTGGAAGAGAAATAGTACCTGATCACCAGCAATGCATTGCACATGCTATACATCTCGCAGTTTCAGACATCTTGTATTCAAAAACTGCTGAAAATTCAGTTGAAGGGGAAAGTGACCCTACCCTTGAAGATGAAGCCATCGAAGAACACACTACGTGTGAGCGAAGATGAGTGTGAAGTTTTATGCACTGATACAATTTTTGAGTCTGACATAGATGACGTAATTGTTCTTCCAAAACTTCGAGAAGATTACTTAAAAGTAATAAATAAGGTGAGAAAAATCTGCCACATATTTTGAAAGTCTCCTTTGAAAAATGAGAGAGTGCAGGATTTTGTCAAAGATGAATTTAATGAAAAGGAAATGAAGCTTTTCCTTGACTGTAGAATGAGGTGGAACAGTCTTTTGGCCATGTTAGAAAGATTTTTGAAACTAAAAAATTGCATTCCAAAGGCCCTCAGAGTGATACGTGCAACAGAGATGATTTCAGATGAAGAATGGAATGCTCTAAAGAGCCTCTTTGATATGCTTCATCCACTGGAAATTGTTTTGAAGGGACTCTGTTCCGAAGATGCAAATTTGCTCAAAGCTGAATCTTCCATGAAGTTCATTTTGGATAAATTTGAAAGCAAAAAACAATCCTTTAGCTTTTGAGCTACATCAGTCTCTCATTGATTGCTACTCATCGAGAAGACTAAAAGAAGCTGTTGCCTTGCTGAGTTTTCTCCACAATCCAGAGGTCTTGAAAAATGAATCATCAGCACTGTTCCTCTTTCCTTCAAGACAAGCACTTAAGTAGTATGCAGATCATACATTTAAGAGGCTTTTTCCAGAAGCTTGCCAGATTTCAGAAACAGACGACGAAGTCCAATCAATTGCTTCAAAAAACAGATTCACAATGCAGCTCAGGTCGTGAAGTAAATGATGATGATCAACTTATGAATGAGTACATGTGTGAGATGAACAAACTGAAAATGAAACCCAAGAAAGATTCTTCTGAGACCTTTGACGTAAACAATGAATTCAAATATTTTGAAGCTACTTTGAATAGAAGCAAAAATTTGGATTGAATGTACGAGGCGTTGCTTACAATAAAAGCCACCAGTGTAGAGTCTGAGAGAGTGTTTTCAGCTGCTGGTTTATTCGTCACAAAGATTCGATCAAGAATGTCAGATCAGACACTTAATGCTCTCTGTTTTCTCAAGTGTTATTTCAAAAATCAAGTTTGATAATAAACTTTTTAATTCAAATGTTACACATACTTGATTGAATCGATTAAAACCTTATTTCTGTTTAATATTTTGATAATTTACCTCTCTAAAAAGCATACAGAATCCCATCAGTGAAAACCGGTAAAAACTGGCTTTAAGAATATAGCGATGATGAAAACTGGTTTTACACTTTTTGGTTATTTTCCATCCCTAGTTGCCATGTAATACAGGGGGTCCTCATTATATGAGTATTCATTATCCGAGTCTCTGCATTTACACAGCCAAATAATTGTAGAACCATACTAAGTTCCCGCACTTAAGAGGTTTCTGTGGATAATGTATGTGGTACACGGAAGTGCAATGGAAAACTGTTTAAATTTCCCTCAGACTCACTGTCTTGCTCACTTCCCCGCCACCTCCAATACTCCACCACCACCATGCTCCACCCTCAGCTCTCTCACTAACCATTGCCAGTGCTGAACCCATCCTTGGTTTTCTAGTGTTTTCATTCTGATTTTGTTGACTTTTTGCACTATTGTTGCTGTTTAACATATTTTATAAGATAAGGTACATAAAAGGATTTAAAAAGTGTATTTTACAAATGTTTAACCATAATTTTGAGTGTCATTTATTGTGTTGAAGGTCCCATTTAAACTTTATTCTCATTATTTCTTATGGGTTTTAGGTCCCTGCTTTAAGTGGATTCACTTGAAGTGGTGATTTCTTGGTCCCCATTAACCTTGGATAATGAGGACCCCCTGTACATACAAACTCATCATGATCAATTCTGTTATATCTTATAACCCAATAGGAATAGACTTTATTACACCATATATATATATGTCACCCTAAGTAATAGACACTTTGAAGTGTGGCTGAACATGAATTGTAAAGTTCAGCTACACAGTTTATAAACTGATTTTCATTCATGAAAGTATTCATTACCTCTCTGCTTCTGTAACCCTCATTCCTATTTATAATGCCCATCATTTTATTAATTTTGTTCCTTGCTTCTAGGCATTGCCTTGAAGATTTAAGATTTTTAGTAATAATTAGCTACTCTTAGAACTAGAAATGCACCAATACCAAAAGTTCACCGATTCCTGATACTGATGTGTGCACACACACACACATACACATACATACATACATACATATATATATATATATATATATATATATATATATATATATATATATCCCCGCAAGGGGGTTCTAAGCTTGTGCTCTTGAGTGCTCTTTGTGCTCGTTTGTACGTGCTTGTTCCTGGAGGTTTCACGTGCGCCCTCCCGGCCCTAGCACCCAAGGATGATGGGACTCGACCCTGCAGTCCTTGTCATCCTTGGTCTTTTTCCACTTCGACTGTCCCCTCCACCCTTTCTTTTTCCTCTGTCTTTCCTCTCACTTTTTCTTTGTTTTTCCGCTGAGATATGCCCTTTAAATAGAGGCGAATCGGTTCTTCCTGAACTAAAAAAAAAAAAATATATATATATATATATATATTAGGGTGGTTCACAAGCATAGGGAAAATTTAGCATCTGAGATTTCACTTTTGGGTCATTGTTGCTTTTGTTCCTACACTTAGTGTGAATAACTGTGGGAAGTATGGTTGGTCTATGGTGTCGTTAAGAGGTCGCTCAATCATGCATGACGTGTCTCACTAAAGGCTTTGATCCCATTTTGGACAAAAGCAAACATTCTAATGATGGATACCAGATATGCTGAGAAGAAGCTCCTGAAACTGTACGAGCAATACAAGGGGCTGAAGAAGAACCACACAAAGAATTTCCCATCCTACAGAATGAAGGAGGACATAAGCACACCGGACAAAAAATTAGTCACCCCTAATAGCACCGATAGTAGGAAGTTCAAGGTCACACAGAGGGCGCTGATGTAGCATTGGTAAGTGACAAGTAGCGGTGATGTAGCACACAGGATCAGATCTGTTTCGTGAGGTGGTGAAGAACAAAGTGTGTGTTGGATATAGTCTGCAAAATGGGTCGTGAGGCAGACGTTACTCAGTGGCAAAAAGGAGCCATCGTGTTTGGCAGAGCCCACGGACACAAAATGTCTGAAGTAGCCCAATTTGTTGGTGTGTCAACGCGTACTGTCCAGTGAGTTTACAAAGAGTGGTGTAGTTCGCAATCAACTGACAATCGACGGCGTAACTGTGGCCGGAAAACAATTCTCAACAATAGGGGCCGCCGCCATGTTTCTCGTCTAGTAACTGCAAATCATTTTCAAACCAGAGAACAATTGCTCCAAGAAACCAATGAGGTTCTCCAGCGACCAATTTCCGAACGGACATTGCGACGAGAACTGCATGCGATGGACATCTGGAGCAGGGTACCACGGAAGAGACTGCTGTTAACAGCAAGTCACAAATTGGCACGTTATAAATGGGCTCAGGGGCACAAAAACTGGACTGCGGCAGATTGGAAACGTGTAATTTGGTCCGATGAGTCCTGTTTTTGTTTGTTCTCCAATGATGGGAGGCGACGAGTACATCGCAGGTCCAATGAAGCCTTTAATCCTGAATGCGTCGAAGGTGTTGTTCAGGCTGGAAACAGAAAGTGAAGCGCAGGAATAGACACCCACGGACTCTGGCGGAACTTCGGGACTGGCTGATGAACGAGTGGCAGCAAATTGATGTTCAGTACATGCACAACCTCGTAGAGTCTCTGCCTCGCCGGATTCGTGCGGTTATCAAGGCCAGAGGCGCCATCACACGTTATTAGGTACATTCTGAGAGGGGTGACTAATTTTTTGTTCGGTGTGCTTATTTCGTGGAGACCTTGATGATGTGTTCGATCTTTCACGTCATGACGCCCTCGAGACCATGATGAATGAGGACAAGAACTTCCTTGTTGTTCAGCTCGATAATCCCACTTCCTCCAGCTTTGGCCCGATTGACAAGAAAATGGCTGACCAACAAATGAGGAAGAGGATTCGGTGTGAGGCGGAGATGAACTGAGAGGAGAAGGTCAAGCGCGAGGCAGATGCGAGATGGTTGCAGGGAGAACTGGAGGCTTCTAGTTCAAGCACATCTGAATCAGATTCAGATACTGTAGTTTTTAAGGAGTCAGCACGAAAACATTTCACTCCTAAGCGATTGAAGTCTGTGGTCATGCCTGACATTTCCTTAGCCTTGGATCGCCACAACATCAGTGACAGGAAAGGAATGGCAGTGGTTGCAGCAACTATTAAATCGCTGGGGCACAACTTGGACAAAGTGTCAATCTCACGCAGCACCATTCGTCGCGTGAGACAATGTACACGTGAAGCGGTGTGCTGCGAAGATCAGGCCACTTTCAAGACCCATGAGCCCCTTCTCTTGCACTGGGATAGTAAGCTGCTTACAGATATCTCCCATGGGTTAGAGGTGGTGGACCGTGTGGCTGTGCTTGTAACCGGTAACAGGGAAGAGAAACTCCTTGGAGTTCCAATGGTAGCTGCTGCAACTGGAGCATCTCAGGCTCATGCGTGCCTGAAGCTTGTGGACAACTGGTCTTTGAGGGGCAACGTTCGAGGTCTTGTTTTTGATACAACTGCATCCAACACAGAACTTCATGCTGGAGCTTGTACTCTCATTGAAAAGGAGTTGGGTATTGATCTGGTGTGGATCACTTGCCGACACCACGTGGTAGAAGTTGTCCTTACTGCGGCCCTTGGTGCTTGTTTCGGAACATCCAGTGGACCTGAAATTGGCTTATTCAAGCGCTTCAAGCAGCACTGGGTTTTCATTGATTGCAGCAAGTTTGAGTGTGCACCCAACAGCCTGTTCATTGAAACAGCAGAGCAGAGGAAGGAAATGGTCTCCTACTACAAGGAGGCTGTCAAGAAGAAGAGCCAGTGGGATGACTATGATGAACTGATGCTTCTCTGCCTCCTTTTCTTGGGAGAGAAGCTTGACAGTCCTGTGAGAATTTGAAGCCCTGGAGCCATGCACCATGTGCGATGGATGGCCAAGGCCATTTACAGGCTCAAGGTGTTCCTATTCAGAGATCAATTCACCTTGCTTCAGACTGAGAAACGGAACATCGAGGAACTAAGCCTGTTTATCACGCTCCTTTATGGCTGCTACTGGAACAAGGCCAGTGGGTCATTCTCTGTCAGATCAACCAGTGCCTAACACCCTCATCTCTCAGATTTTGCTGAAATTTGGTTTATAGGGAGTTTGTGGGCCCTGAATCCATTTCTGAAATTATAAGGTCAATCCGACCAACGGTTCAAGAGATATGACCTCGGGAAATTTGAGGTCACTTGCGAGGTCACTAACATTTGGCGACCCATAACTTGGGTAATAATGGTCACAATTATATAAAAGTATATATATTTAGAATCAGAAAATGACAAGGAATCCAAATATGCAAGTTTTAGAACTCTAGGTTGAAAAATAAAAACGTTACACTGTAACCAAAATTTGAGGTCACGATTTGACCTCTGGGGTATCAAATGAGAATTTTTTTTTTAAATGTAAAAAATGAAGGCATAGGCATTGGCTATTAGAATCAGCAAAAAAAAGTTTGTTTGTTAGTATTTTTCATGTAACTAACATATAAGTGAACACCATATTCATAAGTTGTGCGTCAATTCTACCTATTTTTTCACACTTAAGCTCATAATTTGACCTATAGAAATTAAAATTACATTTTTTTATAGATATAAAAACAAAGGCAAAAAATGTAAAATTGTATTTCACTGCTAATCTACACTGGCAATAATAGTTATAATAGTGAAAGGGAAAGACCTACTTAGAGGATTCATGTGCTAGCCTAATACAATTTTTGCATGCTCGATGCTCTCATCAACTTCTTTTTGTGGAAAAATGTATTGAATTCTGCTGCCTCCTCTTAGGGTAGGACAACTCATTACAGTTAATATATGATGTCCTGGCACTGCACATGAATCCTTGTTTGATGAATAATAATATGCACTTGATCCTGATGACCCAGAGGGATGTAGAAAGTTCACAGTGAAATCATCAAACTCTTCACAATATTCCTCCACAATTCCATACCAAACTTGCATGTCATAAATGCAGCCAACATACTCTCCTGGTTTGACACATTTTAGGTTACCAAGCATTGCAGGTTCATTAGTAAAATGACTTTTCCTTATTCTTTTCTTTTCTCCAATGCCACTTGAAATGGGATACACCATCAGTTCTTCCTTGTTTAGGGGAACAAATCTATGATATTTCTGAGTTCCAGGAATAGCCCTACTATCCTTGAATCGATGTTCCAACCGTTCTTCTGCATCTTTCAAATCAGCTGTAGTTACAAAGAAAAAATTTATCTTCTTGCTCAAGTTTTCTTCACAAAACTGAAACACGTGTTCTGGTGTAAGAATTTGCCTCTCTGTAGTTCTCTGCAAACTGGCATGAGCAGTAGCTCTTTTCACTGTTCCTCCAATCCCATCACATGCATTTTTGCCATGGGATGTAGCAAAGAAGTGCCATTCACAAGACAGACCAAAATCCTCTTCATGGTAACAGAGATTTGTGAAGTTGTATCTGTTCTTATATTGGCCAGCACATCCATCTGAGAAATAGTGCACCTTCTTCAATTGTGGGCATCTGAATTTAACATATGTCATAAGCTTCAATATAAATGAGTAAACCATTATAGTGTTGTGTTTTAGTGATGCAGATAAGAAACAGACACTAAAATGGCTAAGTTCCTGGTCTGCAGATGATCTATAATAGATGACAAAAGGGTGAACTGTACACTGTGAATTGTCCCAGTGAAACCCTTGGGCAGCATCCTGGACAATGAAAGAATAATTCTCAGAGAAATCACCTACTATAACTACCTCGCTCTGAGGTGGTAGTGTTTCTTTCAACTGCTTGAAGTACTGTGATTGTTGCTGAGCAACAAAGTGATGACGAACCATGCGGGATATTTTCATGCTTAGGGATGATAAGTATTCATGAAGTGGCTCCACCTTATCAACCATTGTACAACGGTCAACAGTCACCCATTGCTTGTAAGATATTTCATTTGGAGCTGATTTCACACTGTCAAGTAACTCAAGAAAATCCAGGACACCCTCTTCTCTTGGGCAATCATTGCAAAGTTGCATCATGCAAGTCTCTCTTTCTGTACTGCAGACACTGTAATCCATAAGATCCTTGTATGAAAGACCTCTTTCTCCCAATGCAGCCAGCTGCAATTTTGGATTTTGATGGTATGTGCAGACACAGACAGAATGAGTCCCACCACTACCGGCAAGCACACAATATGATGGCCGTAATTTTGCAAATGTGGAAAACCCTATTTTGGGATTCTTTTCATCATTTTTATATAGTTCAAACATATCTCTTAAATTCCTGAGGACCAATCGTTTTTGCACCTTCATTGCACCTTCAGCACTGATAACTTTCACGCAATCCTTTTGGCCAGGACACATACGACTAACCTCTTCTGACTCATAGAATCTTCTAACTATATCTTTGTGTTCTTCAGATATCACTTTTCCTTTGCTCATTAGTGGAATCTTCGGAAGGATTCCATGTTCTGATTTAAGTGAACGGCTTCTTTTCACCATGTATGTTGTAGTTTGAAAGAAACTAGCTGTTTTTTCAATTGTGTATGGTGAGAGTGTCAATATTTGTAGTTTGTGATGGTGACATTTGCTCTCCAGGAATGACTGTTTCAATTCATTCATTAATTTGACTAGATGTTTTTCAGATTTAGTTTCAGGTTTTGAAGTATCACTTACCTCCTCGGTAATTTGAACACCATAACTGAGTTCTAGCCTCTCCTTCAGGTGTTTCTGAGCAGATGATAGCTTACCACGAGCCTTGCGCTTTTTCTGGCTTAATGACAGCCCTTCTGAAAAGAACAGAAAAAAAGGTTTCACACACCTGAATATTAGTAATTAAATATTAATTATAGTACTTTAAATGCTATATAATTGGCTATATAGTAGATCAAACAGACCTTGTAGTAAAGTATAAGTTATTATATTAATTTATTACTTACTTTTTTTAACTGGTGTTTGGTCCAGAAATGCTAGAACTGGTTCAACTGAAGTTGAAGGATTTTCCTTTATCAAGCAATCACTGTCATTGTCCAGATCTTGAATTGAAGAGATGTTACTCAAGCCACTGATAGTAGATGATTCATTTGAATCCTGCTCAGACTCATTGTTTTCAGTGGTACTAAGTATAGTGGGGTTTTTCATTATCAGTGTCCAGCAGTTCACACACAACAATGAGTCTTTTTTCACTCTTCCAGCACATTTTTCAGCAAGTACATCAGTCACTTTTCTAAGATTGATTGTTATGCGTTTCTTGTATTTTTGAATAGGGTCCTGGCAGTATTTCAAGTGCCGAACCATTGTATTTTGATCTGTAAAGATATAGGATTTACAATTAGGTAATATATATTTTTTAGAAAATATATAGCTATACACACTTAATATTTTAGGCCTTGATAGTCTCTGAGGCTCATTAAAACACCATACCCACCAGCCACCCACAGTGCTGGCTGGAACTGTACTAACCTGTAGACAAGGAATTTTGCAACTATCTGTGTTGATTCTGCACTTAGACAAGTAGCAACATGTTTCAACAGGTTTGTTTAGGCTACATGTGAGCTTAGTCTTCCCCTTTCACTATTATAACTATTATTGCCAGTGTAGATTAGCAGTGAAATACAATTTTTATTAAATTCTTGGAGCTTGAGGTCAAATTGATAGCTAAGATATAAAAATTCCTTGAAATGACAAGCAATTTATAAATATGGTGTTCACTTATAAGTTAGTTACATGAAAAGTACCAACATAAACAAACTTTTTATGATTGTTTCTATTAGTCAAGAACTCTGACTTTGTTTTTTATATCTATAAAAAATGTAATTTTAATTTCTATAGGTCAAATTATGAGCTTAAGTGTGAAAAAATAGGTAGAATTGACGCACAACTTATGAATATGGTGTTCACTTATATGTTAGTTACATGAAAAATACTAACATAAACAAACTTTTTTTTGCTGATTCTAATAGCCAATGCCTATGCCTTCATTTTTACATTTAAAAAAAAAATTCTCATTTGATACCCCAGAGGTCAAATCGTGACCTCAAATTTTGGTTACAGTGTAACTTTTTTATTTTTCAACCTAGAGTTCTAAAACTTGCATAATTGGATTCCTTGTCGTTTTCTGATTCTAAATATATACTTTTATATAATTATGACAATTATTACCCAAGTTATGGCTCCCCAAATGTTAGTAACCTCGCGAGTGACCTCAAATTGCCCGAGGTCATATCTCTTGAACCGTTGGTCGGATTGACCTTATAATTTCAGAAATGGATTCAGGGCTCACAAACTCCCTATAAACCAAATTTCAGCAAAATATGAGAGATGAGGGTGTTAATTTCAATTTTTTTTGGTTGATCTGACAGAGAATGACCCCAGTGTTGCATACATGGCTCCATTGAATGACCTCACTTTCTTGCGCCAGCTGAAAGCTCACCCAGGAAAGATGAATGACGCGGCATATGCCGCGATGGATGAAGTGCCATTTGTGGTTCATTTCTGAACACTTAATCCCCTTGTCACTCTTTGATCCTCAAGTTCACGTGTCCATGAAGGAGAGGATTGCTCACAACATTGTAGCTGTTCCCGAAAAAAGAAAAGGACTCAAGCGCATGGACAGAAAAACGTTGTTCTCATGCAATCCCTTGGAATTCTATGCCACCAAACGTTCAGCAATCTTCTTCAACCTCGTCATGCAGCATGGAAGTGAACAGGCGCAATCATTCCTGTCCAAGACACCAAATGATTGGAACACAGATCCAGCTTACCAAGGAATGAAGGAATGTGTAGAGAAGATGGCAATGGTTAACGATTGCGCAGAAAGAGGAGTTGCACTCATTAAAGCTTTCAACAGCACAATCACGAAGGATGAAGTGCAAAAGCAGTACCTTCTCCCCGCAGTCGCTCAGCACTGCAAGGAATTCAAAGAGCTGACTAAAACTGGTCTCAAGAAGACCTAAAGATCTTCAACTGTGTGCATTATTTGTTCCGCTGTTATAATTTCATAATATATATATATATATATATATATATATATATATATATATATATTATATTATATATATATAATATACAGTATATAATATAGTCATAAATTGTCAAGTCATTATTCAAATTGTTTCATTTTGAGTGAGTGCATAAAAAGGTCCTAGAGCAAAGATAATTGGCACATTTATTCTTGTGGGGGAATAGAATAAGGGTAGATGTGACCGAATTTAAAATTCCAAAAAATGCTGTTGTGGACCATCCTAATATATATATATACAGGGCATCCCAAAAAAATGTATACACACTTTAAATAATTATAAAGGCAGTGTTTATTAAAATACATTTCATTTTCAAAATGTAATAGAATCTACAGACATTATTTAATTGTTTTGTCAATGCCTGTTTTCAAACTGACGTCTGTTCTGGTCCAGGCACTGCTGATAACGCGAAGCAATGGAATCGCAAACATCATGAAACATTTCATTTGGTATTTGTGTGCATTCTCGTTCAATGGCTGCTCTCAATTCAGCGACTGTTGCAGGTTTTATAGCGTAGACTTTGTCTTTTAAGTATCCCCATAAAAAAAAGTCTAGTGGTGTGAGGTCTGGTGAACGCGGAGGGTATTCTACGAAACCCCTTCGTCCAATCCACATCCACATCGTGCCAAGTACCACTCGCAATACTCCACTCTTCGGTCCAGATCATCTTCATTAATAGCATGGACTAATCTTGGAATGTAACTTTTCCATTGACAGCACTTCAAAATGCGTTGGACAGACGATTCTGAAATTCCTACCTCACGATTCGCTTGCCGCACAGATTTTCTTGGACTTTGGTGATACGTTTCCAGTACTCTTTCTTGCTTTTTGGGGCTTGTCAATGTCTGTGGTCTTCCAGAACGCTTCTTGTGGACATTCTGAACAGTTCCATCGGCTTCAAACTTATCTCTAATTCGAGTGATGGTAAGTCGCGTTGGTGGATCTGTTTGAAACTCCCTCCTAAACTGTCTTTGCACTTCAACTGCATTTTCACACTTCCAGTAGCATTTTAGAATGAATTTCCTTTGTTCAAAGCTTAGTCTGACTGCCATTATTAATTCTAATGGGTTTAACTTGGAAAGAAACATCAATTGAGCTATCAGATGTTAAAGTGTGTATACATTTTTTGGGGACGCCCTGTATATATATATATATATATATATATATATATATATATATATATGAAAATTATTTCACGAAGGTAACACGTGAAAAATATTTATGATGAATAAAACCACGAAGGAAAGGAAACACAAAATGGTGCTCAAGCGCTTTCGTCTAATGACATCCTCAGGAACACTGAAGTATATAAAAAGGTTAAGCCTATATATAGGTTACAGAAAGAAAAAAAGAAAAAATAAATAACATACATACACACAAACACACATATATATATATATATATATACATACATATCTATATATACAAATACATACATACATACATATATATACAATAAACAGAGAAGTAAAAATAATAAAAAATTAAAAATTAAAACCTTAAAGGATTACCAATGAGGCGTACAGATTGTAAGGAAAAATATCGATTTTTAGCACAAGATCAAATGGATTATAAATTTGTATTTTAATAATCCATTTGATCTTGTGCTAAAAATCGATATTTTTCCTTACAATCTGTACGCCTCATTGGTAATCCTTTAAGGTTTTAATTTTTAATTTTTTATTATTTTTACTTCTCTGTTTATTGTATATATATGTATGTATGTATTTGTATATATAGATATGTATGTATATATATATATATATATATGTGTGTTTGTGTGTATGTATGTTATTTATTTTTTCTTTTTTTCTTTCTGTAACCTATATATAGGCTTAACCTTTTTATATACTTCAGTGTTCCTGAGGATGTCATTAGACGAAAGCGCTTGAGCACCATTTTGTGTTTCCTTTCCTTCGTGGTTTTATTCATCATATATATCAATGATAATGGTAAGTTTTATTGGCAGGGTATAAATCTCATAAAATAGGGCAATACTCTTGAAGGTAATAAATTATAAGATAAATCAAAGAAAAATAAATTTAAAAAACTAAAATTTATGACTAAAAGAGAAATAAAAATAAGACATACTGAAACAAGGAGATTGTAGAAACTGGTTGACCAGGGAAGTATTCTAGGAGGGGGGGCATTAGGCAGGAGACAGTGCTTGAACTTTCATTTCTCCTGTCTGTCCTCTTTAGCCAATCTTTTTGTGTGTCTCATCTACCCAGTGAGTAGTCCAGCATGCTCTGAAACACCCACTTCTCCCTCTACTCTCAAATTTTTAAAAAAGGGGGCATTGTGAGCCTCAGAGACCCTGATTTTTTTCTCTTTTCCTTATAAAGGGGAGTGCACTTTTGTGGGCACCACCCTTGGCTCATTGGTATATATATATATATATATATATATATATATATGCACTAAAATCACAGAATAACACGTGATCTTATTAATAAGCAAACAACCACAGGGAAAAGGAAACACGAAATCCGAGCGCTTTCGTGATATATTCACATTATCAAGGAGAAACAGATAATGTGAATCCTTGATAATGTGAATATATCACGAAAGCGCTCGGACTTCGTGTTTCCTTTTCCCTGTGGTTGTTTGCTTATATATATATATATATATATATATATATATATATATATATATATATATAGGAATACCTCAAAATTTGCCATTTTGAATTTCGTCATTTCGCAGATTCGTCATCAATCTTTTGCTACCTATAGTTTCGCAATCCATTGTCCATATTTGCAGATTCATCTTTTTTTTTTAAAATGTGAAAAAAAAGATTGAAATTGATGAAATTCAACTGTTTACCAACGCAATATACATTATATTTTGCTGAAAAATGAGTAGAATTTGATTAATTAATCTGTTTAATAACATAATACAGTAAAATGTTTTCTCATTGAAACATGTTTATAATCTACCTCAAATTTTGTTGCGTTATTTCAGAATGAATTAATGACGAATTTCAAGGTACTCCTCTATATATATATATTAGGCCAGGTCAAAAATAGGAAATTTTTTATTTCTTAAAGTATACTATGTGAGAAGGTTTTTTTATCACTTTAACAAAATATTTAAAAAATCAAGCATGCTCTACCCTACTACCCCTATCACATGCCCCTCCTCCCTTTTTTACCTTCATATTTGCATATGTTTAATGTTGTATGTTACCTAATAAGTTGTTTGTTTAATGCTTGATATTTTTGTTTCAGATAAATAGAAATAATTTGCATTTGCTTTAATTATAATTTGAATTATTATAAATTACATATAATTTGATTTTACTTCTGAATATAAACTATGACTACTAGAAGCAAGTCCTCAAATGCAACCTTTGGATATCCCATGGAATTCCTAGCAGCCATGACTCCTTCAAAAGCAGATGTTGTGAGACACTACCTTTTTGTGTGCCATCGTGAAGAAGCTAAATCAAAAGGACCAGCAACTGCTAATGATTGTTACAGGGTTATTGTAAAAGATATTGAAGACATTTGGATGAAATTTTCTTTTCCTACGATTAACACCAAAGGTATCTATCTAAAAGTCAGTTGACTAATAGAAGAAGCCTCAAAATTGAACAAGGTGCCATTACATCGAAGAAATGAAAGTTTTGCCTTAAAAGTAGCTCAGTATGATGAAATGTTTGATATATCTTCTTGTGAATGCTCTGATAAGGGAATTGATAGGAAATCTTGCAGGTGTAAGGATAAAATACCAATGGCAGAATGGGAGTCTTTTGTGGGTCAAAAACAAAGAAAAAATCATTTAGGACCAATTGATCGCATAGCTAGTTCAACAAAGAAGAGATCTTTAGCAAGAGCCCAAGAAGCACAAAACCATCAACTAAAGGCACAAGAAGAAATGACTGAAGCCACCAATGTTTTACCATCAGAATTTATAGAAAATACTGAAGAAGACATGGATGTAGATTCAGAGAGTCAGGATGTAGATTATGAGGGTGATTTAGAATTGACTGAGAATATTCAGAACAGGCACTCCTATAAAAACCTAGCATTAACAGTAGATCATTATCGTGTAAGTTGTAGAGCTGCAGCTGCAATAGTCAATGCAGCTTTAAAAGATATGGGGATCCTTAACCACACCAACATGCTTGACAGAAAGAAATTAAAAAGAGAGAGAAATTGCATGCATGAAACAAATACTTTTAGGTCTAAATCCGAAAATCTGAAGATGGAGTGCCTTGGATTTGATGGAAGGAAAGATAAAAGAACACCACTATGTTATTGCGAAAGAACCTGGAAGCATCTATGTAGACCATGTCACACCAGATAATGGAACTGCTCACTGCATAGCAGAAGAGTTGATAACTATTATTACAGACTTGAACAGCACAGATACTATCAAAGCTTTACTGTGTAATGGTACTCCTGTAAATACAGGAAAAATTGGTGGAGCCATAAAACTGGTTGAAATTCATCTTTACAGACCAGTGCAGTGGTTGGTGTGCCTCTTGCATTTGAATGAGCTGCCTTTTATGCACATCTACAAATGTTGTGAAGGAGCTAAGCAGTGATCAAAGATATATCTATGATATGTGTCTGGCTGTGCAAACTGGAGACACTTCTCAAGATGTGTCCACTTGATCCCCAGGTACCCTTCACCATGCTCACTGGCTAACTTTAGCCAACAGGGTCCTTTGATTATATATATCTCAATGCCAAATCCTGATAAAAACCTTCAAGTTATAGTCATGAGTATTATGCAGTTCTATGCTCCAGGGTGGTTTTGGATAAAATCTCATCCTAATGCAACTGATGGTGCATATAACTTTTGGCATTTAATGTGCTTGCTTCGAAATTTAGATGAACAACATAGATCAATCATAGAACCAGTATTAAAGAATAACTCCTACTTTGCCCACCCAGAAAATATACTCGTATCAATGGTAACTGACAAGAGACTAGAAATTAGAGAGCAAGCTATTCAGAAAATCATCCTTTCAAGAACAGGATTTTCAGGTACCAGAAACTTTGAGTTGCCTTAAACCCTCTTTCCACTCTACTGACTACACTGAGATGATTGATTGGCAAAAAGAGATCATTACTCCTCCACCGCTGCTAAACAATTTTAGCGATGATGAGCTACTACAGGCTCGATGTAAGCCACTGGAGATAGCTTCTTTTCCATGCCACAGTCAAAGTGTGGAAAGGGCAATGAACCTAGTAACAGGCATGTCAGGAAAGAAGAGGATCTGACAACTGTCAAAAGTTTATCTTAAACTTATTAGAATCAAGGCGAAAACTGCTGAAGTTTGAATGGAAGGCCCAATGGAATGAGCAAGAAACATACAAAATAAAATTTCCTAATGATGTTGAAAATTTCTTCCCTTTTGATGTGATAAGGAACAATGAAGAAGTGAATTGAATTTTAGCACATTTATTATGCCTCTAATTTTTTCTTCTGAATATGTTGTACTTAATTAATTTTCCTAATACTGTACATTATTAAATAAAATATACGTTAATAAAGATTTGTCATCAAAAAACCTGAATGTAGAGTAAGTCTTGTATCAATCAAATATTCTTAAATATAGGTCAAAAAGTGAAAAATTGTGCCAGGGGTAGGAGGCTTTAAACAGCGAAAATAATTTGAGAGGGGCTTCCTGTGTTCCATTCAAACCCCTCACAATATATACCTTTTTGATATAAAATTTTGACCTGGCCTAATATATATACATATATATACACACATTTCAACTGCAAACACGCAGTATAATTAACGTAAAGAACGACGCTTGTATAGGAGAATATTCCGCGCAAGATGAGGAGGGAGAACGAACAAATTAAAAAATGAGGTAACCACCCGGGAATCAAACCCAGGATCTTCCGATTGCCAGTCAGATATGATAACCATTACACCATGGGCCTCACTCGATCAGAAGTCGTTAGATACCTTATTGACTACAAACAGCATACTGACACTAGAAGGAGCACCATTTGACTACAAACAGCATACTGACACTAGAAGGAGCACCATTTACAAATCATGGAGTCCTTAATAGACTCTTAAAAATATTATTATATGCAACATATAATTTCCTCAAATTACACATCCTGTAGTTCCACCACAAATGAGCTGTATACATTGGAGTACAAAAAGTTTTGAACAAAATCAACTTTATATCTAATGTGTACACATGAAATTTTCTAACCAAAGTGTTTCCCTGAGCATATAATTGTCTACATTGCCTTAGCATATCACAATCATCTGAAAGACTCTGTTAGTATGTGGTCAAGATACTTAGTCTGGGTTACTTCTGACAGCACCATACCATTCGATTGAAATTCAGGAAATTTTATATACTTGTAGGCAGGGTTTCGGAGTCGTGGAGTCGCACGTTTCAGGGCGGAGTCGGAGTTGGAGTCGGTAAAAAACTTCCGACTCCGACTCCAATTTCTGTCCTGTGTCACCCTTAATTTCTAAATCCTAAATACTAACATTTAGGTTATTTAGTTTTTTTGGTCAATAAACCTTATTCATTGATAGCCCCTAGATTAAGTTTTTTTAATATTTTTTTTTTACATTTTCAGAATATACAATTAATATTTATTTAAATATAAAATATAAAATATAAAATTTCACACTTAGTGTGGTGGTGATGAAATGTCTTATTATTATGATAATTATAGAGTGAAACACGAGGAGTCGGAGTCGTATATTTAAAATGTGAGGAGTCGGAGTCGGATTTTTAGATTTTTTACAATGTGTGGAGTTGGAGTCGGAGTCGAATTTTTGACAATGTGTGGAGTCGGAGTCGGAAAATTTTGGACCGACTCCACAACCCTGCTTGTAGGCCTTGGTCCTCATAATCATAACATGACTTTTATCAGGATTCTATTTTGTCGTTATCCTTCCCATATCTCACACACCTTCAAAAGTGTGCTGAGCCCTTTTACAGATGGAGAAATAAGAACTAGATCATCTGCATAAATCAGATGATTAACAATCATTGTACCAATATAGCAGCCTATTTTACAGGTGTTCAGGATGACAGATAGATTATCCATATAAATATTGAATAAGTAGGGGGATAATATCCCTCCCTGCCTGACACCAATGGTCACAGAGAATAGCTCTGAATTAACCCCATCCCATCTTACAATCACTGTCTGGTGATTATACCAGAATATTAATATATGGACCAAGTAACCAGGTACATTACGATTTACAAGTTTCATATAATAATAAAAACCCACTCTAGTAGACGGAGTTTATTTCCACAACAGTTTTGATGCCAGTGGGCATTGAAACTGTTGTGGAAATAAACTCTCTCTAGTAGAGTGAGTTTTTATTATCGTATTTTGACCTTCACGTAGAAAAGTGAAGTTTTTTGCATTTAAAAGTTTCATGAATAATTTGTCATGATTAACATGATCAAATGCCTTAGAGACATTCAGGAAATGCAAAAATACATTAGCATCTAGAGTTTGGTATTTACCAACTGCATTCCCAGCATCCCGATTCATCAAGGCCCCTTGGGGGGTACCCTGTGTGAGATGGTATTGAGCTGGTGATGTAGCAGTGTCTGGATTCAGGGATCCAGGATAAGACTGAGAAGCAGAGGGCTCTGCACTCATGGATCCAGAATGAGGCTGAGAGGCAGAAGGCTCTGCTGCACTCATGGATCCAGAATGAGGCTGAGAGGCAGAAGGCTCTGCTGCACTCATGGATCCAGAATGAGGCTGAGAGGCAGAAGGCGCTGCTGCACTCATGGATCCAGAATGAGGCAGAAGGCGCTGCTGCACTCATGGATCCAGAATGAGGCTGAGAGGCAGAAGGCTCTGCTGCACTCATGGATCCAGAATGAGGCTGAGAGGCAGAAGGCTCTGCTGCACTCATGGATCCAGAATGAGGCTGAGAGGCAGAAGGCTCTGCTGCACTCATGGATCCAGAATGAGGCTGAGAGGCAGAAGGCTCTGCTGCACTCATGGATCCAGAATGAGGCTGAGAGGCAGAAGGCTCCGCCCCACTCATGGATCCAGAATGAGGCTGAGAGGCAGAAGGCTCCGCCGCACTCATGGATCCAGAATGAGGCTGAGAGGCAGAAGGCTCCGCCGCACTCATGGATCCAGAATGAGGCTGAGAGGCAGAAGGCTCCGCCGCACTCATGGATCTAGAATGAGGCTGAGAGGCAGAAGGCTCTGCCGCACTCATGGATCTAGAATGAGGCTGAGAGGCAGAAGGCTCTGCTGCACTCATGGATCCAGAATGAGGCTGAGAGGCAGAAGGCGCTGCTGCACTCATGGATCCAGAATGAGGCTGAGAGGCAGAAGGCTCTGCTGCACTGATGGATCTAGAATGAGGCAGAAGGCTCTGCCGCACTGATGGATCTAGAATGAGGCAGAAGGCTCTGCCGCACTGATGGATCCAGAATGAGGCTGAGAGGCAGAAGGCTCTGCTGCACTCATGGATCCAGAATGAGGCAGAAGGCTCTGCCGCACTGATGGATCCAGAATGAGGCAGAAGGCTCTGCCGCACTGATGGATCCAGAATGAGGCAGAAGGCTCTGCCGCACTGATGGATCCAGAATGAGGCAGAAGGCTCTGCCGCACTGATGGATCCAGAATGAGGCTGAAGGCTCTGCCACACTCATGGATCCAGAATGAGGCTGAGAGGCAGAAGGCTCTGCCGCACTCATGGATCCAGAATGAGGCTGAGAGGCAGAAGGCTCTGCCGCACTCATGGATCCAGAATGAGGCTGAGAGGCAGAAGGCTCTGCCGCACTCATGGATCCAGAATGAGGCTGAGAGGCAGAAGGCTCTGCCGCACTCATGGATCCAGAATGAGGCTGAGAGGCAGAAGGCTCTGCCGCACTCATGGATCCAGAATGAGGCTGAGAGGCAGAAGGCTCCGCCGCACTCATGGATCCAGAATGAGGCTGAGAGGCAGAAGGCTCCGCCGCACTCATGGATCCAGAATGAGGCTGAGAGGCAGAAGGCTCCGCCGCACTCATGGATCCAGAATGAGGCTGAGAGGCAGAAGGCTCCGCCGCACTCATGGATCCAGAATGAGGCTGAGAGGCAGAAGGCTCTGCCGCACTCATGGATCCAGAATGAGGCTGAGAGGCAGAAGGCTCTGCCGCACTCATGGATCCAGAATGAGGCTGAGAGGCAGAAGGCTCTGCCGCACTCATGGATCCAGAATGAGGCTGAGAGGCAGAAGGCTCTGCCGCACTCATGGATCCAGAATGAGGCTGAGAGGCAGAAGGCTCTGCCGCACTCATGGATCCAGAATGAGGCTGAGAGGCAGAAGGCTCCGCCGCACTCATGGATCCAGAATGAGGCTGAGAGGCAGAAGGCTCCGCCGCACTCATGGATCCAGAATGAGGCTGAGAGGCAGAAGGCTCCGCCGCACTCATGGATCCAGAATGAGGCTGAGAGGCAGAAGGCTCCGCCGCACTCATGGATCCAGAATGAGGCTGAGAGGCAGAAGGCTCCGCCGCACTCATGGATCCAGAATGAGGCTGAGAGGCAGAAGGCTCCGCCGCACTCATGGATCTAGAATGAGGCTGAGAGGCAGAAGGCTCTGCCGCACTCATGGATCTAGAATGAGGCTGAGAGGCAGAAGGCTCTGCTGCACTCATGGATCCAGAATGAGGCTGAGAGGCAGAAGGCGCTGCTGCACTCATGGATCCAGAATGAGGCTGAGAGGCAGAAGGCTCTGCTGCACTGATGGATCTAGAATGAGGCAGAAGGCTCTGCCGCACTGATGGATCTAGAATGAGGCAGAAGGCTCTGCCGCACTGATGGATCCAGAATGAGGCTGAGAGGCAGAAGGCTCTGCTGCACTCATGGATCCAGAATGAGGCAGAAGGCTCTGCCGCACTGATGGATCCAGAATGAGGCAGAAGGCTCTGCCGCACTGATGGATCCAGAATGAGGCAGAAGGCTCTGCCGCACTGATGGATCCAGAATGAGGCAGAAGGCTCTGCCGCACTGATGGATCCAGAATGAGGCAGAAGGCTCTGCCGCACTGATGGATCCAGAATGAGGCAGAAGGCTCTGCTGCACTGATGGATCCAGAATGAGGCTGAAGGCTCTGCCACACTCATGGATCCAGAATGAGGCTGAGAGGCAGAAGGCTCTGCCGCACTCATGGATCCAGAATGAGGCTGAGAGGCAGAAGGCTCTGCCGCACTCATGGATCCAGAATGAGGCTGAGAGGCAGAAGGCTCTGCCGCACTCATGGATCCAGAATGAGGCTGAGAGGCAGAAGGCTCCGCCGCACTCATGGATCCAGAATGAGGCTGAGAGGCAGAAGGCTCCGCCGCACTCATGGATCCAGAATGAGGCTGAGAGGCAGAAGGCTCCGCCGCACTCATGGATCCAGAATGAGGCTGAGAGGCAGAAGGCTCCGCCGCACTCATGGATCTAGAATGAGGCTGAGAGGCAGAAGGCTCTGCCGCACTCATGGATCTAGAATGAGGCTGAGAGGCAGAAGGCTCTGCTGCACTCATGGATCCAGAATGAGGCTGAGAGGCAGAAGGCGCTGCTGCACTCATGGATCCAGAATGAGGCTGAGAGGCAGAAGGCTCTGCTGCACTGATGGATCTAGAATGAGGCAGAAGGCTCTGCCGCACTGATGGATCTAGAATGAGGCAGAAGGCTCTGCCGCACTGATGGATCCAGAATGAGGCTGAGAGGCAGAAGGCTCTGCTGCACTCATGGATCCAGAATGAGGCAGAAGGCTCTGCCGCACTGATGGATCCAGAATGAGGCAGAAGGCTCTGCCGCACTGATGGATCCAGAATGAGGCAGAAGGCTCTGCCGCACTGATGGATCCAGAATGAGGCAGAAGGCTCTGCCGCACTGATGGATCCAGAATGAGGCAGAAGGCTCTGCCGCACTGATGGATCCAGAATGAGGCAGAAGGCTCTGCTGCACTGATGGATCCAGAATGAGGCTGAAGGCTCTGCCACACTCATGGATCCAGAATGAGGCTGAGAGGCAGAAGGCTCTGCCGCACTCATGGATCCAGAATGAGGCTGAGAGGCAGAAGGCTCTGCCGCACTCATGGATCCAGAATGAGGCTGAGAGGCAGAAGGCTCTGCCGCACTCATGGATCCAGAATGAGGCTGAGAGGCAGAAGGCTCTGCCGCACTCATGGATCCAGAATGAGGCTGAGAGGCAGAAGGCTCTGCCGCACTCATGGATCCAGAATGAGGCTGAGAGGCAGAAGGCTCCGCCGCACTCATGGATCCAGAATGAGGCTGAGAGGCAGAAGGCTCCGCCGCACTCATGGATCCAGAATGAGGCTGAGAGGCAGAAGGCTCCGCCGCACTCATGGATCCAGAATGAGGCTGAGAGGCAGAAGGCTCCGCCGCACTCATGGATCCAGAATGAGGCTGAGAGGCAGAAGGCTCCGCCGCACTCATGGATCCAGATTGAGGCTGAGTGGCAGCCAAATAAGTATTTGTTTCAACTAAATCATTCAACTTAATCATTACAATTTCACAGACTGTAGGTCTTGATAAATTTTACTTTATTGAAGAAAAAATTTGCCACAATATCAGTTCACATGCATGTTTATTTTAGTTTAGAGTAGATTTAGTTCATTTTTCAGTTCTTTGTTCACACAATATGTCCATTGCCACTGTAATAGAAAAGTAATAGACTATTATCTATTACTTTGCCTTCTACTATTATGGCTGAAAAATTATGATCTATTACTATTACTTAAAATATCTTGTAATAGTCTATTACTATTACCTATTACCCCATGTCTGATTATATATATATATATATATATATATATATGTGTGTGTGTGTGTGTGTGTGTGTGTGTGTGTGTGTGCAAAACAAACACGAAGCAACACGTGATCTTTTTAATATCTTTTAATAAGCAAAGAACCACAGGGAAAAGGAAACACAAAGTCTGAGTGCTTTCATGATATATTCACATCTTCAGGGACAAGAAAGAAAGACAGAATTTACGAAGTAAATGAGTTAAATACACAGGTGAAAAAATTCCCCAATAGGCAACTCAATCTAAAAAAAAAAAAAAAAAATCTAGAACTCCCCCAGTAGATAACTCAATCTAAAGGCTACTAAATTATTAAATACATAAAAAAACTATATAAAGGAAATTATACAATTAACATATACACAAAAAATTATAACAGTTATTAGAAATATTATTTAATTGAAACAGGCAATTAAGTGGCAAGAATGCAGTAGTCTAAGGAAACAAAGGACATGGCACAATCGTCAGCATGTGCTACTTCCAGAATATTCTGTTACCTATTGGGGAAGTAAAAAATTCCCCGATAGGCAACTCAATCTAAAAACAATCAAAATTTTTCCTAATAGATAACTTGCTCTAAAGTCTACTAAACTATTGAGTATATAAGGACTATATAAAAGACATAATACAATTAAAATGTACACACAAAAATGATGATAATTATTAAAATAATATTTATTTAAAGCAAATAATTAAGTAGCAAGAATGCAGTCAAAATGATCCAGCATCTTTTTAACAATGACAAGTCTAATTTATAAAGCTCAGGACTAATATTAAGAACAAAAGCAGCATTATTCTTGATCACACTAGATTCAATTATATTTCTACTAACAATAGATTTTCTAAAACTTAATTTGGAGGTATTTTTCCAGTCAATGGGATGATTAGTATCTCTTACGTGAATGAAAATGGCATTAGATTCCTGGCCAGTTCTTATACTGTATTTATGCTGCTTAATACGTAACTCTAGCATCTTGCCAGTTTGACCAATGCAAAATTTATTACATATTGTGCATGGAATTTTATATACACAACCCTGTTCACCTAAAGGGGAGTTTTTAATCAATGAATTCTTAATTACATCTAAATTTCTGAATGTAATATTTACGTTAAAAGTCCTCAGCAGTTTTTAGATTGAGTTGCCTATTGGGGAATTTTTCGCTTCCCCAATAAGTAACAGAATATTCTGGAAGTAGCATGTGCTGATAGTTGTGCCATGTCCTTTGTTTCCTTAGACTACTACATGCATGCCACTTAATTGCCTGTTTTAATTAAATAATATTTCTAATAACTGTTATAATTTTTTGTGTACATGTTAATTGTATAATTTCCTTTATATAGTTTTTTTATGTATTCAATAATTTATTAGCCTTTAGATTAAGTTGTCTATTGGGGAAGTTTTAGATTTTTATTTTTAGATTGAGTTGCCTATTGGGGAATTTTTTCACTTGTGTATTTAACCTGTGGCTCAATCACTAAAGGCACTGCTCAGCAGTGCTCAGTGCTGAGACCCCTTAGTCATGGGTTTGAGCCACAGAGTTGGGTGGTTGTCTTTTCTGTATCTTATGTTGTTGCAAGGCAATAGGATGGCTACCTACTTCCACTTAATTGACTCTAGCTAAGGTAGCCCAGGTTTGGGCCCCTAAACCCAACTTATTGGGTATTTGGATGTTAGATTTTTATATGCAATATATATATATATATATATTGCATATAAAAATCTAACATCCAAATGTGTGTATATATATATATATACACATCTCAACTGCAAAGAACACGCAGTATAATTAACGTAAAGAACGACGCTTGTATAGGAGAACATTCCGCGCAAGATGAGGAGGGAGAACAAACAAATGAAAAAATGAGGTTTCTGCCCGTATGTAGGAGAATTACGACTTCTGTTCGAGTGAGGACCATGGTGTAGTGGTTATCATATCTGACCGGCAATCGGAAGATCCTGGGTGGTTACCTCATTTTTTCATTTGTTCGTTCTCCCTCCTCATCTTGCGCGGAATATTCTCCTATACAAGCGTCGTTCTTTACGTATATATGTATATATATATATATATATATATAAATTACATCCTGAGAATTTGTACGTAGGGTGCACTATGTCCTTTATTTCCTCTAGACTCTAAATGTAGCCTATGTAGAGTACTTCAGAAATAGAGCAAGACATCATTCCATTTTAGTAATAAACATCAGTGAGATTAATTAATCTTCAAAGTAATTAATAAAATTAAATTTAATGGAAAAGAAATGTCTATAATTATTAATGGAGTGTATGTATGCCCCTGACCCTGAAAGAAACCTGTCGTATGAAGAGTGAGTATTGTGGCTTAAGATTTACTTATATTGGTAGGAATTTATTGGTATTTATCAAATTTAGAATTAATGCCTTTTGACTTATAAGGGTTCAAAACTTGTTTAAGAGATTAACTTGATGTTTGTTTCAGAATAGGAAATTGTATTGTGCTATTGCGTGATGCTTCATTTTTTATATAATTTTCAGAAAATCTTATTTGTATTTTCTTGGCAATGGGAACTTTGTGGATGCAAATAGTAGTCCTAGAGATAGATTACAGATACCTTTGAAGTCTTATCAGGTAAGATAAAAGTTCATTGTCCCTATTTAGGACCAAACTGTTTTAGGCTTTCCAAATTACACCTTCCTATATGATTATAAGGTAAAGACTTGGTAGAACTATAAATAACTTTTGGTAGAAACATATCAGAGTTTTTAGATTTTTGTACATACAGGGTGTCCCAAAAGTCCCTATCTATTTTGTTGAAATAGTCTGAATTTCAAATAAATGTTACACTGACCTGAATACAGATGTATTTCTATACAAATTACAAGTATTACACCATTAAAATCTTTAATTAGTAGTTTCCACATATGCTCCATCTGTATCTCTGCAAATCTCAAAGTGGTCAGCTGCATTGCGAAACACATTTCCGAGCATTTCAGGGGTTATTTTCTCAACTGCTTGCCTAATGCAATCTGCAGATCTGGTTAATCTCAAATATTTCTGCGATAGACCTCTGATTTAATGAAACCCCAAGCAAAGAAATCCAATGGGGTCAAATCTGGAGATCGCGCTGCCCAGGGCCTATTTCCCCCACGTCCAATCCAACGATTTGGAAAACGCTCGTTTAGGTATGTCTGAACAATTCTGGCATAATGACATGGTGCCCCATCCTGCTGAAAGACTACATTGTCGAGAATGCCATCTTTAAGAAGTTGAGGCTCTAGAAAATTTTGAAGCATATCAAAGTAAACAGGTCCTGTCACTGTAGCCTCTGCAAAGAAAAAGGGCCCGTAAATCTTAGACTTCATCATTCCAAGCCACACGTTGACTTCAGGTGAGTTTCTTTCCCATTCAGTGAATTCAGTTGGCTTTTCATTAGCCCAGATGCGACAATTATGTCGATTGATTTTACCACAGGTGTGAAAAGTCGCCTCATCGCTAAACAAAATGTGGTCCATTAAATTGTTATTTTGGATTTGTTCGACCAGTTCCGCACACATTGCTGCTCTTTTTGGAAAATCTTCCTCGTGTAAGCTGTGTAACAGCTGAATGTGATAACGCTTCTTCTGCGTCGAACGCAAGATTTTGTGAACAGTTGTTTTGCATATGGTCAGTCTGTGGGATGCTTCGCGAACTGACATTCTTTGATCATCTTCGAACATTATGCGAACCGATTCAATATTTTGTTGTAATGTTCTTGGGTGTCCACTTCTTCCTTCATCATGCACAGATCCAGTCTTTTTGAATTTGTTCACCAATTCACGAATTGCTTTATCTGTCGGTCCAGGCTTATGAAACCTTCTTGAGAATCAGTCTCTAATTTCACATTTCATTCCTCTGAAGAGACACATTACTATCATAACGCGTTCATGCACATCCATCACCAATGATATGGATCTGAAAAAATTAATTAAAAATTTAAAAATAATTAAAATAGAAATCTAATGCATGTATTTGTCTAGAAAGGTGCATGCAATCATGTCATTAAAACATTCATTTGAAATTCAGCCTATTTCAACAAAATATATAGGGACTTTTGGGACACCCTGTATAGCTATACACAATATTTTTTTCCTGGAAAAAAAGGGTTCTGGAACTCTACTATAAATTTCCTACGACTTTTGCCAGTTGTTACCCCATCCCAGTTCAAAAAAGTGTCCTTCCTATTCTTAAAATTTTGTCATGTAACCCCCACCCTCCCTCTTTGTGTTTAAAGTCTGATCCATTGTGTTACTACTACAATAAAATTGTAAATGTGCCAAGATTACACAGCTACAATTTCATCAGATAATCTGTTTTACTTAACTAATAACAATACATGAAAAATATCCAACACTACCTTCTTAGTCCTACATAGCCACAAGCTGTACCTGTGACCATGAAATAACAAGAGTGAACATATGAATGAATTTTAACTACATGTTTAACAAAAATGCTCTAAATGAGCTCTGAACTTGTTGGTTTTTGGTGTGTAGAGTCCTGTCAACATAGTGGAAAAATGGTACATACAGCCAACAGTGAAATTTTACCCTATTACCTTGGACCACCCTAATATACCTCATTGCCTTGTTGTTGTTCTGTGTGTTAGTCTCTCTTCACATGAAGGTCAAGCTGGTGGCCCTGCCTCTAGGTCTGGCTTAGTGGAGGGGTGAGTTGCTTTCTTGCATTTTCCACTGTACATAGCCAGGTACACCTGGCTCATCTGGTACCATCCTGAGCCAGGCATCTAGTCTTCTCTTGAAGACTTCAACTTTGACCTCTGTAACACTTCTGAGGTCCTTTGGAAGCTGGTTAAAAAGTCTTGGGACCCTGACAACCAAGCTATTTTCCTTCAGTATTGAGGAGCTCCCTTGTCGGGCCTTTAATTTGGGAACTTTACACATTCTGCCTTTTCTATTTTCCAGTGTTGTTTGAATGGTAATTGGGTTTAGTTTTAGGTTTGGTACCAGTTTTTCGATCATTTTTTATATGTAGATTATGGTGTAACTCTCTCTCCTTTCCAGGGAGTACAGATTTAGTTTACATAGTCTTTCCCAGTAGTTGAGTTCTTTGCAGCCATCAATCTTGGCTATATATATATATATACACACAGTGCTGTAAGCTCCCTCAGCGGGGTCCGGGGTGGCACCCTGGAAACCAATGCATTTTAAGCACTTTTTCTGCGAAAACTGCGCAACATGCAAATGAAAGTTCTTCTAATACAGTATTATTTTAAAGAAAAAGTTACTGTGATTGCAACATCTAAGTGAAATGTTATTTCATCTAAGTGAAACAAAATATTATATGTATTTGAAACAAAATAAAATTGCTTTACTTACATGCTATTGCTATATATTGGAAGTTGATAGAATAATCACATTAATTTCCACACACACTCCAAACTTCTTTCTGCTTGATCGACTAGTTTTCGCTTTCTACTGTCTGTATTTCGTTGGATTTTAAATTATGAAATTACGTTGCTAACCTTTTTATTAAAATAATAACACTTTTTTTAATTAGGTTTTAAAATAAAAGTTACTGGAATGGCGTTCTGGAGCATTCCGTCACAAATTAAGCACTGTATAATATATATATATATATATATATATATATATATATATATATATATATATATATACAGGGTGTCTGAGAATTATCTGTACAATTCTTGGCTGTTATTAAAAGTCAACCATGAAGTGTAGAAATTCCAGTGTTGTCCCATTTTACAGAGAATCTCATTAAGTTTTTTCTGATACCACGTTTTGACAAGTTTTTTAGAAATGTACGCGGGTGACAGACATTGATGATTTAAAAGCAAGAATCACAGCTGCTATTGAGTGAATTGATGTGGATATGCTGCAGCGTTCATGGCAACATGTGGAGTATCGATTGGATGTTTTGCGAATCACTAATGGTGCACATATCGAATGTTTGTAACAACGTTACTTTAATAAAAGAAACTTTTGAAAATACAGATTCTAAATAATCTTGTTTAAGAATTTTACGTGTGTTATCAAGAATTTTATTAAAAGATGAAATTGTACAGATAATGTTTGGACACACTGGAATTTCTAAAAAACTTGTCACAACTTGCTATCAGAAAAAACTTAATGAGATTCTCTGTAAAATGGGACAACACTGGAATTTATACACTCCATGGTTGACTTTTAATAACAGCCAAAAATTATACAGATAATTCTCGGACACCCTGTATATATATATATATAGGTAGCCATGGATTTATGCAGTAGTTATGTTCCTGGAAATTGGGGCATAAAGTGAAATCGCATAAATCAAAAGTGATAATCCCATAGAAACCCATGTTATAAATTTTGTTAGGTTCCCAAACCAATCATCGAAGACATACTGGTATTACTCTTACTATAGAGCTAAAATAAGTATATAAAACAGATGTTTATATATAATGCAAGATTAAATTCAGGTGAATGGGTAAATAAAGCAACTAGCAAAACCAATAATTATACAAAAACACTATGTTTAATCTTGCCTTATACATATTCATTCGATCATTACAGTGAGGGTTTGGTTGAGTAAAGATGTCTTCTTAATTCCTAATTCCTTAACAGTATGTACGTAATGAAGTACACACACAATACAAAAATGAACACCACCTATGCCGTTGTTGTGGGGAGAATGATGAAATTAAATAGAATACCGTAACTTGGCTGCTTCTTGATGACGGAAAAGGGAAGGTCCCAGGCGAAGAAGTTTTTCTCACCTCCACTGACTGTCACTGAGGGGCAAATGAGACTCCCACACTGCTGAACCAAGAAATGGACTCGACCTGCTAGCTATTCCAAAGATTAACACTGTGTCTGAGTCGGGTCCACTTGAGAACCTGGAAAGCCCTGGCTTCAGGAAAGGTGTGTGCAATGTACACCCAGCAATACTTGAGGACTTCAACCAAATATGGGCGTACACAACGAGCAAGCAAGATTTTAGCAGACTGATTGTGAAGTAAACCAAATGTGGCTGGATGAGAAAAGTAGATATTACTCTCTGAATTGTTTAATAAAGAGAATCTGGAGGTATTGTCGATTCAAGGACCCTGGGCTTGTCATAAGGAAATCCTTGAAAGTAACGACCCCAGTCTAAAAGGACAAAGGCTGAAAAAAACTAGTTGGTAGAATTCTAAGGGTTTATTAACAGTTAACTTGAATTATTTACAAGAGCTAGGATGGGTTATGAGCTTGGGTCTAAACATGGCTTAAGATCAAGAAACGGAAATCCAAAAACCCTGAAAGGGTATGCTATACCGGGTGTCCCACAAAAAAGGAAACCGAACTTTAAATGACTATAACTAAATAAGTATTCGATCTTTTTCTGCTTTGTAAATGAGATTTTACTCGCCAATCATATTTCTATAAATGGTCAAATTTTTATTGGATTGGTTTAAAAAATGCTTGAACAGCATTGCTTTGAGTGAAGGAAACCAAAATGGGGTCTGCGCCAAAAAACTGAATCTATGGAATGGCATAACATACCATATTGTTGTACGGTGAATAAAACATTTTTTGAATCAAACCTTTAATCTATTAAAAACCCAATAATAATCCATTAATCATAATAACAAAAAAAATTCCTACATACCAGTGCCCTCTACATGCCCTCCATTCCTTTCCATGCAAAGATTAGCTTTGGTTCTCATTGCTTGCACTACTTTTTTGATTAATTGTTGATTTGCTTTCAACAAGTTGACTTCAAATGTGATTCATTCCCGTAGCTGATTCAAATCTGCAGGAGGCATTGAGTAAACTTTACTCTTAAGGTGTCCCCACAGGAAGAAATCACAGGGCGTCAAGTCTGGAGATCTAGGAGGCCACTCAATAGCATGATGAAGCGCAATAATACGTCTGTTGAATACTTCTACTAGTCTATCTCTCACAGCAATTAGCCTATGCGCTGGAGCTCCATCTTGAATCCACCAAACTCGATTGAATCTGTTACGATAATTAGCGCGAATTTCTGGAAGTATTTGTTCATTAATCATAGTAAGGTAGAGGGCACCAGTTAGATTATTATTATAAAAAAAAGGGCCAATTAGAGTGCCATTTCCACACATTCCGATCCATAGAGACACCTTCTCCTTGCATATGGTGTGGTCAAAGTTAAACTCTGGAGGATTGTGCAGTGGAGCATATTGCCAGACATTATGATTATTGACTCTTCCATCCATGAAAAATGCTGCCTCATCACCGATCACTATGTTGTTCAAAAAACGATCTGGTTTATGGAGGAGCCATTGTACGAATCTTCTTCGGCGGGGAAAGTCAGTCTCCAAGAGCTGATGGTGAATATGCATTTTGTATGGATGCCATTTAAGATCAAGGTGCACAATACGATTGAATGATGATTTTGTTAGTTGCATCCCATTCTTCCTAGCTGATACATGTGGGTTTTCTAGAAGCAGTTCGCGAACATTTTTAATATTTTCTTCTGTTCTTCCTGTTTTGTGACGTCCTGAACGACCTTTGTTCAAATTTAAACTTGTCCCTTCTCTCTTGTACTTTTGAATATTTTTCCAAATGGTGGATTTGGTAGGAGAAGGTCTATCAGGGAAATGTCCCTGAAATGCATCCTGTACTTGTTGAAAGCTACCACTCTTCATCCAACTTGTGACAATAAATATTCGTTGTTCTTTTGATAACTGCATGTTGAAGGGTACGATTGCTGCAGAAAAGTCAAGTTTACCGTTTAACCAGCTCGATTGACTAATCAGAAAGAAGCAAGCGCTCAGCTGTTTCTTCAAATGTAAACAATGATAGCCTAGGCTATGCTGGGACCGTAAGGCCGAAAATGACTGACTTCACGCAAAAAAATAATACCGTAGAGCCTATTAGCCTAGCTATTTTTTGTCATTCCATAGATTCAGTTTTTTGGCACAGACCCCATTTTGGTTTCCTTCACTCAAAGCAATGCTGTTCAAGCATTTTTTAAACCAATCCAATAAAAATTTGACCATTTATAGAAATATGATTGGCGAGTAAAATCTTATTTACAAAGCAGAAAAAGATCGAATACTTATTTAGTTATAGTCATTTAAAGTTCGGTTTCCTTTTTTGTGGGACACCCGGTACAATGGTGCTTACAATTACAATGACAAAAATACTGGACAACAAAAATGGAATTTCCAGAAAAAAATTAAAAAACTTAACCTATGCTAGAATGGTACAATTAGACAACACAATAGACCTCACTGAACCTAACATCCTTAAGCTAGACTTGAGGTCAATCCAATCACACCTATCTATTATAGTTAAGCCATGGAGAAGCAAAACCCGAAGCTATTGGTCCTAGCAATACCTTAACCTGCACACCATTATGCACAGGCAATGTCCATCATCATAAGGCACTCTGTTTTTCTTGAATTTTCTTTTTCTTAACAAATTGAGTTGGCAGGCTAGAACTTCCACAAGCGGAAGCCAACTGTGACTTTGAAAATGTGTCTTTAAACATTGAAGGCAAAATTTACTGATATAGAATCAAAAAACCAAGATCAAAATGGATCTGAACAAAACTACTGAGCTAGTCAGGCATTAAGCAAGACTAACTCCGTCAATATGGGGGTTACATAGTGGCCAATCCTGAAACAAGAAGAAAACAAGATGTTAGTCAAGACAACCCCACTACACCGTAACATGAGGCTATTGCACCCACTTTTTTAGTTTTTTTATGGTTAATGAAAAACATGAAGCAAATTTTTTGGATTTTATTTCATGACCAAGTAGGGCATTGCCATGCTGTGTCTGGTATAAAAAGAATAGAAATATATTTTAAACTTTTCTATTAAGACAATATCTAAGACTATGGCGCATTTGCCCCATGGAATGGGGCAAATGCGCCATCACCTTCTTTTAAAGAAATCAGATACCACAAAGCTGATAAAGCAAAAAATGATTTATTACTTTAGTACAATAATTACAGACATATTGTCTGCCTAACGTAGAGAGATGTTGTCAAAACAACTTTTTTTTTATTGAATATTGACTTCTGAAGTTTTAGAACAATGTTAACAGCTTCAGTTTCAAAGAGGTCTCAATTGTTGGGTGGTGCAAATATGATAAATTCATTGTTAGATAGTTCATAGTTATGATCGAAATATTCGATGTTCCAAGTCTCAGGAGAAACACATTCCAGAAGTTTGCCAATATAGTGGAAAATCATTTTCTTTGATGTAAATCTAACTAGGACATAGTCTCCTTCTTGAAGCTGGGATTCTGGCTCTTCCACGCCACATTCCGGTTCAACCTCATGAATTGGTGAAATGCCACTCAGGGCATCTTCATCATCATCAGACAAGGAAAGGTCATCAGCATCAGAGGATGAAGATGATGGTACTTGGGTGAATGATTTCCTTTTTTTTTTGTTATTCCAGATGTTGATGCATGCTGGTTGATATCGTTGAGGGTCACACTTTTTCCAGGTGATACTAGGAGTCTTCTTCCCCGAGAAACAGCAGCTGACTTTCTAAGCTCTGTGAGGTGGGCAATCACCAAGGGACTAACCAAGTCTGTTGCAGGCTCCATATGAGGTCATTCAATCTTGTCTAGTATGCGCTGTTTGTTGAGTAGATAGATGCCAGTAGTTTGAAAGGCTTTTTTCACCATTTGGGTTGTACTGGCACTTGTATCCTGCATTACAGTAAGAAGATTCGGCAGAAGATGAGGAAACCACTGTTTGGGCAAGGTAGCATAATGCTTACCTGCACCAATCTTCCACTGGGTAAGAACAGTCCTCCAAGCTTTCTTCATAGGGCCATATATGCTGACATCAAGTGGTTGAAGGAGATGTGTGCTGTTGGGTGGGAGGAATGTAAACTTTATATTGTTCTTCTCACACTTTGATAATATCTGCAGAGAGATGAGAAGACAGGTTGGGTTGTCCCCAATTAAAATTCTTGGCAAGTCATTTTGCAAATGCTTGTAGAGTGGTAGAGCCACTTTTGTAAACCAGTCTTTGAAACAGTGAGTATCGAACCAGCCTGACTTACTTCTATTATACCAAGCATTAACAGGCCCACCTCTTAACCAATTGTCCATTAAATGCTCAGCATGATAAACTACATAGGGATCTAAAAGTCTACCAGAAGCACTACAAGCAAACATCACAGACACTGATGTTTTAGATGTGTTCATCACTCTTTCAGCATGTTTGATACCTTTTCTGTACAGCATAGTTTTAGACTAGATCATCTGAAAGATTAGTTTCATCATAGTTCACTATATTTTCAGAAGGCACTGCATTTACACCACTAGTTGCAAGATTATCAAAAAAATGTTTAATAGTTTCAGTACTTATAGTAGCTCATTTACGAGAAATGTTTTGGCACATGCGCTTTGTGAGTAGTTGTGAATGGCATTTCACAAAACTTCTCCCCCATTCAACACCTGGCAAATTGTCTTTGAATTGTGGTACACATTGGCCAGATTTGTCAAGGAATCAATGCATAGCCATAATCACCTAGAATGGAGGCGTGCTGTGCTATGCTTCGCTCTTCTTCTAGCAAGAGTGCAGTCAGTCTGCCAGCCATGGTGTGTTTCCGAGCACCACTGAAATGATCATGTAGAGTTCTCCTTTGTATCTGCATCTGAGTGGATATGCTTCGATTGCTCTGACCTTCTTGGATGAGCTGCAATGCTTCCTGAAGGTCATGGTCACTGTAGGTTTTGGGCTTCTTTGCCCCTCCCACAGGTTTATAGTTCCGGACCATCTCAACAATTACCTAGATATTGACCTGGAAAATAAATATGGACTTTTAGGAAAACAATATAAAGACTTTTAGTTTGCATAACACAAAATGTCACTAAACCAAGAAAGCACACAAACATATAGAAATGCTGTAGAAAGAAATAATATTTATAACTGGGCGCATTTACCCAAGACAAAGTGGGTGCAATTGCCCTAAGGGTAATAATTCCTGCTTCATATGGTATACAGAACTGAAACTTTAATCAAATCTACCTTAACATATTTATAGTTCATATGCAAAAAATTGGCCAGTTTTTTATTTTCCTTCATAGTTTGGCAATGTATAATGTTTCTGGTTAAATGCTTAGTTCATTTTGGGAGAAAAATTATTATACCAATTAAATAATTTTTAAAAATTATCTAGATAGCTGATTTGCCTTTCATATGTAAATTAGACATTAATGATGAAGTGCATACCTCCAAACAAAATTTTAATTAGGAATTCAATTTCTAATACTACTTTATATAGATTTAAACATATGTGGGCGCAATTACCCTGTGACTGGCGTGATTACCCCACTTTACAGTGGCTTCCTTGTTCGAACTCACCTGTTGCCATTTGCTGGGTACCAAATGATGTGATGCATTACCCAATTTTTCTTTTTGAAAATAAAATTTTCATGTTTTTAAAAGAAAATTATTCAAGTCAAGTATAATAGGTAAATGCCAAAATAATGTAAAACTAGTAAAAATATAACCTAAACTACAATCATTTATTTGATTAATGACAATATTTTTAAACATTGTTGGCAACTCCACAATTGAAAAGTTGGCTGAAAATGAATCGCATAATTCTGAAAGTAGGATGTGCATAAAAGTGAAAGTGGTAGTAATTCATCAACTGCATAACTCTGAATGTGCATAAACTGGGGGCCTCGGTGGTGTAGTGGTTAGCATCACTGACTATGAATCCATTGGCCCCGGGTTTGAGACCGGGTGACTGCAGCCAGCATGCAGCAAAACCCAGCTGTTCATCCTTCCACACAATAAAGAAAGTGGTTGGTAGATAAATGGGTATCCTGGGTGGCCTAGACGCTGAGCTGCTGGTGGGGTATGGTTCAGATTCCATGTTAAACTGTAGGTCTAAGGTGGAGTGAAAAGCTTGACCTTCATCAGAATGAACAATTTGGGTGGAAGCTAACCAAAGGTTACACACACACACACACACACACACACACACACCAGGTGATTACAAGTGATCTAACCAATTTTAAACATTTATTATGAAAAACTAACAAAGCTACAGCAAAAAGCAAGATACTGTATACAAATAAAGAATATTTCGGGGAATTTTTATTTGTAATATTGAACACATCAGAGATAGCCCTAAAGTTAATGTGTTTTGTGCTCTTACTGCTGAGAAAGTGTACAGTCCATTCTTTGCTGAATAAACAATTAACAGTATCATTTACTGCAATATGCTACAGCTGTGGCTGATGCTCCCAGCTGCTAGAGGACAAACAAAGCTGATGTGTGATTTCAGTAGGATGGTGCACCACCCCATTTCCACAATGAGGTTACAACATTCATGAATGAGCAACTGCCCAATCATCGGATCAGGCATGGAGGTCCATTTCTTGGCCAGCTTGTTTGACTGATCTAACGCCCCTTGCAGAGTTTCTGCAAGGTCATAAAATCATAAAAAGTGGAAAAAATTGAAAGGTCATGAAACATAATAAAAAGTCGTAAAATTTACTGTTGTGGTCATAAAATAATTTTTTTGTTACTATTGCACACTGATATTTGTTAGCAAATACAAAAAAATGACAAAAACAAAATTTAAAAAATATGATTAAATATTCATAAATAAAAGTATAGGTACTACTAAAATTGTTTATTATTTGTCTGCAAACATCAATTGTCCATCATTTTTGGGCCCCAAGATGATACTATAAATAATATATAGGCCTATGTTTTGGCCTTTTTGCAAAAAGGGTTAAGTCATGATATTTTCATTAAACAATGAAAATATCATGACAACCAATTGTCAAAGGTGGACAGTAGTGATGTAGGTCACATCTGCATCCGCATCCGCGGAACATCCGCACATTTTCTCGCATCTGCATCCGCACTTTGGACTGCGGATGTCGTGCGGATGTGGACCATTGAGATAAAACGTCATTAATAAGCGGAAATTATCAAATTCTACTATAATAATAGAACTAGTTCATTGTGCGCAAAAGTGATGCAAGCGACAAGACGAGAGGCTGTTCTTGTATGAAGTTACTCTCTTGCAACCTACTTAGATCCACGTTACAAAGCTAAGTTATTTTCACCTAGTACAGTAGAACGAGTTAAATCATCACTTGGCAAAGCAGTTGAAGAGCTTCAATCTCTTGAATCTGTCGCTTCGCCACCCACCAAAAGAATAAAAGTTTCAGTGACAGAACCAACACCTTCAATAAGCAAATCTATCACAGAATATCTCTCTCAGTTTCTTGAGTCAAGCAGCGATGATGAGACCTACGCAATGTCAAAAGATGTAGTAAAAATGATCGAGAGCTATCACCAAGAAAAACGCCTGGCTGCATGTGACAATCCTATTAGTTGGTGGAAAAATACGCAGAATATCTATCCATACTTGAGTAAACTTGCAAGGAAACATTTAGCACATCCTCCAACAAGCGTACCAAGCGAGAGATTATTTAGCAGTGCTGGATTAATATATGATGAAAAGAGAAACAGACTGGCAGCAGAAAAGGCAGAAAAATTAATGTTCCTTAAGCATAACCTTCCTATAATTAAGTTTGAATATTAAACGATGAACATCTTAGTTTACTTTAGTTTAATTACTCATTTATAAATATGCCTAATAAAACTTTAAACTTAATATAAATAGTTATCAAGCTAATTAAAGATCTCTTTCTATAAGGGTGGAGGTTGGGGAAAGAGGTCGGGTAACACAATTATGGTTTCTAATTGTGGCTGAAACTCAACAAAATATAACGAATTTATTTGCAGACGAATTCACTAATTGATTTCTATATTAGTTAGATGCTTGCTATTATTTTATATGTTCAGGGAAAAGTACAGCAATTATTGTACAATTAATCAATTATACTACATTATAGCTACAGCTCTCTCTATATAATAACTTATTATATACGTTAAACACAACAAATCTCGAATATATCCTAAAAAATAACGAAAATGTAGACATCCACATCGGCGGATGTTGAAATCAAACATCCTCATCCGCATCCGCGGATGTGAAAAAAATGACATCCGCTACATCACTAGTGGACAGTTGACTTAATGAGACCTAAATTGGCCTTCTTTTTTTTCCTGCAAAAAGGCTGATTTTGCAAAACAGCCATTATATATATATATATATATATATATATATATATATATATATATATATATATACACACACAGGGTGGGCCGTAAGTTTCCATACATAGGAAAAATTAAACATTTGTTTTTATGTTTCAGATACCCTAAGAATATGCGTTTGACGTAAGATCTTGTTTACTGATGAAGCAAATTTTTACGTCAATGGAGAGGTTAATCGGCAAAACATACGTTATTGGAGTAATGCTAACCCTAACTGGCTGAGTCCGACGAAGATGCAAGGTGCTGGTAAAGTGATGGTGTGGGCCGGGATATGGGGTGACAGAATTATTGGACCAATTTTTGTCAGTGGAAATCTTAATGCTGAAAGGTATCAACATGTTGCAAGAAGAGATTTTCCCATCCCTGCTAAACGAGGAAGGTAACTTCCCAGTTTACTTCCAGCAAGATGGAGCTCCACCTCATTATGGTCTTCACGTGCGTCGGTATTTGGATCAGCAGTTTCCGGATACTTGGATTGGTCGGCGTGGTCCTGTGGAGTGGCCTCCCAGATCCCCAGATCTCACCCCCCTTGATTTCTATCTTTGGGGGCACTTGAAGGCCATGGTGTATCAGGAAAAGATACGAGACATAAATCATCTAAAGGAACGTATCACCAACGCCATTACAAGCAATGTCAACTGTGCTAATGCGTGTTCATCAACAGTGGGGAACACGTATTGAAATGTGTTTTCAAAACAATGGCAACCATGTAGAGCATATTATATAAATAAAAATGGTTGTCCATAAAAAAATTTATTTTTCCTATGTATGGAAACTTACGGCCCACCCTATATATATATATATATATATATATATATATATATATATATATATATATATATATATATATATTATAAAGCAAAAGTCATAAAAATGTCATAAAATTTTCATAGCAAAATTTTTCATGCTGTAAGGTTTGTAGACACCCTGCCTTGATTTCTTCCTCTGGGGCTTTGTCAAAAATGAAGTTTTTGTTCCACCAATGGCAACAACTTTGGAACATTTGAAGGAGAGGATATGTGAGGCTGTTAGAAAAGTTCAGTACCTATAATATGTATGCTACAAAATGTATGGAGGGAAACAGAATACCACTTTGATGTCTGCAGAGCCACAAAATGAACTCATATTGAACTGATAGCTTGTAAATAAAACTTTTTGAGTTCTTCTTTACTCGTATATCTTGTTTCTCACTGTAGCTTTGTTGTTTTTTTCATAATAAATGTTTAAAATCATATATATTTATTTATTTATTTAATCATTGATGCATTCATTGTTTCAGTGGAAGTATGAAGAGTTGAACATCTTTTTACATAGAGCAGCGTTGCCAAACAAATGAAAGTGCCAAATGTACACTCCACCATCTCCAAAATTCATGAAACTTGGTGTGAGGGTTGGTTTTGGTCCAAATTACAAAACTGAATTTGTTTGAAAATTGGTCAAGTTGGTCAAGTTTTATGGCTTGACCAAATTTTGGTCAAGTTTTATGGCTTGACCAAATTTTGGTCAAGTTTTATGGCTTGACCAAATTTTATGGCTTGACCTTGGTCAAGTTTTATGGCTTGACCAAATTTTGGTCAAGTTTTATGGCTTGACCAAATTTTGGTCAAGTTTTATGGCTTGACCAAATTTTGGTCAAGTTTTATGGCTTGACCAAATTTTGGTCAAGTTTTATGGCTTGACCAAATTTTGGTCAAGTTTTATGGCTTGACCAAATTTTGGTCAAGTTTTATGGCTTGACCAAATTTTGGTCAAGTTTTATGGCTTGACCAAATTTTGGTCAAGTTTTATGGCTTGACCAAATTTTGGTCAAGTTTTATGGCTTGACCAAATTTTGGTCAAGTTTTATGGCTTGACCAAATTTTGGTCAAGTTTTATGGCTTGACCAAATTTTGGTCAAGTTTTATGGCTTGACCAAATTTTGGTCAAGTTTTATGGCTTGACCAAATTTTGGTCAAGTTTTATGGCTTGACCAAATTTTGGTCAAGTTTTATGGCTTGACCAAATTTTGGTCAAGTTTTATGGCTTGACCAAATTTTGGTCAAGTTTTATGGCTTGACCAAATTTTGGTCAAGTTTTATGGCTTGACCAAATTTTGGTCAAGTTTTATGGCTTGACCAAATTTTGGTCAAGTTTTATGGCTTGACCAAATTTTGGTCAAGTTTTATGGCTTGACCAAATTTTGGTCAAGTTTTATGGCTTGACCAAATTTTGGTCAAGTTTTATGGCTTGACCAAATTTTGGTCAAGTTTTATGGCTTGACCAAATTTTGGTCAAGTTTTATGGCTTGACCAAATTTTGGTCAAGTTTTATGGCTTGACCAAATTTTGGTCAAGTTTTATGGCTTGACCAAATTTTGGTCAAGTTTTATGGCTTGACCAAATTTTGGTCAAGTTTTATGGCTTGACCAAATTTTGGTCAAGTTTTATGGCTTGACCAAATTTTGGTCAAGTTTTATGGCTTGACCAAATTTTGGTCAAGTTTTATGGCTTGACCAAATTTTGGTCAAGTTTTATGGCTTGACCAAATTTTGGTCAAGTTTTATGGCTTGACCAAATTTTGGTCAAGTTTTATGGCTTGACCAAATTTTGGTCAAGTTTTATGGCTTGACCAAATTTTGGTCAAGTTTTATGGCTTGACCAAATTTTGGTCAAGTTTTATGGCTTGACCAAATTTTGGTCAAGTTTTATGGCTTGACCAAATTTTGGTCAAGTTTTATGGCTTGACCAAATTTTGGTCAAGTTTTATGGCTTGACCAAATTTTGGTCAAGTTTTATGGCTTGACCAAATTTTGGTCAAGTTTTATGGCTTGACCAAATTTTGGTCAAGTTTTATGGCTTGACCAAATTTTGGTCAAGTTTTATGGCTTGACCAAATTTTGGTCAAGTTTTATGGCTTGACCAAATTTTGGTCAAGTTTTATGGCTTGACCAAATTTTGGTCAAGTTTTATGGCTTGACCAAATTTTGGTCAAGTTTTATGGCTTGACCAAATTTTGGTCAAGTTTTATGGCTTGACCAAATTTTGGTCAAGTTTTATGGCTTGACCAAATTTTGGTCAAGTTTTATGGCTTGACCAAATTTTGGTCAAGTTTTATGGCTTGACCAAATTTTGGTCAAGTTTTATGGCTTGACCAAATTTGGTCAAGTTTTATGGCTTGACCAAATTTTGGTCAAGTTTTATGGCTTGACCAAATTTTGGTCAAGTTTTATGGCTTGACCAAATTTTGGTCAAGTTTTATGGCTTGACCAAATTTTGGTCAAGTTTTATGGCTTGACCAAATTTTGGTCAAGTTTTATGGCTTGACCAAATTTTGGTCAAGTTTTATGGCTTGACCAAATTTTGGTCAAGTTTTATGGCTTGACCAAATTTTGGTCAAGTTTTATGGCTTGACCAAATTTTGGTCAAGTTTTATGGCTTGACCAAATTTTGGTCAAGTTTTATGGCTTGACCAAATTTTGGTCAAGTTTTATGGCTTGACCAAATTTTGGTCAAGTTTTATGGCTTGACCAAATTTTGGTCAAGTTTTATGGCTTGACCAAATTTTGGTCAAGTTTTATGGCTTGACCAAATTTTGGTCAAGTTTTATGGCTTGACCAAATTTTGGTCAAGTTTTATGGCTTGACCAAATTTTGGTCAAGTTTTATGGCTTGACCAAATTTTGGTCAAGTTTTATGGCTTGACCAAATTTTGGTCAAGTTTTATGGCTTGACCAAATTTTGGTCAAGTTTTATGGCTTGACCAAATTTTGGTCAAGTTTTATGGCTTGACCAAATTTTGGTCAAGTTTTATGGCTTGACCAAATTTTGGTCAAGTTTTATGGCTTGACCAAATTTTGGTCAAGTTTTATGGCTTGACCAAATTTTGGTCAAGTTTTATGGCTTGACCAAATTTTGGTCAAGTTTTATGGCTTGACCAAATTTTGGTCAAGTTTTATGGCTTGACCAAATTTTGGTCAAGTTTTATGGCTTGACCAAATTTTGGTCAAGTTTTATGGCTTGACCAAATTTTGGTCAAGTTTTATGGCTTGACCAAATTTTGGTCAAGTTTTATGGCTTGACCAAATTTTGGTCAAGTTTTATGGCTTGACCAAATTTTGGTCAAGTTTTATGGCTTGACCAAATTTTGGTCAAGTTTTATGGCTTGACCAAATTTTGGTCAAGTTTTATGGCTTGACCAAATTTTGGTCAAGTTTTATGGCTTGACCAAATTTTGGTCAAGTTTTATGGCTTGACCAAATTTTGGTCAAGTTTTATGGCTTGACCAAATTTTGGTCAAGTTTTATGGCTTGACCAAATTTTGGTCAAGTTTTATGGCTTGACCAAATTTTGGTCAAGTTTTATGGCTTGACCAAATTTTGGTCAAGTTTTATGGCTTGACCAAATTTTGGTCAAGTTTTATGGCTTGACCAAATTTTGGTCAAGTTTTATGGCTTGACCAAATTTTGGTCAAGTTTTATGGCTTGACCAAATTTTGGTCAAGTTTTATGGCTTGACCAAATTTTGGTCAAGTTTTATGGCTTGACCAAATTTTGGTCAAGTTTTATGGCTTGACCAAATTTTGGTCAAGTTTTATGGCTTGACCAAATTTTGGTCAAGTTTTATGGCTTGACCAAATTTTGGTCAAGTTTTATGGCTTGACCAAATTTTGGTCAAGTTTTATGGCTTGACCAAATTTTGGTCAAGTTTTATGGCTTGACCAAATTTTGGTCAAGTTTTATGGCTTGACCAAATTTGGTCAAATGAAAATATCTCGGCTGCTAATTGTGGTAGCGTAATAAGTCTTAAATGATAAAATATGTAAAATTAACTGTAGTTTCTAAATATGTATAATTTTTTTAGGGTAACAAAAATAAAATTATGATTTTTTGGAAAAAATGTCAATTTTTTTTTTTTTGTGATTTGGCAGCAAAGATATCATTTTTCGAAAAAAAGACCAAGAATAAAAAAATGTTTATTTGATGTATGTACACCATAATAAGTAATAAAAAGTCAGCTCATAGTTTATTATAAGGCTCAAAACTGAGTTTGAAATTAAGTAATAAATTTTTTTTTCAGATGACAAAGATTTATTATAGACTTGTTGGTCCAAAAAAAGACAATTTTCAAATCATATAAAAAATACATGTAGATAAACCAAAGGAGAAAAATCTTTTAAAATATATGTACAATGTACATACATAACCTCTCTTATATTTAGGGACAGAATATATTGACAATAATAATGTTTAATTTATAAAGCGCTTATCAGAGTATAAAATACTCTTCCTAATACTACACGTACACAAGTCTTTGAGAATGAATTAAGAGACAGTATTCTCATCCAGTGAATCCAAATTTTAGACACTAATAATATAATAATAAGAAAAAAGAATTTGAAAAGATTTTTATAACTATTAAGTAGATACACAAATCTTAGATAAAAATTTTAGAAATATTATATAGACAATCTTAAATAGTATACATTCGATAGAATTTATTTTATCTTCTTTGAAAAGTTATTTAATTCTTGAAGCGGAAAAATGTATTGTATTCTTGTTCCTCCTCGTAAACTTGCTTCAATACTCCCAAATATATTTTCTGTTGGAACGTGACAAACATCATCTTGCGCAGGAAAAATGTATGAGGGACATACGCCCGAAGGATGGAGAAATTTTATCAGAAAATCATCATATTCACAGTCAAAGGACTGGACTAATCCGAGCCATAGTTTATTTTCATACATACAACCCACAAAAGAGCCTGTTTCAATTTCGCGTTGAGAGACAGTATTATGTTCTTGATCCGAAGCAGAAACTCTAATGAGCTCTCTTATTTCGACTGACTGTGCACTCTGAGAGAGTGGATAAACCTTCAACGAATTCTTGGAAATTGGGACGAAGCGATGTAATTGTTGAGTACCTTTGATAGAAGTAATAGGTTCACTCAGACGTTTTTGCAAAGAAAGCTCTACATCTACAACTTCTGCCTCAGAGACGTAAAAAAAGTCAATAGCGGTTAGGAATTCTTGAGAGCAGAAATTGTAGAAGTCCTCAGCTGTTAAGATTTGATGGTCGAGAGGCCGTCGTAAGCTTTCTCTGGCGACTGCTCTTTTTACCATTCTGCCAATACCTCGCAGGCATTCTTCCCGTGGGATGTCGCGAAAAAATTCCACTCAGCATGAATTTTGAAGTCTTCGAAATGATGGCATAAATTTAGAAAATTTGTTTTATTCTTATACTGAGCCGCGCATCCATCTGTGAAATAATGAATTTTAGTTAGGTTTGAATTTTGTTGTTGGATGCACAGGATTAATTTTTTGAGAAAACTATGAACCAGAATTGTATCATGCCTGCGACGGTTTGAAACGAAGCAGTAACTTTTGCAAATTAGTTTTCCTGCATTGTTTTTGGAATAATAAACGAATGGGTGCACTGTACATTGCGAGTTCTCCCAATGAAACCCCTGGGCACAATCTTGTACGATGAATGAGAAGTTTTCCGCGAAATCGCCCACCAAAACACCTTCATTTTCGGGCAGAGTTTCTTTTAGATTTTTGAAGTAACTCGACTGACATTTATTCGTGAAGTGGTGTCTTGTCAGTTGTGCAATTTTTTTGGTGAGCGATTCCACGTATTCCTCTGGAGTTTCGGTGATATCTTTTAACATACAGTGATCGACGGACACCCATTGTTTATATTTTATCTCTTCCATCGCCATGAAGTCCAAACTTTCCAAATAATTTTTTATTCCGACCTCTCGCGGGCATCTTTTGCATCGGTGCATCATACAATCTTCATTGTCCATGCCGCAGATGGATAAAGACATTAATTTTTGTAGTCTAAATCTTTAATGCCTAACTGATATTTGTAGTTTCGGATTTTGGTGATGCGTACATACGCAGACACTGTGAGTTCCGCTTTGTCCCGCAAGCACGCACCACGACGGTCGAAGATGAGCAAAGGTACTAAAGCCTATTTTGGGATTTTCATCATTTTTTGCATATTCAGCATATAACTCTTTCAAGTTACACAATACCAGTCTTTTTGTTTTTTTATTTTTTCACCCTCTTCATTTATTGCAAACTTATAATCTTTGATTCCCGGGCACATCCTACTATATTCGTCATTTTCATAAAACTCCTGAATGATTTTTTTCATTTCAGCTGTGACGACCTTCCCTTTCGTCATGTTTGGAATGTTAGGAAGAATCCCAAACTGTTTTTGAAGATTGCGGCTCTTACGCACCATATACTTTGTTGCTCCAAAGAAGTCAGCAGTTTTTTCAATGGGATAGGGATACAATGATAGTATTTGTAACCTAAGATTGCGATCGTTACTTGCTTGAAATTTCTCCTTTAATTCTTCCATAACCTTTTGATACCTGAAATAAAGTGTATTTGACATTAAGTTTAGTATATTTTTAATTAAACTTTTCATAAAATATATGTATATATGTATTATATTGTCCGATTATAAAAATGTAAACAGATAAAACTTAATTTAGTATATACTTCGATGACTGTATTAAATTTAATTTAAAATGTCAAATTTCAATAACTATGTCCGAAAAGTAGTCTTGCCTCTCTAAATCATCTTCCAAACAACTTTTTTTGGATGGACCAGCTTCAGAATAGTCAATAGGAGCCCCATAAGCAGCTTCAAAACTTCGTTTAACCTTTTCCGTTGTCGATCTGAATTTCGTAGAAGCCTTTATCTGTTTTTGTCCCGGCTTCAATCCAGCTGTAAAACAAATTCATAAATTTAGGTTGCGTGAAATAATCAAATATCAAATATTTTGTATATATGTATTCAAGTGCTGATGCTAATATTTAAAAACAGAAAACTACGAATTTGGCATTAAGAAACAAATGTCCTGAACGGAGTCTCTATTGTTTTATTACCTGTTTTAATAGGGCTTTCATCAAATAAAGGTAAAATATTGTCGCTGAGCAAATCTTTATTGAATTGCCTGTCTTGAACGACAAATTCTTCCAATGGTGGTGGATTCGTGGAATCGCTACTGCTTCGCTCCATACATTCGTTAAGTATGTCTGGCTCAGGTATTGGTGCAGGTTCCGGCTCTCTGGATGAACGTTGAACATGTTCTAATACAATTGGCTTCTTTTTAATTATGACATAGCAATTGCTGCATAGTAATTGATTTTCTTCCAAAATTCCATAGCTTGCAGCTGCCATGGCAGAGTTTACTTTTTTGATGTTACAGAAAATTCTTGAGTGTTTTTTCATAGGATCGCAACAAAATTGTGTTTTGAGGCATTTTAAGGGTTAGGTAAATTTACGTATACTAGAAAATTAGGTATATACTGAAAATCTGGAAAGAAAGCAAAAAATTATTAAAATTTGGAGATTTTTTTTTTGTCATTTTTTTTTTAATAATCGTCGATAAGCCGACTTTTTATTACTTATTATGGTGTACATACATCAAATAAACATTTTTTATTACTGGTCTTTTTTTTGAAAAATGATATCTTCGCTGCCAAAAAAAAAAAAAAAAAAATCCAAAAAATCATAAGTTTATTTTTGTTACCCTACAAAAATGATACATATTTAGAAACTACAGTTAATTTTACATATTTTATCATTTAAGACTTACTACACTACCACAATTAGGAGCCAAGATATTTACGTTTGAAAAGTATTGGTTTTTTCATTTGACCAAAATTTGGTCAAGCCATAAAATTTGACCAACTTGACCAATTTTCAAAAAAATTCGGAAATTTGTAATTTGGACCTAAACCAACCCTCACACCAAGTTTCATGAATTTTGAAGAGGTTACTGTGTACTTCATTTGTCGATTTCTCGTAGAATTACCCTGAAAGCAACTACAGTATGCTCTATGTTAGTCTACTCCAAAGAACTTCCATGGCCATATTCAGTTCATTGCAATTTTTGTTAGTTTGTATTATAGACACACCCAGTTGTTATCAGTCCTGGTGCATGATTCAAGATATATTAGTTATTTGATCAACTTGTCTGAGAGAGGTTTCCTATTAATTGCCCACAAATACGCTAGACAAAACAATTTCTCTGGTATTAATTTAAGGTTTTGGTGGTATTCATTTCATATAGGTTAATGAGCTTCATACTGAAAATTATTTGTTAATTAAAATTTAGGGCCTAGTCCTAATAGGCTAGTCAATGTAGAAACTTATAGCAGTTTGCAAATGTGATAGGTACCATAGTTAAGTATATGGTATAATGTCCTTCTGATACAGATTGACTTTATCCAGGACTTTTATGCCTGGCATATATATATATATATATATGGAAAAAATAGGTCCTGCTCCAACGAGAGTAGCTTAAACACAACCTAGGCTATGTTGGAGATGGAAGACCTAGGCCAAAGATGAACCAGCCTAACTATTTGTCCATAAACAGGACTTCCATACTCTTTTGTTAAACAATTACAGCTGAAATGTCAGCTTATTTAACCTAAATTTAATAACCGAAGGGAAATTTATGAACTTCTTACCTTGAAACTTTATGAGTTTTATTTCTTGACACCAATAAATAATAAACATTTTTATTCCGGCTTCTTTCGTCTTACATTTTTTCATCCTCCCTATTAGAATAGAATATAGAATAGAATAGAATACCTTTATTAATAATAAAATAAATGCAGTAGTCTTTTTACAACTTACAATTTTTACAATGACATAAATAATTGTGAAGCTCAACTTTATTTTTTTAATTTTTTTATTTGGCCCTTAAGCTTTAGGCTTTACTGGGCTCTCATTAAAAATAAGCAGCTAGCCGTTATAAATTAATAATAATAAAATAAATAAATAAGTATTATTAATAGTTAAAGCCTGTATTTCAATATTAAACAATATTAATGGACAATATAAAACATTATTAGTGGACATTAATCCAAGATTTTTGTTAGTATCCCATTATTAATCAGGATTTTAACTTGGTTTTAAACAAATTTACATTTGCAATATTTTTTATATCGGCATGCAAGTCATTCCATAGTTTCAATCCAATGAAAATGGGTAGTTTTTGAGATGAAGACAATCTAAATTGAGGTATAACAATCTTTGATCTATTTCTGGTCTGATACGGGTGGATTTCTTGATGAGTTACAAAATATCTATTTACCCATTGCAAATTAATGATTTTGCTCTTGCACTTGTAAATAAAAATAAAATGTGCCAGTTTGGTTATATCATTGAGCTTTAGTAGGTTTAGCTCTTTAAATAATGCACTAGAGTGATCAAGGAAATCAGCATCAGATAATAACCTTATTGCTCGTTTTGGGATGACAAAGATACCATTTAATGCGTTGTTAGCGGAGTTTCCCCAAACAAGGGTGCAGTATGTTATATAAGGAAGAACAAGAGTATGATAAAGAGTCAATAAAACTTGTTTAGGGACTACATTTCTAAGTTTAAACATTATAGCAACGCTCCTTGAAATCTTTTTCGCGATATAATTTACATGATCACTCCATTGCAAATTCTTATCTAGCATTACACAAAGAAATTTTGTTACAGTACACTCCTTTATGGTGATTTCATTAACATTGAGTTCATCAAGATATACATTTCTTTTATTAGTAAAAATCATGAAATTTGTTTTACTGGTATTTAGGAAGAGTTTATTCATGGTCAACCATTTCATTACACTGATGAATTCTGAATGAAATATATTCTTAGCTGTATTAACATCTTTGCAAGAAAAGGAGAGAGTTGTATCATCTGCAAACATTATGAAGTTCAGTATATCAGATGAATGTGGAAGGTCATTTATATATAATAAAAATAACAGTGGACCCAGCACTGAGCCCTGTGGCACACCATGTTTGACAAGCACTTTAGTGGAGCAAACCTTATTTACTGATACAAAATTATAGCTATCGGACAAATAACTTTTAAACCAATCACTGATTGCCCCTCTAAAGCCGTAACAATACAATTTATTAAGTAGAATATTATGGTCTATTACATCAAACGCCTTACTCAAATCCATAAATATTGACATCATTATTTCTTTGTTCTCCTTAGCTATATTTACATTTTCCATAAGATTTAAAATAGCCATTTCCGTTGTTCTATTATTACGGAAGCCATATTGATTTGGAGATAATAAATTGTAAGATTCTAAATATCGCTGCATTCTACTTTTTACAATTTTTTCGAAAACTTTGCTGAACACAGATAATGAACACACCGGCCTGTAATTTGTTGCTAGTGTAGGATCACCCCCTTTAAAAAGGGGTGTTATACAACCAGTTTTTAGCATTGATGGGAATATTCCTTTGGAAATACTTTGATTGATAATTTTAGCCAAAGTTACAGATATCTTATCTTTAACAAGTTTCAATATAGGTACAGGAATGTTATGAATGTTATTTTTTGTATTTTTTAATTTACCAATAATATTCTGGACCTCAGTAGAGGTAGCAGGAACAAAAGAAAATGAATTTAGTGGGCTGGGTGGCATATATTCTAGAGGTGAGTGATCATTATTTATTAATTGTGAGCGAAGCTTATCCGCTATTGAAGTAAAATGTGCATTTAAAGAGTCTGCAATAGCAGTATCATCAGTGATTTCTTTATTATCAACATTTAATTTCTCTATTGGATTTTTCTTAATTTGTTTTCCGAGAAGATTGTTTATGGTTGTCCAAGTGTTTTTCATGTCTCCTTTATGTTTGGAAAATTGATTGTTATAATAGTTATATTTTGCAATTTTGATTATTTTAGTTAATTTGTTTCTGTATTGAGTATATTGTATTTTAGGAATTTTGCTCTGCAATTGCAATTTGAATAATTTATCTCTATTCTTTATTGAAGTGATAATTCCTGGAGTGATCCATGGATTTGCGACCCTTTTGGGCGAAACTGTTTTTCTCCTTAAAGGAAAGCAAATATTAAAAATATGGAATAAGGTGTCATAGAAGAACTGAAACATATGATCTGGGTCATTTAAAGGTTCGTCACAGTCAAGTCGAGTATTTTCTACTGCCCCAATAAATTTTCTTTTGTTAACCTCTGAGAATATTCTGTAATCAATAGTTGTTTTGTCCGCAACCTGAACAATGTTATTGAAAATAGCGTAAGTAGGAAAATGATCACTGATGTTAGTGGTTATAATTCCAGAGTTTACAAGGGCATTGCTATTTACAAATATATTATCAATCGTAGATTCTGTTATTCGATTGCCATAACTGCAGACTCGAGTGGGTTTGGTAATAGAATGACTAAGATAGAAAGAATTCATTAAGTTTAAAAATTTATGAGAGATTGTTTCAGATTGCAAATTGATGTTGAAGTCTCCCGCAACTATGGCATTCGATTTATGAAAGTTGCATAACATGTTATCTAAGTGAATTAAAAAGCTATTGATATTAGTATTAGGTGGTCTATATATTGCATGGACAGAATATACATTACTTTTGTCTTTTATATTCACAATCAGGTTTTCATTGTCACTATTACATAGAGAAAATACTTCGTTAGAGTCGTAAGTTTGATGCACATACACAGAGATACCCCCCCAATCTGACCATCTCTTACAGTATGATAAGCAACGTAATTATCTATATTATATAGGTTTTTAATACTACTATTTAACCAAGTTTCCGTGAGAATTATAACACTAAATTTGACCGTAGAAGTTTTCAAAAGGGCCAATAAGTAGTTATAGTTCCTAGGTAAGCTTCGAATGTTTAGATTTAGTACTGAAAGATTTTTATAAATATCTTTTTGTAATACAAAGGCATTAAACTCGTCTATCGATGAGACCATGCAATTGCCTATACCAGATTCCTGATCTAGATTCTCTAAACTGGATACAGAATTGTTTGGTAATGAATTGAAATGATTAATATCGGCACATATACTATGAAAGTCTTTATCGATGAAAGCCATTTAACAGTAGTTCTCAAACAATTTCACTAGATACAGAATACGGGAATAAGGGTTACCGCCCAGTTGAGCCGAGACTGGGAAAGTCGACTGTTGAGGTTGTATGCGGAGTTATTCGCAGGCCTCCTGTGTGCCGACTGTCGGCTGGCGTTTTCTTAGTTCTCATAGCTTCGAATACTTTTTCACTAACAAGGTGAACTCCTTTGACCGAAGTATTCCGCGCTGGAGGAGTCTCTCTCTCTTTAATCATTAACTTCGCTCCAAGGAAGTAGGCAACTTTCCCGAGTCTCCTCGCTTCTATGAGTTTGAGGGAGCTTTTCTTTACGAATTTTACGTGTTTCCTCACATACGTCGTCATTGACGAAGATTTTTGATCCTTTCAGCTTTCTTCTGTTTTTTAGTATTAAATCTCTGTGAGTTTCATCCTCGCATATTACTTTTATAGCTGAAGTGGGCGTCTTAGATTCAGTCGTGTCATTAACTCTAGAATTTGCTTTTTGTGGTGGAAATTGTTTTTTTAATCTAAAAGCATTTTTGATCTTAATATTCCCCAAATTCAGTCTATCTTTTATTATGTCCTCCACCTTTTTCTTCGTGTCGCCGTTTGTTTCTCTATTCATTTCAGATACCCCCATTATGATTAAATTATTGGCACGTGAATTATCGTCTAGGCTGTTTAATTTATTCTTAATTGAATCGTGCTCATTTTTTATCATCTCTATGTTACGATTATTTTTAGTAAGCGAGTTCAGACTAGAGTTAAGATCCTTTATCTGGTCGTGTGCATACTGAATGCTCTTTTTGAGCTCCATATTTCTATATTCCAGTTTTGCATTGTCCCTCTTTAACAATTCGTTATTATGTTGCACAACTTTTATTACTGCCTCAAGGTCTTTGATTACACTATTACTTTTGTGCACTAAGTCAAAGAGGGAATTATACTTATTTGCTAGTCCCTTCATTTCTAATTTCAGGGCGTTTACCTGACCTTTGGAAGCCATTTTGAGCAATTTATGGGGTTAAGATTCACTCGTTCATTCGTTCGTACGTTTAAAGGTCTCGTTCATTCGGTTGTTTGTATACTCGTTACTTCAAGGCCACTGCTTGCCGTAGGACTCTAAAGGGAGTGCCAGATGTCACTAGAAAATTTTGAAGATATATTTTATGTAAAATTACAAGTTAAGTATTGCAGTTTATCTGATGAGATTGTAACTGCGTAATCTTGGCACATTCACAAATTTTAGTGGAGAAGTATCACAATGGTTCACTGAATTTGAACACTGATAATTTTGATAGGAAGAAGGAACACGAAACTGACAAGCGTCACCGGCACTGGCACTGGCACTATTATTCTGCTTATTCAGCTTATGCCGATCTTTTTCTTCTTCTTCCCAAAACCGTGTTGCTATTTCTAGCTATGGGATCTTTTTTTCTTTTCATCCCATATTTGTTTCTTCGTTGGTGTCTTTTTAATTTTTCTCAGCAAGAGTTCATGTTCTCCTTCTGAGTTATTTTTTATTGTTATTATTTATTTTAATGTCAATATGGCTTATCCAAGATTAGGTGGGTCTTCCATTTCGGTACTACCAAATTTTCCACACATTGGGGCCAGCCAGAAAGGAAAATTGCATGTGAAACCCAATTTTTTCTTTAATATTTGTTAACCCATCTTAGATTACCTATAATAATTTATGTTTTATTTGTTATTCCATTTTTGTTTTTCCTCACTTTTTAATATAAAAAGTGTAGCATTTTATAAAGTCCTCACCCTTTCCAAAATGAAAGGGTGTTGCATTTTAATTTATTTTCCATAGGAAATATTACAATACTCCAGCCCTTATCTTTTGTTGTAACATCTGCCTAGCTCGTAGAGCAGTTGAACGTTGTGGTCTACTATTTGTGGTATAGGTTATTGTAGTAGTAGGACTAGTTACATCATTTATTGAACAGGTTAGGTTTGGTATAGTTTGGGTCAAATTTTGATCATCAGAATCTATTATAGATTCATCTTCATGGTCATTTTTGTTAACAGTAGTTGGTCCTACTTCTAGGGGCTATAAGAGTGATACATCTCTTATAGTTTCACCTGAAGCAGTTTTAAGTTTTACAACCCTGGTTAATCCATCTTCCCCAGTTTTTAGTTCTAAAACTCTACCTAATGGCCAACACTGTCTTGGTGTATTTTGTCTAATTAGAACTACATCTCCTACCCTGATTTCATTAACCCAGTCTTTGTTTTGTATATATTTATGTCTCTCTCAACCCAACAAGGTATTCATCACTCCATTGCTTTTTAAATTTTGTTTTTATATTTGTTATTTGTGATAATCTATTTTGAAAATCATGATTATTATCATTCCAAGGTGGATCATCGAAGGAGCAGGGCCGTAACTAGGGTTTAGAAATTAGTGAGGTCCAGATTTTTTTTGAGTGCGGCGGAACGAGCAAAATTCAGACCAAAATGACATCTACAAACACAACCCAAGCTATACACTAAACACAAAACCCTTGTCTATAATTAAATACTGTACATGCTGACTTCCGGTAACCGTATTTTCAACATAAAAGCCCTCTAATGTTTAATACACGCTCGACGCTCCCTCTTTTCAAAAGAAAAGTGGTAATATGCGTTTCATACACGGAGAATGGTTCAGTCTCTCTTTTTTTTTTTAGGAAATAATTACCGAGGTCCGGACCTCGGTGACCTCATAGGTAGTTACGGCCATGCCAAGGAGATATTGTAATCAGGTAGAAGGTTAATGACTTCTCCCTTAATCAAATGATTTGGGGTGAGAAGCTCTACATCATTAATATTATCCCCTACATAAGTAAGAGGTCTGTTATTGACAACATTCTCAATTTCACTAATGAGAGTGAAGTTCAAAGAATTCAATTTGTTTTTTACCTATTGATTTCTTTAGGCAATTCTTTATTGTTTGGATATTCCTTTCCCAGATTGCTCCATACCATGGTGATGCAACAGGGATGTATTTCCATTTTATTTTGTTATTTTGTAGATATGTTATGGTATGTGAATTTTGTAATATGTCATTTATTTGGTTTTCACCAGCCTTGAAATAGGTTGCATTATCTGTCCAAACAATTTTGGGTACAGAATGCTTAGCACAAAATCTTCTAAAGCTATAGACAAATGATTCTGTGGAGAGATCACTCACTATGTCTAAGCTGACTGCTCTAGAAGATGAACATGTGTAAAGTATGATGTACATTTTTTGTTCTGTTGTTCCAAGACCAACAGTCAAACTTCCTGTATAGTCTATGCCAACTGTTTCAAAAGGCCTATTAAAGGTGACTCTCTCTGTTGGCAAATCAGGAGGATTGGTCTTCCTAAAAGATCTGGAATGAATCCTTTTGCAGGTGACACAGTTATTCAAAACTGTCTTCACAGTCATTCTGCCTTTGGGTATCCAATACAACTTTCTAATGGCATTTAATGTTTGTGGAACGCCCATGTGATAAAGTTCATTGTGTTTCTCTCTAATAATTAGGGTTGTAATGTGATGGAACCTAGGAAGAAGAAGGGGTTGTTTACTGTTATATGTGATTTGTTTAATCTACCCTTGCATCTTAATAAGCCATCTTTGTCAATGTAAAGATTCAAGTTTATTACCACAGAGGGTACTTTGTTCATTTGTTTACCAATTGTTAGAAAATCTATTTCATTTTTGTATTCTGTTTGTTGTATGTGGTTAATCCAATATTTGGTAGCTAGACTTGTATACATTTCATTATCATTATTTCTTTGTTTATTTATTTTCTTTAAACAGTTGTGAATGAATCTGAGACAGTAAGATGTTACCCTTACAAGTTTGCCAAAGTCAGAATAATTGTTATAATCTAATAGTGGCTCAACTTTATTTGTGGTTATCATGTTAAGTTTTACATTAATTTGTTTTGCTGGCCACATTGTTTCATCCTGAATGAATTCAGGTCCATGAAACCAATTTTTGTTGGATTTTAGTAATTTACAGGATAATCCTCTTGTAAGAAAGTCTGCAGGATTTTGTTTTGTTGGAATGTATCTGAAGGTTATGTCCAAATTTTGTCTAGCTTCTTTAATGTCTCTTAATCTGTTACGGACAAAGATGTTTTTTGAGTTTAACTCATCAGAGTTGATCCATGCCAAGCAGATTTGACTGTCAAGCCAAATATATGTAGTTGTGATGTTTACATCATGATAGACTTCATGGAGAAATACTGTTATTTTTACAGCTAGATAACCTGCAAGTAGTTCAAGCTGAGGAATAGTTTTCTTTTGTTTTAAGGGTGTTACTTTCCCCTTGGCATAGATCAAATGGCTGCCATCCTCACCTACAAGGTAAGTGCAACAGCCATACACCTTTTCACTGGCATTGCCAAATACATGCAAGGTTTGAGGTGTATCTCTGTGTCCACAAACTCTGGGAATATTTATGTTTTGTAGTTTATTGAGATCTTTAGCTAACCTTTTCCAGCTATCCTGTTGTTTATTGGTTATAGGATCATCCCAGTCTACTTTCTGTTTCCAAAATTCTTGTAAAAGAACCATGGATCTGATAGTAGAAGGAAGGAGTAAACCCATAGGATCAAATATTTTTGAACTTTTGGATAAGATCTTTCTTTTTGTGTTAGCTGTTGTATCTAAGGTGTAGCCTTTTGTGCAGAGTGAGTCATGAACTTTAGAATCTGAGTTCAAATCCCAGATCATGCCTAATGTTTTCACCCTGTTTGTTGGTTCTGTTAATCCTTTGTCTTGTGATTTTATTTTTTGATTTAGTCTCTCATTATTTGTGATCCACTCTCTTAATTCAAAATTACCTTCTTTCATTATTTTATCTGCTTTTATGTAAACTTCATTTAATTCTGACTCTGTTTTGGCTGATCCTACAAGATTATCTACATAGAAGTGATCTTTCAAGAACTGAACAGTTAAATTATTTTCATCATACAAATTTAAGTGATGTTTGATGGTTAAAGCCAGTAAACTAGGACTTGCATTTGCTCCAAACAAAACCACATTAAATTTAAATGTTTTAAACCCTTTATTTAAGTCATATGGATCATTAAACCATAAGAATCTTAGTTGATCTTTGTCATAGTTATTTTTCAGATGAATTCTCAAAAAAGCTTTGCTTATATCACTTTGAACTGCATAGTCATCTAATCTAAATCTTAGAAGGATTTTTACAAGGTCTGAAATAAGATTAGGCCCCTCTATGAGACAGTCATTCAAGCTATGCTTATTGCCATCTTTAAGACTACAGTTATACACAACTCTAAGTTTTGTTGTGGGTGCATCCATTCTATAGACTCCTGTGTGAGTAAGATAATGGCAGTTGTCTTTTTTAAAGGGGTGATCTTTAACTTCTTCAATGAAGCCTTTTTCTAACTGGTCCTTGAAAACATCATCATACATTTTAATTCTCTTGTCATTTTTTAATCTTTTCATCAAATTATAGAGATGACCCTTTAGCTACCTTTAGATTATCATTTAATTTTGGACTATTGATCTTCCAAGGTAGTTCAATTGAATAATGGCCATTTTCATACATGATGGTATTTTCAAAATTTTCAACCATTAATTGATTTTCATCTGTATGATCACCATCTTGCACCCCCACTGACTCTAATAGCCAGAGCTGTTGTACACCTTTATCTAATTCTTCAGTTGTTAGTGATTTATTTAATATTTCCGTATTTATGTCATTATTTGAGTTGTGTAAGACCTTGTCATAATAGGGCAAGTTTGTTAGTCATATATTTTTATTTTTCATTGTTATTTTATATTTATCTATGTGTCCCAATGGAACTATACCCCGGTGAGTATCTAGAGCCATCCCATCTCCTATTCTGACTATGCCCTTCTGAATTAAGTGAATATAATCAGCTCCAATTAACATTTGAACATTATCTATTGTATCATCATTTAAATTTCTATCTGCAATTTTATATTGCTTTGTAAGTTGTTGTATTACTTGTTTTAAATTTGGTATTTTAAATTTTTGTTGACCAACTTGTTCAATGACTACTGCTTCTATGTTTGTTGTTTTATTCTCTGTGGGTATATCCAGATCTAAATTGACTGTACTATATTTTTCTTTCTGTTCATTTCCTTTGATAAATGATGTTATACACAATTCTTGTTCATTTTTATGAGTTTGTAGGCCTAATTGATTAACTAATGATTGATCTACAAATGTTTGTTGGGAACAAGAATCTATTAGACATCTTATAGGAGTTGTCCCACTTTTTTTATTTTTTAAATCCAAGGTTATTGTAGGTAGGAGTACACTAGAATTTTTATTGACATTATTTATCGATATATGTCCATTAAATGTTTTTTCATTTTTCTTTGGGTTTTGTTTATTTGAATTTTTAAATGAATCACAAAGACAAGAGAAGAGACATGATTTAAACTTCCACAATTAACACATTTGAATCTTATTTTTGTTTTGCAGTCTTTGTTAGTATGTCCTGCGGCTGTGCATTTAGTACAAAGGTTTAACTGAGAACACCTGTTTATCCGGGATTCTAAGTCTACATATTTAGTACATCGTGTGCTATTGTGATCATCAGCCGAGCAAAATTTACACTTACGTACAAATTCTGTCGTAACATTAAAATTTTGTAGTGTAGGAGTTAGACCTATCACTTTTTGTTCTGATTTGTCTTTTTGTTTGATAAGGCGTAATTTTATTTTATCTTATTTTTTTTTGCTTGTTTTAATTTAATTTTTTTGTTTGTTTTAATTTTATTTTATTTTTGGTTAAGGTTTTCACAGCAAATAACCCTTCCCCACACGGGCCACCATTTAGATATGGAAAAAATAGGTCCTGCTCCAATGAGAGTAGCTTAAACACAACCTAGGCTACGTTGGAGATGGAAGACCTAGGCCAAAGATGAGCCAGCCTAACTATTTGTCCATAAACAGGACTTCCATACTCTTTTGTTAAACAATTACAGCTGAAATGTCAGCTTATTTAACCTAAATTTAATAACCGAAGGGAAATTTATGAACTTCTTACCTTGAAACTTTGTTATGAGTTTTATTTCTTGACACCAATAATAAACATTTTTATTCCGGCTTTTTTCGTCCTCCCTATTATTCTGCTTATTCAGCTTATGCCGATCTTTTTCTTCTTCTTCCCAAAACCGTGTTGCTATTTCTAGCTATGGGATCTTTTTTTTCTTTTCATCCCATATTTGTTTCTTCGTTGGTGTGTCTAATTTTTCTCAGCAAGAGTTCATGTTCTCCTTCTGAGTTATTTTTTATTGTTATTATTTATTTTAATGTCAATATGGCTTATCCAAGATTAGGTGGGTCTTCCATTTTGGTACTCCCAAATTTTCCACATACATATATATGCATTTAACTGCAATGACCACGCAGTATATAAATGAATAGAAACGACGTAAATAAGGAGCGTCTCTGCACACGGGGAAGAGAAATAATGAATAAATGAAAAATGAGGTGAACCGCCCGGGAATCGAACCCAGGGCCTTCCAATTGCTGGTTGGATGCGCTACCATTACACTACGGACCTTGATCAATCATAAATCGAAATTCTCCTACATAGGGCAGAAACCAATGCCCTGAGAGGGCACCCTCGCAAATCGTGAATATGTGCATTTAACTGCAATGACCATGCAGTATATAAATGAATAGAAACGACGTAAATAAGGAGCGTGTCTGCACACGGGGAAGAGAAATAACGAATAAATGAAAAATGAGGCGAACCGCCCGGGAATTGAACCCAGGGCCTTCCAATTGCTGGTTGGATGCGCTACCATTACACTATGGACCTCGATTTCGATTTATGATTGATCGAGGTCCATAGTGTAATGGTAGCGCATCCAACCGGCAATTGGAAGGCCCTGGGTTCGATTCCCGGGCGGTTCGCCTCATTTTTCATTTATTCGTTATTTCTCTTCCCCGTGTGCAGAGACGCTCCTTATTTACGTTGTTTCTATTCATACATATATATATATATTTTTTTTTATTTGGGAACCATGAAAAATAGCTACCATATTTTTTGGTGTATAAGACGCACCCCTATTTTCAAGGTCTTTTTTCACGAAAAAAATTATGACCAACTGCCTAGTTGTCAGAAAATGTCCGTAATTTTCTACCAGTGAGGCTGATTTTTGTTAAAGCCCTCCATCAAAAGTATGGTGATACATTTTCTTTCACCCATACTCATTATAAGAAAATAGTATTAAGTATATGGGAGACTATACTATATGTTATGAAACATAAAAGTAAATCATTATGCAATATGTACTGTTTTTCTTGTTATCAGTGGGTTGGGAAGAGTAGAAACTTAGTGTAAAATTGGCCAAACCAATACATAGTCAGGAGGGACTAAGAGATGATGAATTTTTGTAAATATCCATCGGTTCTTCTAGCCCATATAAAGGTAATATTACCTTCAGTGTATAGGACGCAGGGTGATTTTGAGACATTTTTTTTAGAAAAAAAAGTGGGTCTTATACATGGAAAAATATGGTATATCTCAAGACATACATCAAATAGAAACTTAAAAATTTTGTGTATATCAGCATATGTCATATGCATGCATGACTCCAGATTCCTGGGATCTTGGGAGCATTGCTCCAGTAAATTTGACCATGAGAAAAAGTAAATTTGGGTTTGGGTTTTGTTCATCCGCTAGACGTTATGCAATTTTTTTGCGTATACGTTCTTGTACAAACCAATTTTTTTAAATTACAAATTTAGTTATTTTAAGTTTAGTTGGTAATTCCATATTTAACAATTATTTTTATTTTTTGTTAAGCTTCAATGTTTTGATAATTAAAATTTTATTAAAACGTATATTTTTTTAATATAAAATTATCAGGATTGGACTATGTTCCATTGATCTCGGCCAGGTTTGATAAATTGGCCAGATAATTACTTGTGCAAAACTGGGAGGAACATTTTAATTCCAAAAAAAATATTTGTTACAATACAAGAGGTCCCAGAGTTTGGGCCCACAGCTTAGATATTGCAGTAAAGAAATACCAGGATGAAGTGCAGCAAAGAGATACGGCAAAGCAGTCATTTAGTTTGTTCACAAAATGTGCTAGTGCTAGACCTCAGAAAAATGAACCAACTTCATCAACTGCTAATCTAGAAAATGAAACTTTTTCACTAGATGTTTCACAGACTGAAGAAAGTGCTTCTCCTCCACCTAAGAAACAAAAGGTAAGTGAGGAATCTGCGCATCAGACTAACAAAACTGCTTTAGAGGAATTTGAAAATTCCCAAATCCAGAAGACATTGACTGCAATTTTGCGCCTAACAAAAGAAACTCACCAAGCTGTTGTGGTTAATAAAGAGAAGAGTCAAAATATGCCTTCAAGTTCAAGTGTTGCATCCAAATCTAATAAAGCAAAAAGCAACAAATTTGACATTTCCATAGCCCATTTAAGCAAGTGTAAATCAATACAAGAAATCCTGAACAATGATTTGATCAAATCTACATTCAAATTGGTGGAAAAGAAGGATCTAGGGCATGCTGATGATTCATTTTCAGTACCAAGTGACATAATGGAAAACATTGCAAATAGTGACACTAATATGCCTGATGTAGACATAGCTGTTGAGGATGATGATGATGATAATCAAGAAGATATTGATGATGCTTCTGATGATAAAATGTTTAGGCGAGTTATAAACTGTACATTATTGTATTATTATGTTTAGCTAAAACAATTTGTAATTGGTATATCGTCAATTCAAGAGTTTACTATCATTAACCTATCTAGTGGTGTAAGGGGGAAAAAAAGTAAATTCAGAGCTGTGCTCCAGTAAATTTTTTCAAATCTGGAGTCATGTATGCATGTGTATAATATCACCTGATGGCTGCCCCATTAGCCTTGTAATGGGGTTCAGTGTGGAAGTGTGTGTGTTTATCACTGAATAATACATTAAATGTGAGTCTTTAAGTCATGTCAGGTTAAGTTTGTCATTTTGGAGGTTGAAATATACCATCAAAGTCAGTGATGTGGAAGTTGGTAAGGCAATTCAGGGAGATTGGCAGTAATGTTATATGCATGTGGCATACCAGTATGACATAGTATGCTGATGCTGATAGACGTACAATTATAAGTTTTTATCTAATATATATCTTGAGATATAGCTATTTTTCATGGTTCTTAAATAAAAAATCACTATATATATATATATATATATGGGTCATTCCATGTCAGTTCAATGGTGAAAAAAATGTGACAGTCACCAAGTTTTTAGAAAATTGGCACACTTATAGATCTCTGTGAGAAAAACAGAATGATTCTTGTTTCAACACTAGGTCATATGGTTCTGGAGATATGGCCCTTCGAATTTTGTAAAAAAAGGTAAATTTACAAGGTCATACCATATTTCAACATGAAATATCTCGGCTCCTATTGCACTTAGAGATTATTTAAACACTATTTTAAAGCTTTTAAGCAGATCTACAACTGTTTTTCTATTCATGTTTTACCTCAGTGGTCAAAAAAAAAGTTTATCTTATTTTTTACCTTTGACCTTGTGTAGGTCATTTGATGTCACAACCAATTTTTTTCTCCTTTCACCCAATTTTTGGTACACATGTCTGCCTTAACCTAAAACAAGATTTTTAGTGTTGATTAAGTTAGTAGCTATAGATGCTATAGCCATTTCAGTGGACCATATACCCACCTCCATTTTGACCAAGTACCTTTTTCCACCAAACTTTGGAGCACGGTATCTTTGGAACTGTTTGAGCTAGTGATGAGAAAAATACCATTAGATTTTTCTTACTGAGATATATAATGTCTGCTAATTTTCAAAAAAATTGGTAATTATCTAACCTAACCTAACCCAGTTATTTGGTCGAATAAGTATCCAGCCCTATTGTAAAATTTAATTTTTTTTGTATATTTCAGAGAATTATATAATATAGGTAATTTAAATTACATAATTAATTAATTTATATAGACATTTCAAAAGTGTGAAGAACTTCGAACCTGCTATCCTGTTTAAAGGTAAAGCTATGTACGTATATAAGTACCTTATACTAGGCTATAGGTACTACCCTATAGAATAAGTTCAGCTTTAAGAGTTAGACGAGTTTTAATAGAATTACTTAACTTTGTGTATTTATTCATTGTGTACAACAGTATGTACCCATGTGAAAATAAGCTTATTTAAACCTTGGAGCAAGGATTTTTTTGGCAACTGTGTTTATTCCAATCTGTAAATCAAACTGCACATTTTTTCTTGTTGTAGACCTCTGAAACATGATCAGTAGGTCCCAAATTTTATTTGTGCCATCTAAGCAAAAATAGCTTTTAACAGGGTTGGATACAATGAATAATTATAATTGTATTTTTAATTAATTGATCCTAATTTCCATTAATTATAATTGATTCAAAATAAAATAAAGGTAATTGTAATTGATTTTTGAGCTATAACTGATGTAATTGATCAATTAATGTCAATTGTTAAAAATTATACCCCTAGATCTGGCAGTCATACATCATCCAATGAAAATAAACCTTTGATTGTTTATTTAGTTATACTTAGATATAGATATATATTTTTATAGATATATAGAATAGATAATTTGTGTAATTGTAATTGATTCAGACAAAATTAATTGTAATTGATCTTGAAATTGTGAAGTACAATACTAACTGTAATTAATTTGAAGAAAAATAAAAAAATAGTAATTGTTTCCATTTTGTGTAATTGAACCCAACCCTGGCTTTTAAGCTACATATGTTTTTTTCTTTTTCAATAAACATTGATTTCAGCAGTTTGAATATGGGCAGGTTCTGTTGTGACTAGTGTTGCAACCCAAAAAAAAACATTTTTTTTTATAAAAAAAAAACCAACAAAAAAAAAAGATTTTTTTGTTTGTTTTTTTTATATTAGCTAATTCTGTTGTGTATATATACTAGTGTAGTATATATACTAGGGTGTGACTGTTGCCCTCCAAAAATCAAAAAATGGTCCTACAATGCTGTTCAAAGTTTTAGTGTTGTGTATTTATCTAGGAAACACCCCTGTAAATTTTCTTGGAGATCGGTGCATGTTTGAGCTAGCACCATCGTACCAGCAAGTATTGCTATTTCAGCTTATGAATTTCATAAATAAGTGTGAAAATAGCACATTTTATCAGATTTTCATTTCTGGGTCTGGAACACTGACCCACAAATTTTCCACGTATTATTTTATTGCATTTAATTTTAATGATGCTCTTTTCTTTTCCCTTGACAGTGATTTGATGTTGTGAATAGAGAATTTAATCATGGATACACGACAAGATGATGAGTATGTCAGAATGTTATTGGGCACCGTACCCCGAGAAGAAGAAAAGGAAATAAAGGGCTGCAAACTGCCAACTAATAGGCAGGTCTTACTATGTCTGTTAGCAAACCTTCGGGATATGCATTGGGACCAGACTTTATCTGCCACCATTGACAATGTGCTTTTGCATTACCAGAGGGCGAATGTCCCGACCATTTGTTAAAAAAAGTGGTTAGAAATAACCGCATATATTTCCAAATAAAATATAAACAATAAAAATAACAACCCTCGTTTCTAACCAACTAGTGAAGTTGGGTTTCCCTAATTAATAAAAAGAAGAAAGAAAAAAAGTTTCTGAGATAAAGAAAAATGGAGCTTTGTCCCTTCTTGAAAAATTTTGACCGCATGAAGCGGGCTAGTTTTTTCGTAAAGTAAAATGCTTGTGGTTACCCAACTAACCAGGCAACTTAGTCAACCTTTAAACTTTAAACCTTATAACCTTATCCTTACTAACCACTGCAATTAAGCAAAAACCCTGTTTAACTAAATAGAGGCCTATCAGAACTAGGTATAAGTAAGTTAATTAAAGAAAATAACTAAGGTAAGAGAAAAAACTAGGTATCTAGAAGAAACTCGAACCGGGCTACAACTGCCCTAACTCAATAAAAATGGCTGTTAAACCCTATTAAAACTTAAAGGCAACATAACCCTAACTTAACTTGAGTAAAACCTTCAAAACCTTAAACCTTTAAAAACAAAACCTTAAGGGCAATACAGCCCTAGCCTAACTTAACCTGCAAAACCTGGTCTGGGAAATAGCCCCTACAAATAAATAACCTAGCAGTGTGTTAAATAATAACTTAAAACTTAACAAATAAAATTCAAACCTGGAAACTAAATGAAACTTATGGATTAGTTAGAAACAGAAAGGGTAATGTTCAAAACCTTAAACCTTAAACCTTTAAAAACAAAACCTTAAGGGCAATACAGCCCTAGCCTAACTTAACCTGCAAAACCTAGGTCTGGGAAATAGCCCCTACAAATAAATAACCTAGCAGTGTGTTAAATAATAACTTAAAACTTAACAAATAAAATTCAAACCTGGAAACTAAATGAAACTTATGGATTAGTTAGAAACAGAAAGGGTAACGTTCAACTGGCAACTTCATTTTTGGTAAGTCTAAATTAATTTTGATGAATTTAGCTTCACCATAGTTAGTAATCTGGCTGCTGACCAAATTTTAACCTGAAAACCACTGCAACCTACAGTGAAAAAGTCTGTAGCTATGTTGACAGTGTCTAAATAGGCCATTATTATTTCTATAATTACTGTGTCTATTTAAAGTAAACTTAACCTTAATATTACACCTAAACCTAAATAAAAATAATCTCTCTCAAGCTAAATAAAATAAATTCTTCAATAAAATTTTCAATACCATTACAGGCAGGAACAATATTGGCCGAGTGATTAAAACTTACTATGACAAAGACTACATGATGCTTATGAAAAAGAATGAGGATAGAAGATGGGCTGATGATCCTGGAATTATGAAGTTTAAATCAGAATTGAGCCCGATGATGAAATTTTATAAGAACACAGTGTTGAAAGACATGGTGGCTGCGAAAAAGGGGAAAACTCAGGCCGAACAAGATGCCATCGATACTGACATACTCTTTATGAAAAGCATGCTAAGTGACAGAGTAGCTACCTACTCTGGGGTAAACAAAAAGTACTCACAGAAAAGGTTCAGAAGTGACAGAAAAGGCAGATGCGAGAAGAGAAGCGACAAGAGAGAGAGCAATGTGATCATGCTGAGAATGTACAGGCTGATATTGATTCACCTATTAGCTCTGATGAGGACGATGACATTGATGAGGCCAGCACTGCTGAACCAAAGAGAAAACATCGGAGAACAGTGAAAGAGGGAGTTTCAATTTTTGTGCCCCATGATATTCTGAAGTCAGCAGAACTTGTTTCATGCAGTGTTCGAAACAACATCTCACCGACCCAGCTGAGTGCAATTGTGTACTCCCTTGTATCTGCATGTGGTGGAGATATATCAAAGCTGAGTCTAAATGCAAGGATGGCCCACCGATACCGAGCTTCCATCGTGTCAGAAATAAGTTTAAAAATCATGGATGAATGGCAACCATCAGACAAAGTACTGGTGCACTGGGATGGTAAACTTATGGACACGCTAGATTCCAAAGGCACTGATGACCGCCTGCCCATTCTTGTGTCTGGTGTCAATGGCACAAAGCTTCTTGGAGTCCTACCTCTTCCGCATTTGACTCAAAAAGCTGGCCTGGTTCAAGGAGGCTTGATATCAACAGCAACCAAACAACTTCTGGTCGATTGGGAGTGTGAACAGAATGTCGTTGGTATGGTTTTTGACACAACTTCATCCAATACAGGTAAACCTATTTCAAACATCAGCGTGAATTTATCACGACATTAATACCAAAATACAGTGAATGATTTAACAGAAATCTGCAAAAAGCACGTGCCTGAAATGGTGGCCTTAAACTACAATTACATTTTTTTTTCAGGACAAAAAACAGCTGCTTGCGTCTCCCTCCAAAAGGAATTAGAGCGTGCCGTATTCTGGTGCGCCTGTCGCAGGCATGTGGGCAAAGTCATCCTAGGTGTTTGCTAGGATTGCTTGAAAGTGGAGGGCTCTTCAAGTCCAAACATAATGGTTTTCCAGAGGTGAGCCATAAGCTTTACAAAATAACAAAGAATATTATTATCTAATGAACAAATTTAGTGGAATTTCTTTTATTAGACTTATAAGATATACTAACACCAAGCAAATGATCGATCATATCAATCTTAATACCCCTAAAACAATATTATAGATTAGTACAAAATAATAATCCCAATAATTGCATTTCTAGGTTCAAGAACCATTTCTCTCAACTGGCGTACAATGAAAAAAAGAAATATTACTACCCCGCAATGCCTGGAGTGTTTGAGGAGCGCCAGCAGGAGATGGCTGACTTCTTCCGTGAATCTCTAGCCCAACCATTTATACGTGGCGACTACAAGGAGCTGGTAGAGCTTTGTCTGCTGCTTGTAACTAAAGGATCCGAGCCAGTGAACTTCACAGTGGTCTACCCCGGCGCACTTCACAAAGCAAAGTGGATGGCTAAACTGCTCTATACCCTCAAGATTGTTCTTTTGTCAGGCCAGATCAAAGAACAGTTTCCCAAAGCCGAGGTTGTGACTAAAAGTCAAATCAGCAAGTTAGAATGGTTTGCTGTGTTCACAGTCGCTGTTTATGTCCCATGGTGGATTGTTTGCCCCATTCCAGCAAGTGCGCCACTGAATGACTTGAATTTGGTCGAAACCTTGGCTGAATTTGACCCATATGATGCCACAATAGTTGACAAAGCACGTGTGGCACTCGGTAGACACACTTGGTACCTAACTGAGGAGTTGGCCCCACTGGCTTTGTTCTCGTCCCAAGTACAAGAAAGGACAAAAGAGGAGATGAGGAAGGCCCTTCTTTGCCATGAAGGCACTGAAGTTACTAAGAGAGGGGGGCTCAATCATGGGGGCTATGGAAAGACATATCTTCCCCCTGTCCCAGAAAGTGGCACTGCCCTGGTGGACCTAATTGGACCTGACTCAAGCCGGTTCTTCACCATTTTAGGCATGCCCCATCAGTTTCTCCACAGTCCAGCCAGTGAATGGGCGGATCATGACGACTACCTGAACATGAAACGGGTTGTGGACAAGCTTCAGGTCGTCAATGAGGCTGCAGAGCGTGGTGTAAAACTTTGCCATGACTTTCTTAATGTTGCCAGGGATGAGGAGCGCTTTCAAGAAGTCCTTCAAGTAGTTGAAAATAACAGACTCCGCGTTCCTAATCAGCGCAAATGATCATCTGTTTCCGAACAGAAATCATGGTTTCTTGCTCTAGAGAAATAATACCTTGTGAATATATGATAAAACCCCTTAATGTACCATGAGAGAATAAGAATGATTAACTTTTTTGTGTTAGTGATAACAGCTTTTAATTAAGACAGGCAAATGATTTGTGTTAATATCCCTTATGATGGTTGTGTAATCTCATATATAGGTGCGTATGCCGTATAAGCAAAATTGCTATTTTTCAAATTGCTGGTGCTCACTCGAATATGCATGAATCTTCAAACAATTGCACGTGGGTATTTTTTGTGTCAATATGCAACACCAAAATTTTGAACAGCATTGTAGGACAAAGTTGGGGCAACTGTCACACCCTAATATATACTAGTATATACTACTATATATATATATATCATATCTGGTCCGAGCTTTTATATTCAGTCACGACTAGTGTTGCAACCCGAAAAAAAACAAGGAAGTTTTTTTTTTAAAAACATGTTTTTTTAATTAAAAAAACACCAACAAAAAAAACTTTTTTTTTTTAATTAGCTAATTCTGTCGTGTAACAATATCAAAATTAAATAACGAGAAATCTTACCAAATAAATGGGGAGATTGTAAAAAATTTAAACCTAACCTATTTTTAAACTTAACCTAACGGTGTTCGGGGGAATAAGCCATCTGACGGGAAGAGTCTCCAGCCCCCACTAGCGACGGCTTTTTCCTTAAACATATATAAAATATATTTATTATAAAAACTAAGCTAAACTGACCTAACCTAGCCTAACTAAGTTTCGTCTAAAAGTTTAATTTGCATTAATTTAACACTTATACTTATTTAGGTTATTATACAGCTGACTAAAACGCCCCCATCCCCATTTATTGACTGGAGACTTTTTCGAGATACAGCTTTTACCATTACTTACCAACCTAACCTATTTTATTTCGATTTTTTAAATTATATTGTTAATTTGTGTTTTTTTCAGGTTTATATCTTATATACCAGTAATTATTTAGATTAGTGATAAACTGATAAAATGCCAGGAAGAAAGAAGAATCCAGTTGCATGCCTATTTAAGGATGTTAAAAGTGATGCAAAAGTGGCAAAAGTTAAATGCAATTTTTGTTGCATGGAACTAGTAAAAAATGGCACAAGAATGGCCAAACATATTGCTAATTGTAATAAATGTGATGACAAAATAAAGTTTAGATATTTAAAACTAAAATCACAGCATCAGACAGCTACAAAAACTATTCTGAAGATATTATTGACATGGATCAAAGTGAGTATAGTTGCAAGAGCAACCCACCAAATGAAACCAGATCAACATCAAGGACATCCACAAGATCTCCCTTTTCCCCTCAACAGAATAAAATTAGCAAATACATGGATTACATGTCAAATGCAGAGATTGTAAGTACATTATATATTATCATATTATAGTGATGCCAGTGAATATATATCTTTAAATTTAACATGAACCACCATTTCACAATTATAATTGGACCATTAATTAATGAAATTACTTTTTTGCTTAGTATTAGTGAAGCAACCTAGTCTGCTAATCTATAAAAAATATGGTATCCTTTGTGTGAGGCTAAATTCTATACATACGAAAAATTATCATTCAACAATCTAATGACTTCTTTTTGTTATAGGAACAAACTCAAGTACACCTAGCTCGGGCTATTTATGCAAGTGGATGTCCATTAAGGATCATAGAGAATGAGCTATGGTTAAGTGTTTGCCACTTTGAGACCATCATTTGTAGTGCCAAACCGGGATATGATCTCAAATTCTCTTCTTGAGAGAGTGTACCAAGAAACTGCTACAACAGCTAAAGAACTAGTGGCATCTGCTTCAAGTGTGGCAATACTCTGTGATGGCTGGAGCAATATCAGGTAAGATTGTGAGAGAGCTAAAGTATGGTACTGATTAATAGAGTAGTGTATGTTATTTCTTATATTTTGAATTACAGATATCATTGCAAAAACAAGTTCAAAGTTGTGTTCAGATATAGCTAATCAGTCAGAAATTATGGCTGATTAGCTACATGATGTAGCTAATCAGATGTAGCCTACATCTGAACTCACAAATCATTATTTACAAATATTACTATCTATTATTTTGCAGAAATGAGGGAATCATAAATTTCATCATAACAGTACCCAGGCCCATATTTTGGAGCAGCATTGCAACAGGTATGTTTAAAATCATATACAGTAGAACCCCGTTAAGCCACTGACCATTAAGCTGTGATTCATGTTAAGCCATGGTGACACTGTGGACCCAGTGAAAAAAGTAATAATTTAATATAATTATTATTTAATATAATTATTATGGAAACTATGCTAAACTGACCTAATGTAATTTAAGTAAGCTTCATTTAAAATTTATAGTTAAATTAATTTAACATATTTCTACTTTTTTAAGTAGAAGTGACAAACTCCCTCATCCCCACCTCATTTATTGAATAGAAAATTTTTTGAGTGAAATAATGAATTAATTAAAGAAATAGTTGAAAAATTACGGATGGCAGTGTTCAGGTATATGAGAACTATATATTCTGTAATTTTCGTGACGATAGAGTTAATTTTCGTTGAGTGGGATAAGCCGTGGAATATTAAGCTTCTGGAGTTTGGATCCCATGGACCGTGGTATAAAGGGGTTCATATGTATTTGATTTTAACATGGTACAAACATGTTTGCATTAGGTATCATATGATTATGAATGGTAATCATTTTAGTCTGTGAGTTTATGATTATAATTTGTTATGGTTTTCTTGTCATAGGTACAGACAGCCATACAGGAGAGTACATGGCAAATAAAATTAAGGAAGTGGTTGAGGAAGTTGGACCTATGAAAGTGCTTGGCATCTGCACTGACAATGCCACCAACATGAAGAAAGCATGGGAGCTGTTGCAAGTGGAATATCCACACATTCAACCTTATGGATGTCTGGCTCACACTTTACACTTGATCTTTACAGACATCAACAGGATCAAGACTGTAGAGGGCATCCAGCGTGAGTGTACTAACATTGTTAAGACTATTAAAAAGTCACAGAAGCTGACTGCATTACTAAATCAACATCAACAGCAGTCTCCATCGAAGCATCAACACACACTGAAGCTGCCTGTCAAAACAAGGTAAGAGGGTCTTAGTTGATTCGTTAGACATTTTTACTATTCATTTTAAACTTCTAAAAAATCAGGCATTTCTGTCTTGAATTTGTAGTATTTCAAACAGTCTCAAACTACAGTATCTACATTGTATGTTCTTATTTTGATATTAAATATATTGCCAATATTTTCAGATGGGGGTCTATCATCCATTGTATGGAGAGCATCGACATCAATAAACACCCCCTCCAGACCCTGGCTATAAATGATGAAGCAAAGAAAGCCTCTCTTGATCAATCACTCACAAAACTCCTGCTTTCTGAAGTCTTCTGGGATAAACTGGATGGATCTTTGAAGTTGTTGAAGCCGGTTTCTGATGCTATCACTGCAGTAGAAGGGGACAACAAATACCTCTATTGTACCAAAGATATTTAATGACCTTCAACAATCCTTCAAGAAGAATCTCCTCGAGCCCAATTCTGAAGAGCGAAGAAGATTGTTTTAAGGGAATTATTCCTAAACGGAGAAAGTTTCTTTTTAGAAGTATCCACCTGGCAGCAAATCTTCTTGATCCTCGCTACAAAGGATGCCACATCTCTGGAGAAGAAATAGTAAGTTGTTGATTTTACAACTAGCACCGAATATTGATTTATGTTCTTATTTTGCAGACATTCATTATCTATTATTTGATATTATTTTATATTTAATGTGTTACAAATTGTATTTCAGGTGGATGCCATGGAAGTCATACAAGAGATATCTGTAGCTGTTCCATCTGTGGATGATAGCAAGACATTGGGAGAGTTAGCTGACTACCGATCAAAAGAGAATATCTTTGCAAAGCCTTTTGTCTGGAAGGCAGCTGCACAGGCGAATCCAACAAGCTGGTGGAATGGAATTTGTGGTTCGACCCAGCTCTCCAAGGTTGCAGCAAATATTCTCAACCTGCCCCCAACTAGTGCAGCTGTGGAACGCTCTTTCAGTCGCCACTCATGGATCCACTCAGTCAAACGGAACCGACTGACAACTGATAGAGCATCTAAGCTAGTTTTCATCGCTCATAACCATGCTTTGGGTGATCACAATGAACCACAAGACCATGAATCTGAAGCAGGTGCTCAGCAGAAGCAAAACATGTCCCAGACAACTCTCCAAGCACAAGAACGGCCATCATCAAGCAGAGAGTATGATCATGAAGGGAATGAAATGTTCTATTCAGAGTCTGAAGCAGAGTCTGAAAACTCAATGTATGATGAATGACTCTCTATGACTCCTCAAATGATGAATGATGATGAAAAAAATGTTGAAAGTGTATTTTTTTTAGTTAATATAAATTTACAATGGATTTTATAATTGGGATTGTGTCTGGAGTCTTTTTAGGGGCAGTGTCAACCTTTATTAAAAGGAAAAATAATGAAAAATGGATTTAAACCTTTTTTGTTTTCGTTACTCCTTGAAATCAATGTTACAATGAGAACAACATACGTGTACTTTTGTTTCAAAATAAAGAAGGGATAATATCTATATAGCAATTTTATAAAAAAAAACAAAAAAAAAAAAACAAAAATAAAAAAAAACACGATTTAAAAAAAAAAATTTTTTGCAACACTAGTTGTGACCCATTTAAAAAACACAAAGGAAAAGTGAAAAAAGGCATTCGTGCATTGATTAAAAATTTGATTGATCAAAATCCTGAATTGAAACTAACAAATAATCATAAAGCATGTGCAACCTGTCGAATTATACTAGCAAATCGTTCATCCCCAATGCCTGAATGTGAACTACTTGAAAAATCACCATCCACCTCATCAAGTGCCCCATCTGAGCTAGAAACCATTGGAGATGTAGCTGAAATGTAGTATGAGCTTAGTAGATTCAATGCTTCATTGGCCACACTTGATGAGACCACAATAAAACCATGTAAACTCTGACAGTGCTGGTTATGCAGAGAGAAAGTTGAGGAAAGTAGTAGTAGTTATGAAAAGAAAGCTTGAACTTGCAACTAAACAACCAGTTTCATGCAGTGACTCAGATGATACAGAACTGGAGATTCTTCAACAATTAAAAGAGAAATTTAATCAAGTGAGAAGTCGAAGTGAAAAACTGACAATTCTTACTATCCTACCAAAAAGATGGACACAAGTAAAGATCAAAGAAGAATTTAAGTGCTCAGATTACATGGCTAGGCAAGCAAAGAGTTTGGTGAGGGAGAAGGGAGTGCTTTCAACTCCTAATCCGCATTTGGGGAAATGCCTGAATAGTGAAACTGCTGCCAAAGTAATTGACTTCTATCATTCGCCAGATGTGAGTAAACAAATGCCAGGGTTGAAAGACTGTATTTCTGTAAAAGGAGCTGATGGTAGGCAGGAAAGAAAACAAAAATAAAATGTATTGTAAATACCTAATAACTGCCTTTTTTAAACATAGTTGTATTGATGCCTCTTTTTTCATGGTTTCACCCAGCTAGACAAGAATAGGTTCTTATAACTCAATTGGTAAAAATAAAGGAATAGGTTATTTTAATATACATATTAAAAGGCGAATTGTCTTAAAAATAGCAGACATTATAGATCTCAGTGAGACAAATATAATGGTACTTTTCTCAACACTCTAGCTCAAACAGTTCCAAAGAAATGGCGCTCCAAAGTTTGGTGGAAAAAGGTAATTGGTTAAAATGGAGGTAGGTATGGTCGACTGAAATGGCTGTAGTGTGTCTACTAACTTAAATCAACACTAAAAATCTTGTTCTAGGTTAAGGTAGACATGTATACCCAAAATTGGGTGAAAGGAGAAAAAAATTGGTTGTGACATCAAATGACCTACACAAGGTCAAAGGTCAAAAATAAGATCAACTTTTTTTTACCACTGAGGTAAAATATGAATAGAAACAAAGTTGTAGATCTGCTTAAAAGCTTTAAAACAGTGTTTAAATGGTCTCTGTAAGTGCAATAGGAGCTGAGATATTTCTTTTCAAAAAAATTGGTGATGGTCACGTTTTTTCGACCCAAAATTCCATTGAACTGACATGGAATGACCCATATATATATACAGTGTGTCTGTAAAGTCATGGTGGGATTTTAAATAGCTATATTATTGCAACGAAACATGATAATGAGATGAAACAATGCCAAATTTAAGAACAACTCTCAAAGTTGTATCTTGTAGTTAGTCTAGGCTAAGCTTAACCTTTATCTCGTAGTTAGTCTTGGCTGTCCACATGCCTATGTTGAACATGAGCGTAATAGCCCGAAAGTTAATGTGTGGTGTGCTCTAGCACGAGATCGAGTGATTGGCCCATTTTTCTTCACGGAACCCACTGTGACGTCTCACAACTACCTCGCTATGTTGGAACATTTTGCAGTACTCCAATTTATTGACAATAATGTCATCTTTCAGCAAGATGGTGCTCCTCCGCACTATGCCAACGTTGTTTGAGAATTCCTAAATGAAAAATTTCCAGAGATGGATAGGAAGAGGAGGATGGAAGCCATGGCCTCCACGCTCTCCGGACCTGACACCTTTGGACTTTTATTTGGGGGGTTACGTCAAGCAAAGCGTGTACAGTGTACCCATTAGGGATATTCATCACTTGCACGAGCGAATCACGGAAGCTATCGCATCCGTCACTCCTGATGTTCTTGGGCGTGTGTGGCTGGAATTGAATCACCGCCTAGATGTCTGCAGGGCTACCAGAGGAGCCCATATCGAACTACGTTAAATAAAGTTATTCTTTTAGAGTTGTTCTTCAATTTGCCTTTTTTTCATCTCATTATCATGTTTCATTGCAATAATATAGCTATTTAAAATCCCACCATGACTTTACGGACACTGTATATATCCTTAAACATTTAAACATTACCCCCCCCCCCCTACAAATTGGTCAATTTGGGGGGGTAGCCCCCCAAGTTGCATAAAGGGGGTGAGAGTTTTTTGGGGGGAGATGGAGAATAACCTCCCCCCAAAGGGGTAACCCTAATGTGCCCTTGCTGTAGGCGAGTTTGCAAAGCACAAGCCAGGCTTTGCTTGTATATATATATATATATATATATATATATATATATATATATATATATATAGTTGGCCCTGCTATAACACGTGGAATGTGTTCTGGAAAAATGATGCATTATGCACAGTGGTGTAGTGCTAAATAAAGAAGTGAGGGAACGCATTTTGAAAGTGTTACTCAGATGCGGGGGAGACAATGGCGAGCGTGGCGAGCCCATACAGCTGGGGGTCCAGGGGCACTGTAAGCTCCCCGGGAAATCTTTTGAAATCTGACCAATTTCAGGAATATTTTGAGGTCATATGCACTGGATATTAGGATATATTCCAAGGTTGAAGATGCAGTATTTCCAGTGTCATTAGATATACGACATCCAGTACGATCAATAAAAATAGCTAACAACTGGAATGATTAACTAAAAAAAAGTTAACAACTGGTATGCCATGGTGGCTGTTTCACCAGATCTTTATAGGCTAGCATTGCCTCATTCGAAGCTAAAAGAAATGAAACAGTTAATGATTCTTTCTCATATTTCTTCTAGGGGTGGGAATTAAAATTTCATGACGTTAGAGATTTGTAAGTTCGGATTTATTTGAAATAGTTAGGGAATGCCGTTCCATCTACCAAAAAAAGTAAGGGAACGCCGTTCCCACGTTCCCACAGCACTACACCACTGATTATGCAATCACGTGCTGTGACAAGCTTGTTTTTATATAGGAATAATGTTATAAGTCAGAGATGCATTTTTTCAAAATTATTTTTTCCTTAAAATTCATTTATCAGTTGTTTAAATGCTTTTACCAACATATATTAGTCTGTAATGTATGAAGAAACAAATATTACAGTAAAAATTTCTATTTAAGAAAGTTACAAAAGAAAAAAATACTACCAAGTACTGTACAGTAAAAATACAGCCAAGTACAGTAAATACATGTTACACCTCACTTGAAGTTGACTGCCATGCTTCCTCAGCATTTTTGTTGTGAGGGATGTTCTGGGTCACTAACATCCGATTTCTTCTTAAAATATGCGTTAAGTGTTAACTGCTAGAAGTTCATTCGTTGAAAGGGATGTCTGGGTCACTAACATCCAATTTCTTCTTAAAATATGCATCAAGTGTTAACTGCTAGAAGTTCATCCAGTTTTCTGCTAAATGTGCTGCTCCTTTCCATGTTTGGATCATTGTTGGAAAAAATCTTTGCTATGTGATCAGCCAAGGTAAATGCTTCCGACAAATTTTTTTGTTGTTAGCTCTTTAAGTTGCCCAAAATAAAGGTAAAATTAAAAGCTTGGTGAGTGAAGGTTTTGAATTATCCATTGAATGTTATCTGGAAGTTTTCATAGTGTTGCATTTACATTTTTCATATTGTTCCATGTGAAATAGCTATACTAAAATTAAACTCAGTGAGCAAAAGTTTTGAATGTTAGACTGTATGTTTAATCTGACAGTACTTAGCTAACTATAAGCCACTGAATGTTTTTGTGGTCTTGATATTTAAAATTTTTTTTTTTTTCGTGTAATTTCAAATTTTCTATGTAATAACATTTTTATGGTCTTGAAATACTTAGCGTGTAAATACAAATCTGCGTTGTAATAGTACACATTATAGCAGGGCCAACTGTATATTGTGAGAAACAGCCTTTTTTTATTCAGTTTGTAATTTTTTCTTTATTTTAATCACTAGAAATGAATGGATGAATAATTGTTTATTTGTAAAATAAATGCAATATTACAGTTCAATACAACAATAAAAATAATATGATAATGCTGTCAGTTGGACTATTTATTTTATATAATTTCACCCTTAATCTTTAGCTCTTACTGGGGTCTCAGATTAATTAGAGATAAAATATAGTGTGTGATATATAAGTAATGTTTAAAGTTACATTTAATACATAAATGAACTAATACCGTAGTGGATATACAGTATATATTAATCTTATGTTATTATTATAGATATGAAACAAATAATAATTATTGAAAATATAATATCAATACAGTAAGAGGAATTGATTGTTAGACACAAGAAATGAACAAGTAATAATACAGTGATATACTGTAGGTACAGTATATTTAATCCTAGATTAAATAGAAATGTACATTTTATTCTGGATTTTTATTAATAATCCATTATTAATCGAGCATCTTGTTTTAATATAGCATGCATATAAAAATTATAAAAAGTTTTATATTAATGTTAAGCCAAGGAGCGGGAGTCACCAGTTAATTTTTTCTGTAGTTTGCATTGGTGTTTCTGTCAGGCTGTAGCTTTTATGCCAAAATGTGTCATTCAATATCCTTTATTTTGGGACCAAATGAAGGAGACCTCTGTTTACTTTTATATTAGGAAAGGTTAGAGTATGTTAGTGAAACTCTTCGGTAGATTTATTGATACTAAAAATTTAGTGCAATTAGAAGGTATGGTTTGGCTCAAATGAAATTATGGAAAATGAACAGTGGTGGGCACCGTTAACAAAAAAGTTAACTTCGTTAACCGCTAATCTGTTAACCAAAAAGTTAACTTCGTTAACCGTTAATCCGTTAATTTGTTAAACATGTAACGGAAGTTACCGATAAACCGTCAACGTTAACTTTTATTATAAAAAAAATGAAAAACACAATATATATATAATTTAATTTTCCCTCTTCTTCTCGTTCTCCATTTTGTCCATGAGATGCATGTTGCCCTTCATGAAAATTAGCATATCAAAGTTTTCGGGAAGTAATTGCACTGAAATTTCTTCGGTCTTCACAGCAGAGAAACTAAAGAGTAAACAGCCTCTGGCGCCACACGCTCACATTTACTTCTCAACGCCATCTATTATCTCATAAAGAAACTAATTCACATTGGGACTTGAAAGTACCAGTAGGATCAACTGGGTAGAAAAATAATTATGGAGATTTTAAAGATGTGGTACCTAGAAGTACCGCCAGGACATAAAGGGTTAAGGTGAAAACGCTCCCATTGTAAGACATCAATTGACTTAATTTATGTCATCAAAGTGACATGAGAATTGAAATCTTACCTGATCAGTTTTATGGTTCTTGAAATGTATCAAGGAGACTACTAATAAGGTACTCACAGACATATTATAAATATACATGATTTACTTGACAATGATTATTTTTAAATATTCACTAGCACAAACATGTTGCGCAAGAGACAGACTGCAAATGAAACGAATGTAGTTATTTGTTGTAATTGTTACATATATATTATTGAAAGTGCCTTAAAATGCTCGTGATATTTCTTGAAAGAAGTTGAAACATTCAACTCAAATGGCAAATTTTTCCGCATGATTTTACAGTCGACCATGTTTTGCTCAAACCAATGCCATAAATAACTACCATATTTGGTAAGACACAAATTGTGGCGATGGAAACAAATATATCGCCTGATTTTGCACTGCGGAAATGGAAATTCATTCATCACTATTAACAGTGGCGGATTAATTGCGCACCTGCTCAGCACTGAAAATAATAGAAACCTTTAAATGTTTATTTAAATTTTTTTGGGTTAACGGACTTGAGTTAACGGAAGTTAAATGTAATGGAAGTTAATTAGTCCGATAATGATTTTCAAAGAACTTAAAAGTTAAATCGTTAACGAAAAAGTTAACTTCGTTAATTAACGATTAACGGTTTGTGCCCAGCTTTGAAAATGAACACATTATGGCCACTACCCACACATTTCCCCCCTCACTGTTTTCAAAATGTGGCCCACATTATTTTATCAAAATCAACTTAAAATCACTAATTTTAATCCTCCAAATGGAAATTAAATTTAAATGATGAAAAGAAAAGAAAAAGTTTAATTTTGATTCTTTTGAAATGTCACAGTTTGTCTATATTTTAAGTTAAACCTATAATAATGAGAGAGTAGGCTTATTCATAGTGATTTGTACAAAATCCATCAGCACTCTAGAACTGAACTGCCTATTGGTGACCCCTGCCCTAGAGAATATCTAATATTTTCAACTCTCCTATCCCCAATTGCTCCTACTAAAAATGTATAAGAAAGTACTAGTATGTCATATTCAAAATCCCAACCATCCATGATAAGCTACTTTAAAAATGTTATTGATGCATAATTAATATGTTATAAATTAAACTAATAAATTACTATCAATCATCATCATCTCCAGTTAATATGGCCAAAGAAGGGTTTCTGCATTATATTAGGTAGCTACCAGTATTTAATTACATCACATATGATTATAATTTTAGATATACTGTATTGATAATATGTAGTAGGCCGGGCTGAAACTATAATTTTTGTTTGATTTTAATTTATCAGAGTGACTAACCATTGGCTTTTGATATAAAAATAAGATTCCTGAAAAAAATAATTGGTGGCCACCAACGTGTGTCCGGCCACCCCCGTTTTTGTAAAAACATCTAATGCTACACTAGCAAAATCAGGAAAATGGCAATATCTCTTCTTCTGAACATGCTAGAGAGATGGTTTGCATACCAAAAGATGCAGAATTTGATTTAGAACAAATTATTAAGAGTGGTATGTTTTCATAAAACCTTTAGTTTTTGAGTTATTTTAGAAAAACTAATTTTTTGGGCCCATAGACCCCCTTTCAACTGAATGTCAACACAATAAAACATTCTCAAGCTGCAAATTGACATGTATTAGTAGTTTTCAATCAGCAATCAAAATCAGCCATTTTAAATTCATTGAAAATGCTTTTTTACATTCCAAAATGCCAAACATTAAATTATACAATTAACAAATTGTCATTTTGTCATATTTTAGCATGATAAATAATAATCTAGAACTTAAAATATTTTTTAGACACAAAATCTTTCATTAATTTACGTGATCTAATTTTGTTTCTAATAAGACCATCTCTATGCTCATGACCTACAACAGCCAAGGATGCTTCAGTGACAAGCTTGATGTGCCTTTCAACATTCTGACTGTGGCACTCGTGATCCAGTTTCAATGCGGTATTAATGATATCACGCAGTTCATCATTACTGAATTCTTTTAATACAAGTGGAACAGTTTCCCATTGGGACATAACAGACAGCTTGTGGTATGCAGAAGCTTTGAAATTGATGATTGGCTTTCTAAAGACCCTAACATTCTCATCTATAGCAGGATATTCATCAGTACCACCTTCATGATCCTCTTCATTCTCATCATCACTTTCAATTATTCCACCTGCAAAATCATTGCTACTACCAGATTCATCATCAAAATCCTCTATAACTCCCCTCAGATACAGAACTTTATTGACAGCACACCACCTCACCTCTTCATCTTCATCAGCCAGCATTCCAACTAAAATATTTTCACCATGAGCAAAATAGCTGTTATTGTTTAATACATCATAACAAATTTCTCTAATTTTCCTGTCAGGGAATTTATTTACTCTTTGGATCATATTGAATAGGTTTCTTGACCCATCACTTAGCCTCTTATTAGCCTTGATATTGAACCAACTGTGAAAGTATACTTTGATGATGAATTCTACTATGATTTTGAGGTTCTTACTGGGTCTTTTTTGTGAAACATAAAAGTGAAGAATTCTACAGGCTAAGGTGAGCCATCGAGAGTGATTTAGCAGGCCAACTTCTAAGAGTGCAAGGTCTTCATCCACTTCACCAGTAATAATTGCCCAGCAGATGCAGTATCCATAGTATTGGTCTGTTGATAAATTATTGACCACCTCATTTGGTAGAAGCACAAATGCAGGATAAGGTATAGATTTGAAGTCCACAACATTCCATTCTGACACATCCCCATTGAGCTGAGAACCAATAGGGCCAGAAAATTTGTCTGGACTTTTTGTTGTCCCATCTAAAGTTATGAAGATGTGTCTAAGTGGCAATTCATTTAGATGCAGAAGACAAATATCCCACTGAAGAGGTTGCCCTAAAAACATTTCCAAATATCTGATTGACCCATGCATATGTCCTGTGTTAGTATTTGTCCCATCTGATTTAACTAAGTTTAATTTTCTTAAGTTCTGTCCCTTTAATGATCTTATAAATGCCATGAGCAATGTCAATACCTTTGCCACTCTCCGGGGTAAAATGTCGAGGTAGAAATCATCTGAAAATAAATGTAATTAATTTTACAATTAAATAAAAATGAAAAAGGAAGGAATAAAGTTAACTGGACCGTTGTCACTTAAAAAGAAAAATTTTTAAGTAATTGAAATATTACTTTATAGTACAGTAACATAACAGCATAACGCCTATAACTGTATGACAATCATTTCCATTTACCTGGCTCTCCAGTAATGACAATGTTCCTCTAGGATTGTGGATGTATAATACTTTTCATTTACTTTGTTAACAGCAAGTGTAGCATCCTTTCTACCGTCAAAGCCAATGCCAGTCACTTTTTCAAATATCACTTCTTCCTTCTTCCTTTCAGCTCTCAATTTAGCTCTCCCCCTTCTCAACTTGTTTCTGAAAAGTATTTCAAAAATATTGGCCATGCATTACTGCATTAGCATTATACAAATATACAAAATACAAATGTCAGTGTCCTGTTTGAAACTAATTAATATAAATACAAAATAGAAATTTTGACGCTAATTAAAAATAATAGTAAATCTGGTGATTTAGAACTTATAGCAGAAGCTAAGAAATGTAATATCTAGAGTGATTAAAAACATACTTATCAATAACATTTTGTATGTTATCTGGGGTGATTACTCCAAAGTCCACCAATGTAGCAGAACCAATAGCTGCTCCTGCTCTATCACTTACTTGATATCTGTTAAGATATTTAAAGTAGATTTACATATCTATTGTCAATGAATAATTTATTGGTAATCTTAATCTCTTAGTTACAATGATTTCACTTTAAGCTGTATTAAAAGATTTATCTTTCAGTACTATACCTGTCACATGCTTCAGCTAATGAGCGTAATCTAGTTCTGTTCTGTATTGTTGAGCTTTCTGGAACATAGTCTGCATCAAATGAATCATTACAACTGTCGCTATCTGTCAACTCAGGAATGTCCATAGGTTCAGGATGAGGAGGAGGAACTGATTCGTTTGCTTTTTGAGATTGAATAACCCATGATTTGAATTTTAAGTCAGTGGCTGTTTCTGGGACTTCTTTCAGGGTACAGTAACCATGCCTAGTTGTTTTCTGGTCCTACAAAGTGATTATATTTCATTACACTATAATGTATCTTTTATCTATGGGTCTCTATATGTCAATTGAAATTCTTACAAAAATGAGAAAATACTAAAATATTACTTATCATTAACATCATTAATAGTGTATTATTGATATTACTAACTTATTAAATGCACTTTAAAAATTGTAGCAAATTATTAATAATTGATAATATTAATAATTGATAATTAATTAATATTAATAATTTACAACTTGAAATTCAATCAACAGACCTACCTCATAAAACTGGTAATCAGATTCAGTCATTTTTAGTAAGTGCTTTTTCTCTGTATCTGCCAACAGTTTGTGATCATGTTGATATATGTCAAATAAAACGTTTACAGTTTTCAGAAAATCATCCAGATCTTGATGATATTTAGGTCCCCTTTTCTTTTTGTCATACTTCAGAAGGTGGTTGAATTCCTTTATTTGGGTTTTCAGTCGGCTCTGTATGGCATTTACTGATATTGGATAAACATTATATGTGACCCAATTTATGCAATTCCTCAGAAGTAGCTCTCAGTACAGCATCTGTTTTATAGTCTCCGAAACACAAACACCTTTCAATAACTTGCTTCAACGTAGGCAATTTCCCTAAAGGAAACTGTTCTGCTGGCATAAAACGTACATCACCAAGTACTTTAGCAACTGTTTTCCTTGTAGAAGTCATACTTTATATTGCAAATGTTGAATTCAATGACAAATTGCAGTTGGAAACTTATAACAAAGGCACCTGAAAAAAAACAAGTTTTCAATTTATTACGTTTAAAAAAAGTTCATGAAGCAGCCCCACCCTCTATTCTTTAATCAAGCATAATGGATGCAAGATAACAAGGAAAAGTCATATCATGTGATCACTATGTCCATGTCAACATCCTTTTAGGGCAATGTTAGTAATCAAAAAGCCAAATCATGCTTATTTTAGAATTTCTTTTGTCACTAAGGTCCGTTGAAAGGGGGTCTATGGGCCCCAAAAATTAGTTTTTCTAAAATAACTCAAAAACTAAAGGTTTTATGAAAAAATACCACTCTTAATAATTTGTTCTAAATCAAATTCTGCATCTTTTGGTATGCAACCATCTCTCTAGCATGTTCAGAAGAAGAGATATTGCCATTTTCCTGATTTTGCTAGTGCGGCATTAGATGTTTTTACAAAAATGGGGGTGGCTGGACACACATTGGTGGCCACCAATTATTTTTTTCAGGAATCTTATTTTTATATCAAAAGCCAACTGTTAATGACTCTGATTAATTCTATCTTGAGTTTCAGCCTGGCCTAAATTTATGTACGGTAGGTATTAAAAATTAGTCATAGTAAATTACTCTTAATATGATCCAAAGAGACAACAGAAAGTTTTTAGCATTGTTTGATCACTTTTAGGGCTTATATTTTAAATAAAATGACATGATCAATATTTAAAAAAAAAAAAAGCTTTTGAGGGATCTCTATATATATATATATATATATATATAGGGAAAATCCAGGTTAAATAGACAGGTAGAAGTGCTGATATAACACTAATACATCTTCAATATTCATGAAACTTGGTCTGAGGGTGGTTTTTAGTGAAAAAAACAAATTCCCCAAATTTTTTTTAAAATCAGTCAAATAGGTCAAAATTTAGGGTTGGGTCAAATTTTGGCCAAATTGTGACCTAAGAATTTTTTAAATCCCTATATCTCGGCTTCTAATTGTCGTAGCTTAATAAACTTTATATGGATGATGGAAGAGGAATGAGCTCTAGTTTCCAAAAATGGTACTTTCATTTGGATAATTTAATAAAAAAAACTTGATTTTGAAAAAAAAAAAAAAATTCAGGATTTGACATGAAGGGATCAATTTTTTAAAAATTTTTATTGAAGGAAAAATGTTGCCTGAGCAAAGATCTACCATAATCAGCAATGAAAAATTAGCTTACAGGCCATTATATAGCTTAAAACTTAATTTTATTAATGCTGGCTTTTTTCATTTTTTCAGAATTTCATCATCAAAAATTTATTTAATGAAACTAAACATATGAAATAGTAGGATAACAATATAATAAGGATATACTTAGCGTTTGTAATTATTAATTGTAATTTAAATACGTATCTACTCTACATTCTACATACATGCTAAGTGCTAACTTCATACATATATGCTAATTTGTTTTAAGTTTTCTTGAGAAATTTTCTAAATCTTGAGCTGGAAAGACATACTGTATCCTTGTTTCGCCTCTTAACCCTTCGGATGCGCAATTCCTGACCGTGTACTTTCCACCTGTGCGCAAAAAAATCAGGAAATTTACCCATTTGTTAACGTAAAATAAATCAAGTCAAGCACCATTTTGTTAAATTATTTTTGTTTCCCTTAATAAATAAAGATTTTCTCTTACAAACTAAACATTTTCTCTTACAAAATAAACAGAATTTAGTGGGTAACTTGGGAATATGGTTGAGTAGAATTTTATGAAAATTTACACGTTTTCAAGCGTTTATGTTCAGTCTTGCATGAGAAATTGGGGGAATGAAACGTGCAAATGATCCACTAGGACATTCTGGAGCGATTGTAAAGACACTTTTAGCTAAATATTTGAATAAAGGCCACATTCTGTATACTGACAACTGGTATACGAGCCCATTACTATGCAAATATCTGCATGTAAATAAAACAGGATCTTGTGGAACTGTAAAGGTAAATAGAAAAAACATGCCCAAGTTTCACCCAAGTAAAAAAGGAGAGTGCCATCTGATGGAATCAAAACCTTTATTAGCACTAAAATGGACTGATAAAAGAGATGTGCATATGCTAACAACAATTCACAGTGGAAGCATGATTGACTCAGGAAAGGTTGATCATCGAACAAACGAAATAAAATTCAAACCAGATGCTGTTGTGGACTATAACAAAAATATGCATCTGGTGGACAAATCTGATATGCAAATTAGCAGCGTAGAATGCGTTAGGAAAACTGTGAAGTGGTATAAGAAGGTATTCTTTCATCTTTTGGATATTTCTCTTTACAATTCCTTTGTACTCTACAAAAAAACTACGAAAAAGCAGATTTCAATGAGAGAATTCAATCTTACATTAGTCTCTCAACTACTCACGAAGTATGCTCAAATAACATCCCCACATCCTGGAAGACAAAGTGTGAGACCAAATGCTCCTGACAGACTTCTCTCAGCTAATTACATTGAAAAGCATCACCTGGAACAAGTTCCACCAACACCATCTCGACCTGTAGGTCAACGACAATGTCATGTATGCTCACATACAACACAAAGAGAAAAACATGTTAGAAAAGTTTCTACTTGGTGTCCGGAATGCAAAGTTGCATTGTGCCTTGAGTGCTTTGTTCTCTACCACACCTGTGCCAACTACTAAATACTAAATTCAGTAAAAGTGTAAAACAATGTTGTAAATAAGTATAATGGAAAGTGTAGATTTATCAAAATAATATTTATTTCATGAACAATTATTTTCCAAAAGGACAATTATTTTATAAGGAGTTATTTTTGAAAAGGAATAAAAAATTATTTTTCAAGAGGACAAATAAAATGTATATTCTTCAAAACTCAAATGTAAGTATAATACTTGCTCGTTTGTGTACATGTGCGCATATGCATACATGCATGTGTGTGTGTGTGTGTGTGTGTGTGTGTGTGTGTGTGTGTTGCGGATGGTTTATGAATATATCTGAGTCATAGATTCTTCAAAACTCAAATGTAAGCATAATACTTGCTTGTTTGTGTGTACATGTGTGCATATGTGTGTATGTGTGTATGTTTGTTGCGGATGGTTTATGAATATATCTGAGTCATCAATAGCATTAAAATGCAAAATCATTTATTTTTATTGGGATTTTGTGCGAAAACATAAAAAAAATAACGCGATCATCATATGATGCTGGGAGCATTCTTCCGACAAACTTCCTGAGCATCATATGAGGATGGGAGCAGCGTAAGTGTTAAACTTGACTCAACTGTTCCAAATATGTTCTCGGGGAGAACAGGGCAAATATCATCTTCTGCAGGAAAAATGTACAAGGGCGCTATTCCTGAAGGATAAAGAAATTTAATCAAATAATCATCATATTCTGCATCATACGACTCAACCAGTCCTAACCACAATTCTTTTTTGTGTACACAACCAACAAAAGAGCTTACTTCTATTTCTTTATTGCTTAACTCTCCTTCGATATCACCAGCTTCTCCATCATGATCTACTTCTTCTCCACTAACAATTTTTCTTATTTCTTCTGACTGAAGACTATTAGATAGCGAATATACTTTTAAAGTGTTTGCTGACAAAGGGATAAATCTACGTAATTTTTGGGTACCTTTAATTGGGATAATCGGTAAATTGAGATGCTCTTGTAGGGAATTTTCTATTTCTGTAACTTCATTTTTGGATACATAAAAAAAAAATTATTGTGGAATCTAAATTAGTTGAGCAAAATTCAAAAAAGTCTTTGGGAGTTAAAATTTGATTATTAATCAGTCATTGTAAACTGGCTTTTGCTACTGATCTTTTCACAGTGCCACCTATTCTGTCTCATGCGCTCTCTCCATGTGACATAGCAAAAAAATTCCACACACCATCTATTCCAAAATCAGCTTTGTTGTGGCATAAATTCAAAAAGTTTAATTTATTTTTTTACTGGGATGCACAGCCATCAGTAAAGTGGTGAATTTTTGATAAAGTTGGATGCTGCTCATGAATACTAGATATAAGTTTTTTTAGAAAGGAATATACTAGCATTGCACTATGCTTATAACAATCAGAAATAAAACAATAACTTTGATAACAAATTTTTTTGCCAAGTTTATAATAATATACGAAAGGATGCACGGTACACTGGGAAGTTTCCCAGTGAAACCCTTGTGCTGCATCCTGAACAATAAAAGAAAAGTTTTCTGCGAAGTCCCCTACAAGAATGCCTTCATTTTCTTTCATATTTTCTTTTATCTCTTTAAAGTAATTGGATTGGCTTTTGTTTGTGAAATGATGCAGGTCTTGTAGCAGTACAGCCTCTTCTGCTGGTTCTGGTACAGATTCCAGTATTCCAGGTTGACTTCTTATTAAGGTGGATCAATTGCTACACAATAGCTGATCCTTTTGAAGAACTCCGTAACTTTTTTAATATTATTGAAAATTCTTTTTTTTGTTTTTTTTAAAGAATCACAACAATATAATTTCTTATTTTTTGGCATTTTTTTAAGTTATTTAGGTAGATATTTAGGTACACCTGTATCTTTCAATTTATAGTTATTAAAATCTGAAAATAGAAAAATAAAAAATAAAAAAAGAAGAAAGCCAGCATTAATAAAATTAAGTTTTAAGCTATATAATGGTCTATAAACTAACTTTTTATTGCTGATCATGGTAGATCTTTGCCCAGGCAACATTTTTTCTTCAATAAAATTTTTTTTAAAATTGATCCCTTCAATGTCAAATCCTGAATTTTTTTTTTTTTTTCAAAATTAAGTGTTATTTTATTAAATTATCCAAATGAAAGTACCATTTTTGGAAACTAGAGCTCATTCCGCTTCCATCCATATAAAGTTTATTAAGCTACGACAATTAGAAGCCGAGATATAGGAATTTAAAAAATTCTTAGGTCATAATTTGGCCAAAATTTGACATGACCCTAAATTTTGACCTATTTGACCAATTTTCAGAAAAATTTGGGAATTTGTTTTTTTCACTAAAAAATGCCCCAGACCAAGTTTTATGCAAATTGAAGACATGACTGTGTTTATGTCTATTTAACCTGGATTTACCATATATATATATATATATAATATATATATATATATATATATATATATATATATATATATATATATATAATTTTTTTAATAATAATAATGAACTCCTTCCCCTACTCTCCCCTCCTGGAAAATATTTTTCCTTAGAATCTAGAAATCAGTTTGTGAACTTCCTTGCTTTGCTCAAATAATGACCATGTTAGTTACAGTTCTTTTTCTTCAGGCTCCTGCATTTTTAATAGTGAACAATAATCAGCAATTTATTATCCAACCTCCTCCTCCTCCTCCTCCTCCTCAGACATTAAGTCAGGTAAGTTTTTCTTTTGTTAACTATATTTTGGGTGTTCATGTGATGGTTCTGTTGGGAAGAATAGGCCCTTTAATTATACAGTTTGGCTTTATCAGCCTTATTTCAGTTTTCTTCTGTCTGGCCAAATGAGTGAAGCCAGCTTCAGTTTGGTATTTCAGCCACATTGTACAGTGTACAGAAAAAATAAAAAGAAATGAGAATTTAAATATTGTTGGAACTCTATTACTACAAAAGAAAATGATTCAGAGTTATTTGTTAAAAAATATAAGTAATTTAACGCAGCTGTATCATTGTTTAATGTTCTTATCCTCATTATAAGATTTTTTTCACTCACTGTTCATTTGTTTTCATGTTTTAGTTTGTATTTTAAAGTGAAGCTATCTTTTGTTTTGGAATGGAAATTAACTAATAGTGTGGTTGCAGCTAGCACCCTCCCTCCCTCTCCACTCTCTCCATTCCATTCATACCTATATATTAGATCCATACAGTTAAGGTTACAATATATGTTAGCTACAAAAGATTTAGTATTAGCAGTTATTGGGCTTAGCAATATATGGCTGCAGAATCTGCAATAATCTTTGGTCATTGATGAGGTATGAGGCTCCAGAATCTGCAATGAAATATGAAGCCCCAGGATCTACACCCTATAAAGAAGAATGAAATGCACATTCAAGCAAAGATACAGGCTCATTATAAAAGGTTACCATTGTATAAAAATCAGATAATAATTACAGATACTATACAGTAACCGTCAAATGTTGTGGTGGGTTATGTAAACCTGTCACGAAATTTTACATTCCCAGTCATACACCATCCCTGGCAACAGCAGCGCAACGTAAAAACATCAAATAACACTCATAAAATATACCTTTTAGTACTTTGTGGTATTTCTTTTCTTCTTAATAAAAATCATGTAGCCAATGAAGCAACAAGTCTGCAAGTTTCTGCAAATGTTCTGCAGGTATCTCCTCTCACACTTTCACTAAGGCTGCTTTCAACTTAGGAACTGAGCTAGTGTCAACATCCTGAAGTCATTTTTTCATTATCAACCATAAGTTTTCAATAGGATAAGGTCTGGGTTATTACCAGGCCAGTCTTTAAAGTAATCCAGAGTACACAAATCAAACCACTCTTTTACTTGTTTACTTGTGTGGCAGGGAGCACCATCCTGCATGAATGTGTCTGCATTCCACTTTTCAAAACATTCCTCCAGATTGTCATACAATAAATGAAGGAATCTTTCGCTGTTCATGGTAACACCTTTCTCTAAGAAAATTAAATTACCCACTGCATAATAAGAAAAACAACCCCACAGCATAACTGAATCAGGGTGTTTTACAGTCTTCATGGTGTACCATGGGTCAAACCTGTCCAATTTCCGGGGCTGTCTCACCTTCCCCCATTTAGTAACCAACACTGTAAACACACTTTCATCTGACCACAAAATGCACCAAACTTTCTCCAAAGGCCAGTCTTTAATTTCCTTAGCAAAACTAATTCATTTTGCTTTGTGGTTGGTGGTCAAGAGAGGTTTCTTTGCTGCCTTCCTTGTGGGTAGATTGAGAACTCTCAGCAAATAATGCTGCACAGTTCTTACTGACACATTACCCAGTAATGCAGGATAAGTTTCCTTTATTTCACATGCTGTTTTTGTAGGTGAGGCATTCAGCCATCTTTTAATAACATTCAGTCTTTTTACTATGTTTACATGGCTGTCCAGACTTTGGTAAATGTGTGGGTGTCTTATCACCAACTGCCACCCTGCAGCACTGAAGCCACTGTTCAACAGTTCTTTGAGTGACTCCCATCATTTCCACAATAGCTTTTACACCAAAACCAGCCTTATGGCAGGGTGTATATATGGCTGATAGTATCCTGAGATATAATGCGCTTAGGTGCCATGTCACATTGAGTGATCACAATCTGAAAAATACACTTGAATTTAGACACAAGCACCAGAATATCGGCCACTAAACAACTCTCCTCCTTCACGCTTGGATGAACATGGAATAATAGTCTGAGCTCCGAGGTGTTGCTATGGGACCAGGCAAGATGCCAGATTAGCCATATTTATAATTCCATCCATACGGGCTGGATGGGAACGGTATGAATGGAAATGTCAAATGTGGTGGGTTTGTGTGACCCATCACAACATCTGGTGGCTACTGTACATGGAATAGTGGATATAAATTTGCCCTAATGAGGGGATTTGATGAGCATAGATTAAAATTTAAAATAAAATACTGTTTTAAACAGTGCTCACAGTATTCTCCTAGCTTTTCAAAGAGTCTTTATGATTTCTCTATACTCTCTCTTTCAGCTCTTTTATATTGTTTTATTAATTAATTTATAATATAGTCTCAGCTACTATCATATGAGGGGTCCCATGTCTTATGGTACCTTAGTGCCAAAATTAAAATTTGCCAGAAATTGCCTCCAAAGTTCAGCAATATTCTCGCAATAGTATCTCTGTTATTAATTGAGTTAGAACGTTCATGTTTGGCTAAATTAGAGTTCTAAGTATGCTAATAAAGATGTTGATGAGTTTTTGGAATAGATTTTCATATTTTATATTTTATATATATTTTTTTAAATTTTTTGATTTTCTTATTATGCCTGCCAAAGTTTGGGTGAACTTTTGGCTGGTGATAGAGGTGAAAAAAGTAGTTTGCGTCATAAGGTTTTCAACCATACTTCTAGTGTCGTAAGGTCATTATAACCCAAACCACACGATAGAGGAAGGGTGAAAAGAGTGATATCCATCAAAAACATGTTTTCACCTGTGGTGGTGCTTAGGTATCTTAAGACGCGTGACCCCTCATATGTTCTGTAAAGAAAAAATTTCTAATTTTTTTTTTTTTTTTTGTAAATTTCTGAAAAGAAAATTTTTAATAAATTTATTTCCATATTTAATAAAAAGATAATAGTATTTTAACAAAACCTGTACAACCTGAGGTTTTACAATACTAACAAACATTTCTATTCATTACTTGGATAAATTTTATAAGTGGCCAGAGTCCTGGTTTGATAGATTTTCTATTACTATAAATAGGTAGTAAGAAAGTTTATTGAAATATCTTTTGTACCATGCATAGGATAGTTATGAAAAGTTTACTATTCATTTAGGAAAATTTAACAAATAAATAACTCCAACATACAATGTAAAACATCAAAGAATTTGAGGAAAATAAAGAAAAAAGTTAAAATGCAAAGGCTTTTGTACATTTATTTACAAAATTATTAATACTGTGTGTGTGTACCTTATGCTTGAAGAATTTAAAATTTTTATCATTAGTTGGCTGTTTACTGATTAGAAGCTGTTGACAATTGGGTAATTCTAGGACAGATCATGCAGTGCTTAACACCACACCCCTTCCAATTTTACTATAATTTGTTGTATAGCATTGTTTATACCAGGGGTGGCGAAGTTTCCTGGACCCAAGAGCCACATACAACATTTTTTAGATGTACAAGAGTCGCAAAATATTTTAAAACAAATTTAATTATTAAAAACATATACATATAGTTATACTCACATTATTAAATTGTTTAATTACTGCTTGTAGAAGGCTTAGTTTGGGTCTTCAGTTTGGCTGTTAATGCTTTAAAGTCTGGCTGATGTGATGTTAAGGCAGTATGAAGAAGCTCAGTCAGGTGTTCATTAGTGAGGGCAGCACAATGTTTTGACTTTACAGACTTCATTACCGAGAAGAGTACTTCACAGCAATAAGTTGTCCCAAAAACTGAAGTCAGAAACTGGTTTTCCTGAGGTGAGGATACTTTGTCTCTGGTACTTGCTTCCAAAACTCGACTGCAGATAAGCTTTTATGTATCAACTTTAAACCCATGTCCTCCTGTAGCTCTAAAAGTTCTGTTTGTATTGAAGCAGCTTCTGTAACAAAAGGTGTGGTAACAGGACAGCCATCATTGACAACATCAATCAGGAAAGGATTTACAAGAAATTCAAAGCGTGGTTTTAGCTTCTTTAGTTCATCAAACCTGAACTGAAAATCATCAATTAGTCCTTCTAATTTACCTTTGTATTCCTCCAATTTACTCTCTTTTATTTCAATATCAGGAAAAGTGTTTGCTCAGTTTTTCAGGTGGGGAAAGTGGTCAAATTTTTTTGTTACTAGATCTTTTTGGAAGAGCTTTATTTTATTCTGGAAACTGAAAACCGTCTGTGTAAGGTCAGAAATGACCTTATCCTTTCCCTGAAGTGCCAGATTTAGATTTTGAAGGTGTTGTATTACATCAGTAAAAAATATCAGATCCTGCACCCATTCGTGATCTTCTAGTTGTGGGTATGACTTTCTCTTTTCTTTCAAGAAATCAATGATAGGCTCCAACAGTGCGATAAACCTATTCAGGAGATTACTAGTTGATAACCACCTTACAATACAGTAGAATGAAAGGTCATCTGGCTTATCTTGAAGATCCAGCTCCTCGATAAAATTTCTAAATGCTTGGTGCGTTTTTGCATTTGAAGGAATGAAATTCACAATTTCTAGAACACATTTCATAACACTGTCATACCTAAAGTACTTGCTTACCAAATGACCATGGTGAATGATACAGTGAATAAAGAGAGACACAGGATACTTGGGATCACGTGTCAAGAGCCCAACTAGGCCTACATTTTGTCCTACCATAGCTGGTGCTCCATCTGTTGCAACACTGACAAGTTTATTCAATGGTACTTTGATAATGATAATGCCTTGCCATTTGATAATGCCATTTGATAATGCCTTGTCAAGTGCATTCTTTGTCAACCCCTCTGGTGGTTTCTCTTAGGGTCATTAAGTCCAAGAGTTCTTCTTTCACATTTCCATTGCCAGTAACATAACAAACAAATATTGCCAGTTGAGGGTTATCTTTAATATCTGTGGATTCATTGAGGGCCAAACTGAATGTAACAGAATTCTTCAAATCACTCTGCAATGAGCGTGTAATTTCAGCACTGATCTGGGAAAGATCTCTCTGTAGTCTGGTGGGAAATAGAAATACTTGCTATTTGTTCTTGAAGCTTTGTGTTATCTGGAGCGAGAATTGCAGTAACATTGGCAATATTCTTCTTCACAAATTCTCCACTACTGTAGTAGGGAAGTTGAGCACGAGCAATATTCCATGCCATAACAAAACTAGCTTCAGTAGTTAAGTCAGCTGTCTTACACAATGATGAAAGTACAGTTTGTTAGGCAACTAGGTTAGATTTCAACATTGTTAACTTAGTCTTCCGCAATTCTGATTTGGGAGGAAATTGTAATAAAATTTTTATGGTTAGTTTCATGATGATGCTTTAAGGTGATTGAATGCCATGTGGCAGATAAGAGACACAGGTCCCCCCCCCCATTAACAGTAAAGGCAAAGCTCTTCTCCCACTCCTGTTTAAAAAAACTATTTTCTTCTTCATATTTCCGTTTCTTACACTTTGTCTGCTCAGTCATTTTAATCAACTAAGGGGTTGTATAACTTTCACTTGTATAGCTGAGAAAAATAGCCACTATTTGATCTAAGAAGCCAATTTTAAAACACACACTCGTTACTACACGTGGTCTGCAGGGTAGCTCGAGGGGTACTGGACACTGGTGAGTAGTGATTGGTGTTAATTACGTAATTATCCCGCTTAATGCCTGTCACACAAATGAAATTGTCATACACATGATGCATTTTATTGTCAATTCAATTTTTCCTTGTTTTTTTTTTCATATTTTTTTGTGAAAAAAAATTATATTTGTATTATGAATTTTGTCTTTTATGATAAATACAGTACAATAAAAACCAAAATTGTCTCGTGAGCCGCAGTTAACAACCTCAATAGCTGCATATGGCTCGCGAGCCGGGGTTTGACCACTGTTGGTCTATACCAGGGGTGGGCAACCTTTTTAAGTGAGCGTGCCAAAATTGTCAAATCTTTGATGCAAAAGTTAATCTTTACCATTTTTTAGCAGAAAACATTAAGTTAAAATATAAAACTCAGCGAAGAATTTGGATATTTATTTATTTTAATTTTTTTTAAGGTGAGCCGGGGAATCGCGTGCCGGAAAAAAGTTGTTGGCGTGCCACGTTTGGCACGCGTGCCAAGGGTTGCCCACGCCTGGTCTATACCAAAAAACCCGAAATTTCAAGTTTCAGATTGATCAGACTTACAGTTCAAAAGTTATGGCCCTTCCAACTTTGGGGGATTCTCAGGGACCCCAAAATTTCAAATTATCATATCTTAGCCCCTAATTGAGATAGAAGAATGATTCAAATTGCATTTGAAAGGTAATTTGTCAAATATTAAATGAGTATAGACATGGATAGCAGCTTAGTAAAAAGTTGTGACAATTTGTATTATTAAAGGGGGGTTTTACCCCCAAACTCAATGGTTTTTTTTAAAAATTTTCATGTCAGATTAAGCCCAAACTCTATCTCTATAAGTGGCATTGGATCAATGAAAGAAAGCCACCCCCAAACAGGTTGGGGTGGCTTTCTTTCATTGATCCCTTATTCCTTTTCCTCCCGCAATTTCTTTTTTCCCAGTTAGATCAACTGTATGCCCTTGACAATTGGTTAGGTTGTCCGGTACTAGTGTCTCTGAGCAACTGATACAATGAGCAAACCAACATAATATTTTTGTTAATATTCGTTAGTATTTTGTTAAAATATTTGATGATGTGGCAAGATCATTACTTTGAAAATAGTTTTTTCAACTATTTGAACATATTTGTGACATCTATGAATTTTAATTTCATTCTCTGTAAATACAATTTTTTTTTTATTAACATTATTCCTTATTAATAAATAATAAACAATTCCTCATAAAGGTGTTTTTACTTACATTCCTTACTTTAGTGATTTTGGCGGGTGGCATTGTTTACTTGATCATTTTTTAGTGTGGCATTGTTTACTAGAAACTTTTGGGGGTGGCTTTCTTTCATTGATCCATGGCATCTAAGAAATTGCTGTGTATTTAGGTGTAAACTATGTTTTGAAATTTGAATAGTGATAACTTCACTGAAAAAATCAATTGTTTTGCAAATTATCAAATTTAAAATTATTTTACCCTTTTCTTATTCAACTATGCAGCAATGTATTTTATACATATGTCTATGTAAGTATATAAAGAATACAAAATATATAAATAAGTAGAGATAGTCTATTCAAAAACTATTTAAAAATACCTACATTAATTAATAAAGATAGCCTGAATCAAAAGCTAACATAACTAGTGTTAAATAGTATTGAGTAATTAAAGGAAGTGTGCTTAGGAAGCAAAGTGTTCTGTTCTCTTGTTTATTGGGTACATGTATGAAATAATTAGCTTATAGAGGCATATATTGAGGAAACACTTTTCTTTGCAGAAATTCACAGAACATAGCTACGCATGGTACTCAATAGAAAATGGCAACTAAATGTAAAGTCTATACCTGTTGTTGCTGTAACCCATTCAAAACACACAAAAGAGTGATTATGAGTGCTTTGAGATCACTCCCAAATCATGTTATTGAAAATAGTAATCCTGTACATGGCTCCAGTCATTCAGCAAAAGTTTGTACAAACTGTTCGAAGAAAATCAATAAAAATAATGAAACACAACAGTTATTCAGCAAGAAAGTAAGTTCAGGAAGTGATACTTGTACACCTGAACCTTCACCACAAAAATCTTCATCTAAGTGCATGAATGTTCAAGAAGCATACTTTGAAAGAGAGCAGCTAGACAAGACTCTTGAACAGCTTGATGTCACCCCAATAAAATTACATAAGTATACATTCTGTAGTTTTATATATATATATATCAGGGGTGTGGAGCCAGAAAAAAAACTTTTGGCTCCAGCTCTGGCTCTGGAGCCATCTTTTTTAAATGTTTGGCTCTGGCTCCGGCTCTGGCTCCAGCTCTGTCAAGTTATCAAAATCCAAATGTAGTTAGAGTGGTCATTGATCATACTCAACAAGAGACAGATGAATACACTGTTGAATGATATTTGCAATAAAGGCTAAGAATACTCTTTAAATTTGACCTTTTTAATACATAAATCCAAAAAGAAATTATATTAATCGAAATTTGATGATGAACAAAAAAACTAAATTCTGAAAACTGAAGGGAGGCTTATCAAATGACATTAGCTACATTAAAACATACAAATTAAGACTAATTTTTTTCCAATTTGACCTTTTTAATACATAAATCCAAAAAAAAATTATAATACAATTTTGATGATTAACAAAAAAATATTAAATTCTGAAAACTGAAAAGAAACTTATCAAATGATATTAGCTGCATTAAAAGTTAAAACTTGAAACAAACAAATTCATACTTTAATTCTTTCAAACTGATTTTTAAAATTCAAAATTATGTATAACAGTTTGTTCTTAAGAACAAGATTGCTTCAATCAAGTCCTCTTTCATTACTGCTCTCAAATCAGATTTTATGATTTTAAGTGCCGAAAATAAACGTTCCACACTAACTTGAGTAGAGGGTAATGCAAGAACAAGTTGTGCGACATCTCATATAATTTCAGAGTACTTAATTATTGCATCTTGTACTGACATCTTTGACTGATGATTAAATTTTTTAACTTCACTAAGAGATTCCCATACGGCTAACTTGAATTTAGTCAAGGTACTAAGAGGACCACCATGTGGCACATCGTTTTCAAATTCTGATCGAGAATGTTTTTCTTTTGCACCATGTTGTTTGTCAATGATTTTTTCAAAGTCAAATTCATTATCAGAAGTGGTAGTAAAAGATGATGATGGAATGTTTTCATTTTCCTGTTCTGGACATTCTTGAGACTTTCTCATTCTAACTGCTATATCACATACAGCATTCATTGCTTTGCTTTGTTGTTCATCCGTTAATAAACATCTGTACTTAGGATCAAGATAAACGCCAGCTAACATTACATCATTTTCCAGTAAACGATTTTCTCTCGCTTCCATGGAGGTCTTGATACCTTCAGCTATGGTACTCCCTGTCTTAGAAAGGCAGTAGATCAGAGACTTCCATTCCTTGAAAAACTGGCCAGGAGTCAAGTCTTCACCTTGAATTGTCTTTGTAGTGATATATGGTTGGTAAAGCAAACTTTTAAGTTTCTTCACTTGGTCCCACATTACTTCTGATAGTGTAACTTCTGGATTCACCATGTCAATAAATAAGTACAGGTTTTAGTTCTAATAAGTGCTCTATCATCATATATGCGCTACCCCACCTAGTAGCTTGATCTAAAATTGTTACTTTTCCAGCATGTCATTTAATTATTTCTTGGATCTTTGGTTTTCTTGCAGCTACTGCAACCTACCTCACTTTGCTTATAAGAATGGCTGCGTGTTTATCCGCTAAGCCATCATGAATGGCTAGCTGTAAAGTATGAACACCACAATGCATATGATGGACTCTTGAGAGGCTTGAAATTTCATCCATGATATTATTTAAATCAAGTTCTGCTGCATCATCAGGTTCCAGTTCTGGGGTCTCAGCATTTGAATCAACTGTTTCTATATCATTTTCCTCATCTCTCTCTTGGTCTTCATTTAACTTCTCAATGGTCTTGATCATGTTGGAGGCATTATCAGTTACAATACATAATACACGCTCTTTTTCTATTTCATACTCTTGTAGAACATCTTTCACAAGCCCATGAAGGTACTTGCTTGTATGTTGGGCTTGCGTATCCTGTACTGCTGCTAATGCACGGGTAATGGTTTTATTGTTGCCATCAACAAATCTAACATTGATTGCAAAGTAGTTTGTTCTTAAACATGTGCAACTATCCATTTCTAAAAATACAAAATGTCCTTGTAAATTATTTTTTAAAGCGCATTTTTCTTTGTTTGCTTTTTCTATTACCAAATGTCGAATACTATTTCTATCTAAACCAACTTTGAATTTTTGAGCCATTCCTCCTAATAAACCAAGCATGGCTGGCTTACAAAAGACAGACAGAGGTAAAGAATTCTTTACCACTAACTCAATAATGTGATTCTTGAACTGATCTGCTGTCATGGACACAGTGACTGTTTGACTAACAAAATATTTAGTAAGATTTGGTTGACTTACTTGACTAGAAGTACTGGCAGATTTAAGTATTTGCCTCTTTTCATTCTCTTCTATAATCTTGAACACTTCAGGATGGTTACGACTTATGCGATGCCTCAAATTGAATGCTCTTGTTGAAACATTGCTGTTGTTGGTTTTGCTTGAAGGTGTACTAATTTTTGCTCCACACGTCAAAATATTTCCACCAGCATCAGTCACTTCGCAAGTGCAAACATAGTATTTATCATCTTCAGTGGTAGTAAAATATTCGAATACAATAGACTTTTCTCTAGATCCTTTAAGTTTATTCATTATTGAGGGCTTAAAAAAATTTATGTATAAATGATAAATGCTTATTGTTTAGTCTTAGTTTAGTTAATGATATATGATTTTGGAGCTATAATTAATAATTATATTACAAATATTGATGTTTCTGAAAAAAATAAATATGCATTTTTAATAAAAACTATATATTAAGTTAGGTAAAGTACTAAAGTTGGGTTAGGTAAGATAAAGTTGCATTAGGTTTATTATGAATGGGCAAGGTAACTGGAGCCATGGAGCCGGCATTTTTTAATGGCTCTGACTCCGACTCAGGCTCCACCCAAAAAACCACCACTCCACTGGCTCCGACTCCACACCCCTGATAGATAATATATATATATATATATATATATATATATATATATATATTATATATATATTCAGCTGTTATGGTACGGAAAAAGAGAGGACCTAAAATCCATGGAATATTATACCCAAAGTGGACAGAAAATTCAGAGAAATTCTATAGCAAAAGACTTAGGGGTTGTAATGACTGATGATGCAAAATTTGAAACACAAAATAAGATAGGGTAAATAGAGGAAAGAGAGTAAGTAACTGGGCAGATACTGAGAACCTTTAAATGAAGGGGTAGGAATATAATGATTCCTCTATTGAAAACACTGATCATACCCAAATTGGAATACTGCTTGGTCCTAACATGCCCATATAAAAAAGAAGACAGACCACTAAAGGGATTCAGAGAAGCTTCACAGCCAAGATCAAGGGGTGCAAAGAACTATACTACTGGGAAAGGTTACGTGAATTAAGCCTATGTTCACTAAAATTTTGTAAAAGTTTATTTTTCTTTCAACTATCCTAGCCGTAGTAGAAAACTGGATAGAAAAGTAGAAGGCTCTCTCCCCACCCTCCGCTCCCTCCCTGCCAGAGGCAGGTACAGAAAAAGGTTGAAGAAAATACCTTGACCCTGGAAAAGTAGCCAAGGAAATTTTACAGGAAAGTGGAGAATATATAAATAGCTCTATATTTAGCTTGCTCACAGAGACACCGTGCAAGCTATCTCCTGCAGAGTTTTCCTAAATGTCTTTACACACTCAAATAGTGTGCAAGATTTCGTCTACCCTTTTCTTGAACTGATCCACAGAGGAACTGTTCACAACTTCTGGAGGTAACCTGTTCCACGTGTCACAGATCTTATAAGTAAAGTAATTCCCACACACACTAGTCCTAAACCGTTTCAAATCCAACTTCCAACCATTGTTGCGAGTTGGGTTATCATTTAAACTAAACATGCTTCTAAAATCGACAGTGTTGAACCCGCGTAAGAGCTTGAAAACCTCGATCAGTTGACCGCGCAGCCTCCGAGTTTCAAGCGAAAACAAGTTCAGGGCGCGTAACCGTCGATTGTAGCCCATATGCCTAATGGAAGGGATTAACTTTGTGGCCCTTGCCTGCACTCGCTCCAGCCTCTCAAGATCTTTCCTGAGGGTGGGCGACCAGAACTGCACAGCATATTCCAGGTGCGGCTGAACAAGGGAATTGTACAGAGAGAGCACAATCTCCTTGTTCCGAAACTGAAATTGCCTCCTGATATAACCCAATAGTTTCTGGGCTTTCTTTTCCACCTCTACGCACTGTTTCGTAAACTTAAGGCCGCTGCTAATTACCACACCCAAGTCCTTTTCTAAATCAGTCACCTCGATATGACTCCCCAACATCGAGTAGTCCGACTTGGGATTGGCGTAGCCAATGTGCATCACTTTGCATTTACCCAAGTTAAACGGCATTTGCCATTTTTTTGGACCACTCTCCTATCCTACCTACGTCCGCACGCAGTTCCTCAATCGCTTCGGGCGTCCCAACATTGGCCCCAAGCTTGGTGTCATCAGCGAATTTGGCAATCCGACTGACGATGCCACCGTCGATATCATTTATGTAAATGATAAACAACAGCGGCCCCAAAACGGAACCCTGAGGAACCCCACTAGTGACCGAGGCCCAACCCGAACTAGCCCCTTTAATTACAACCCTCTGCCGCCTATTCATAAGCCAGTTTTCTACCCACCTACCTATTTCCCCACCGATACCCAGCGTGCGCACTTTCACCATTAGCCGGCGGTGAGGTACCTTATCAAAGGCTTTCTGAAAGTCGAGATAAAGTATATCAATCGCCCTACTCTTATCATACTCACCCAACATGACGTGGAAAAATTCGAGCAAGTTGGTGAGACATGACCTATGCCGTCTAAACCCATGTTGGGAGTCCACAAGCAGCTTGTAGGAATCCAAATGGTCAAAGATCCTATCCGCTATTATCCCCTCTAATAATTTACCTACAACTGAAGTGAGACTAATGGGACGATAGTTCCCTGGACTTTTGTGATCCCCTTAAAGATAGGGGTCACGTTGGCTTCCCTCAATCACCAGGCACCTGGCCCATCTCCAACGATTTGTTGAAGACTGTAGCCAGGTGGGGAGCCACCTGGTCGCGCACCTCCCACAACACACTGGGGAGAAACTGGTCTGGCCCAGGAGCCTTAAACGCGCTCAGTTTGTCTATTCTATCGGCAACGACTGTCGCGGTACATCGAACATTATCCAGGCCAGCACCTTCGTGCCTCACACCTGGCTCGGGGATGATGCGGGTGTCCTCCCTGGTGAACACTCCCACAAAGTACTCATTAAGCACATTGGTGATGTCCGAGGTCCGCAGAACGCCGCTTCCGTCCTTTAACGGACCTATCATGCTTCTAATGGGCTTTCTACTATTAACATAACTGAAGAACTCCTTAGGGTTCCCCTTGCAGAGGCTTGCCACCCGTAGTTCTTCGTTATGTTTCGCTAGCCTAACCTTCGCCTTCACTTCCCTACACAGGCGGACATACGCTAAAGTGTTCTCGTGGGAACGATTGGCCTTCGCCCTCCTATACGCTACTTTCCTATTTCGGATAGCCGAAGTGATGTCACGATTGAACCACTTAGGCTTCGTTGAAGCAGGTGTGACTGGTTTTGAGGGTATGGCAGCAGACTGCAGCACCATAAACTCGTCCCGGAATGCACTCCACACCAGCTCAACATCGCCGCCGACCTCTAACCCCATCTCACCTGCGCTATCCCTGAGGCTAACAAAGTTCGCCCGCCGGAGATCGAGCTTACTGCCTCTTGAGTTACTACGCTTCACCCGAGGGACGCACACACGGAACCTAACAAGACTGTGATCACTCCCGCCCAACGATTCGTCAACGGTGAGGCCAGTGACGAGGTTGTCTTCGGTCGTGAACACTAAGTCTAGAACGCTGTGGAGGGTGAACCCTTTCCCCTTTTAGTTCTCAGCCCTTTCCCCCTGGCCTTGATTATTATTATTTATATATTAAATTTCTTTGATTTTTGAATGAAATATTTGTTATAGAAAGGATTTTAATGGTGTTCTCTCTCTTTCCAGCAAACAAACAAATAATGAATAAGAATGATAACTGTTATAAAAAATTAGAAAGAGTAGTAAACTATTAAGCATTAAGATAATAAATAATAAACATTAAGTACTAAATTATTAATATTAGCAAACAAATAAATAAAGAAATAATGTTATAAGATATGTTAATGTTAATATTTTAATGAATGAAAAGACTAAACAATAAGTTATATAAAGAAATGTTAAACTTGTAAACAAGGAATGAGGAATAAAACAGTTTTATTAAATTAGTATGGGAAAAAGAGTGAGAGTTGGACAGTCGCTTATTAAACCCTGTTAGTAAATGAATAATAAAGTACTAAATTGTTAACAAACAAACAAACAAATGAAAAGAAGAATAAACAAATTTAGTGAAAGAGAGTCTTCTGAGGTTTAAGTGTCGGCGTGTGTGTCAAAACTCGAGTTTTGAGAAGTGGAGGGAACCAATTGGCGCATGTGTGGAAATATAAATAATAAAAAATATAGTTTAAGAGGGTAATTTGACAAGAGAAAATAAAGAACATAACAGAGGAAACTAAAGTCAGGCTGGATTTGTCTGAAGCTGAAGACCGTTATTGGACCAAGGGAACTTTAAGTTCTGTTAGGAAGGGGATGCCGGAGATAGGGAACCACTAACAGAAGGAAGCTATTCTGGCAAGTAAGAAACTGTTGGTGGCAGGAGCCAGCAGTCGTGGAATCGGAGGTCTGGGCAGCGAGCCTGGATCCAACAACCCTTCAAGGTAAGCAGCCTGGTTTCGTGGAGTTCTTAAACAAAAGAAAAATTCTTATTCGTGGTGCCGTTAGGTTAATCCGAATCCCACCACAACGCTTTCGCCTCGTGTAGGCTCGTTGACCCACTGAGTGAGGAAGTTCTCATCAGCAAAGTCAACTAGCCTCCTCCCTTCAGCATCAGCAGTCCTGTTTTCCCACTTTATGCCGCGACAGTTGAAGTCTCCTAAAACTACACACACCCTATCCCCTAGCAGGCTACTGAGTTCGGTGTACAGAGCTGTATCCTCCTCGAGGAGGAGATGCGGAGGTCTGTACACCAAGATTAACCTATAGCTCGTCCCTCCCACATTCAGATCAATGCCAAGCAGCTCCCGTTCCGACAGGAACTGGCAGTCAATCGGACTCAACGTGTGTCTGATGTATATTAGTACCCCACCCCCTACCCCACGGGTGCCGGAGAGAGAGAGAGAGAGAGAGAGAGAGAGAGAGAGAGAGAGAGAGAGAGAGAGAGAGAGAGAGAGTTACAAGGAAAAGAAGGACCTCAAAAGGACTGGCGGCCCATACCGAGGAGGTACCAATGGCAACGGGTGCCAGGGAAAATTTTGTAAAAGTTTATTTTTCTTTCAACTATCCTAGCAGTAGTAGAAAACTGGATAGAAAAGTAGAAGGCTCTCTCCCCACCCTCCGCTCCCTCCCTGCCAGAGGCAGGTACGGAAAAAGGTTGAAGAAAATACCTTGACCCTGGAAAAGTAGCCAAGGAAATTTTACAGGAAAGTGGAGAATATATAAATAGCTCTATATTTAGCTTGCTCACAGAGACACCGTGCAAGCGAACTCCTGCAGAGTTTTCTTATGTTTTAGTCTTAAACTATGCGAGTATTCAGTACTTTGTCTAGCCTATTTTTAAACATATTTACACTTTGACTGGAAACAACCTCTGAGGGAAGTTGGTTCCAGATATTAACTATTTTATAGGAAAAGAAATTTCCGCAGACTGAGGTCCTAAATGTCTTTACACACTCAAATAGTGTGCAAGATTTCGTCTACCCTTTTCTTGAACTGATCCACAGAGGAACTGTTCACAACTTCCGAAGGTAACCTGTTCCATGTGTCACAGATCTTATACGTAAAGTAATTCCCACACACACTAGTCCTAAACCATTTCAAATCCAATTTCCAACCATTGTTGCGAGTTGGGTTATCATTTAAACTAAACATACTTCTAAAATCGACATCGTTGAACCCGCGTAAGAGCTTGAAAACCTCGATCAGTTGACCGCGCAGCCTCCGAGTTTCAAGCAAAAACAAGTTCAGGGCGCGTAACCGTCGATTGTAGCCCATATGCCTAACGGAAGGGATTAACTTTGTGGCCCTCGCCTGCACTCGCTCCCGCCTCTCAATATCTTTCCTGAGGGTGGGCGACCAGAACTGCATAGCATACTCCAGGTGCGGCCGAACAAGGGAATTGTACAGAGAGAGCACAATCTCCTTGTTCCGAAACTGAAATTGCCTCCTGATATAACCCAATAGTTTCTGGGCTTTCTTTTCCACCTCTACAACACTGTTTCGTAAACTTAAGATCGCTGCTAATTAGCACACCCAAGTCCTTTTCTAAATCAGTCACCTCGATATTACTACCCAACATCGAGTAGTCCGACTTGGGATTGGCGTAGCCTATGTGCATCACTTTGCATTTACCCAAGTTAAATGGCATTTGCCATTTTTTGGACCACTCTCCTATCCTACCTAGGTCCGCACGCAGTTCCTCGATCGCTTCGGGCGTCCCAACACTGGCCCCAAGCTTGGTGTCATCAGCGAATTTGGCGATCCGAATGACGATGCCACCGTCGATATCATTTATGTAAATGATAAACAACAGTGGCCCCAAAACGGAACCCTGAGGAACCCCACTAGTGACCGAGGCCCAACCCGAACTAGCCCCTTTAATTACCACCCTCTGCCGCCGTATTCCTCAGCCAGTTTTCAATCCACCTACCTATTTCCCCACCCATACCCAGCGCGCGCAATTTGCCATTAGCTGGCGGTGAGGTACCTTATCAAAGGCTTTCTGAAAGTCGAGATAAAGTATATCAATCGCCCTACTCTTATCGTACTCACTCAACATGACGTGGAAAAACTCGAGCAAGTTGGTGAGACACGACCTATGCCGTCTAAACCCATGTTGGGAGTCCCCAAGCAGCTTGTAGGAGTCCAAATGGTCAATGATCCTATCAGCTATTATCCCTTCTAATAATTTACCTACAACTGAAGTGAGACTAATGGGACGATAGTTCCCTGGACTTTCGTGATCCCCTTTCTTAAAGATAGGGGTCACGTTGGCTTCCCTCCAGTCACCAGGCACCTGGCCCATCTCCAACGATTTGTTGAAGACTGTAGCCAGGTGGGGAGCCACCTGGTCGCGCACTTCTCGCAACACTCTGGGCAATGACTGTCGCGGTACATCTAACACTATCCAGGCCAGCACCTTCGTGCCTCACGCCTGGCTCAGGGATGACGCGGGTATCCTCCCTGGTGAACACTCCCGCAAAGTACTCAGAATTGTACCTAAGTCAAGGAACCAGATACAGGCTTCTCAGACATTTGATTCAGAAAATCCTACTTTGTTTAGAATAAGTCAAGTTGAACAGGGTGAGAGCAGTCTGCTAGTAAACAAAGATACTGAGTATCATATTGGCCAATATGCTGCTTGTATGATAGTAAAATCTGGCTTGGAATAATCAAAGACAGTTCAGAAGAATTTGCTGATTACCAAATTAGCTTTTTAACATCTTCAGGAGACCCTAATAAATACCATTTGCCAAAGAAGGAAGATATTTGCTGGGTAAGACAAAGTGAAATGATTCAACCTATGTCCAATCCAAATATCCTGTGTGGTATTAAAATTGCCTACTCTTTCCATCCAAAAGAGATCAAATTAGTGGAGCCATAAAAGTTTTTAGTACAGTATATTATACTCACCCAAGATGCTTGTACTTCTAAGTTACTGTCATACAAGTTTAAGTGTGTATATATCCTTTCTAGTACTTAGTCACAGTTTACAGGCTTCAGTTGAGAAATTTGTTAATTATGTTGTTATATTATGTTTAATGAGTTTGTTGAACCTGTGTGCTGTACTCTGCATACATTTTAGAACAAAAATAAAATGCAGTTGCTAATAATTCAATTGTTTCATTCTTGAAACAAATTCACAATTAAATAAGTTAAATAAGTTTTGGTAGCTACATATAAGGCAGCATACTTTTCAGGAAAAAAATTAAATTAAATGCAGGTGACAAATCATAATGAAAATATAATTTTTTTAAGTGAAGTTATCACTATTCAAGTCTCAGAACACATAGTTTACACCTAAATACACAGCAATTTTTTAAATGCTACTTATGCAGATAGAGTTTGGGCTTAATCTGATATGAAAATTTTTTAAAAATCCATTGAGGTGGGGTGGGTAAAATTCCCCTTTAATACAAATTGTCACAGCTTTTTTACTCCTCAACTAAACTGCTATCCATGTCTATACTCATTTAATATTTGACAAATTACCTTTCAAATGCAATTTGAATCATTCTTCTATCTCAATTTAGGGGCTAAGATATGGTAATTTGTAATTTGGGGGTCCCTGAGAACCCCCCAAAGTTGGAAGGACCATAACTAATCTTTGAAAACTTAATGGAGAGCTAGTTTCCGAAAACAAGGAAATGGCTACCTTGCTAAACGAATTTTTTACATCAGTTTTTACTATAGAAGATGTAACAAATATCCCTACAGTCATAAACATAATACCTTTTGATAATGGTAATATTTTGGGTAATATTGTGGTTAGTGAAAGGGAAGTAATGCGCTATATTGATAAAATGAAAATGCGTAAATCACTGGGGCTGGATTCCATATATCCCATACAACTAAAAGAATTAAAAGAAAGCATTGTTGTACCACTAACAGAGATTTTTAATGTGTTTATTTCTGAAGGGTGCGTACCAGATAATTTCAAGTTAGCAAATGTAATGCCTATCTTTAAGAAAGGCAATAAAGGTTTGGAAGGAAATTATAGGCCAATCAGTTTAATGTCTTTTGTAAGTAAGCTACTGGAATCAATAATTAGGGATCATATAATTGAACACTTAGAATTGCATAACTTGGTTAGAAACATGCAGCACAGTTTTAGGCAAAACAAATCTTGCTTAACTCATGGTATTTAACCACGTTTCAGTGATAGCAACTATATCGTAGTTGCTGGAATAAGTTATCATCTTAAATTTGTTTAATTTATTTCTAATACTACGTGTGTTACAATAAAAGATGTTTGTTATTTTTTTTACCATGGGCTGGCATTTTAAACTATTTTTCACATTGGGCCCATGTTCCCCAGACCCACAATGTTGAAAGAAGGCTTTGACCTATGCAACTTTTGTACATTTTCATCAATTAACCTACCTATGTTGATAGATTGGGTCTAGTTTAAGGTAGTAAAATTAAGGCTTTGTGGTTTGGAACCCACATAAAATTGTAGGTCCTCTCTGCCACCATGGAGGACATGCACAATACACAATTACGAACAGAGTTAGGTAGACCAGCCATGAGTGTATCCTAGGGTCTTTGTTGGTCTGAAACATTATAACAACTTTTGAACTGCAAGTCCAATCAATCTGAAACTTGAAATTTAAGTTTTTTTGGTATAGGCAATACTATATAATAAATTATAGGAAAATTGGAAGGGGTGTGGTGTAAAACTTAATTTTTTTTTTTTGCATGATCTGTCCTGGAATTACCCAATTCTGAAGTCTAGGATTTTCTCTGAATCTTCATGAAAGATGGCTGACTGTACAAGCCATTAATAAACAGTGGGTTGTCATGGTAAAGAGCTGTCTACAGATCTCAAGAGTCTGGGAGTCTGGAAAAAGTTATAGGAAGATAAGAGAAGAAATTTGACTTACATTTACGATGGTTGCTGCAGTTACAAAGAAATGAAAAGGCTTTGGAACAATCAAAACTTTACCAAGGTGTGGATGACCTTGCAAAATTTCAGAACATACAACTAGGTGGATTGAAAGAATGGCTGCTGCAAATTCACAAGTGACTGCAGGTAATACTTTCCAAACATTAACACTATTTAAGGTCAATGTCCATCCCTCTAATGTATGTCGTACATTGAGAAAGAATTGTCTGCATGGAAGAGTTGCATAAATAATAACTGCTACAAAAAGCATACAAAGAAACTCATTTAAAGTATGCCAATGATCATCAAAATGATTGATTTGCATTCTGGAAGAAAGTTTTCTGGAGAGACAAGACTAAAATTGAATTATGTGGGGGCAACAAACAATGGTATGTTTGGCAAATGCCAAATACTGCATTTGAGTAAAAAAAAAAAAATTTCCTACAATTAAATATGGTGGTGGTAGTTTGCTTCTTTGCAGATACTTTGGTGTTTCTGGTCCAGAAAAGCTTCTTGTCATCAATGGAATCTTGAATTCAAAGAAATATTGGGAAATTTGAGAAAAAAAATGTATCGCCTTCAGTTTGGGAATTGTGAATAGGTTGCAGTTGGGTACCTACTACAAGAAGATAATGATCCAAAAACATAAAAGTAAGCGCACCATGCAATGGCTTCAACAGAAGAATTTCAAACTTCTCAAGTGGCTCAGTCAAACCCCAGATCTTGATTTATTCAAGAATTCACGTTTGATTTGAAGAAAGCTGCCCACAAGAGAAACCTTTCAAATCTGAATGAATTGCAATAATTTCCTTTAGAAGAATGGGTTAAAATTTCTACTGAGAGATGTCAAAACTTTATAGTCATTCGAGCAAAAAGTGGACCCACAAAGTATTAAATAATTTTGAAAGAATATATGAAAACTTTTGCATCTTAACTTTTTATTTTCCTCAAATTCTTTGATGTTTTACATTATATGTTTGAGTTCAACTAATCTTTTTATTTGTTAAATTTTTCCAAGTGAACAGTAAACTTTTCATAACTATTCTATGCATGGTACAAAAGATAAGGACAAATATAACAGAAATATTTCTCTATTTCTCTGTACAAATACTTATGAATGCCATATATATATAAATATATATATATAGGTATATATATAAAATCTCGGTGGTGTAGGCAGGATTTTCCTAAGGGGGGGCTTAAATTTTCTTTTTATTCTAAAGAAGTTATTTGTTTGTCCTTAATGAATAAAAATCAATGTCAAAAAAGCTGAAATAATATTTATTTGATTATTTTATTAATAATAATTAGTAGTAACAAAAAATTGACTCATATTTTTATTTAGAATATAAAACCAATTCTTCTGAGCTTCTTGCCTAGGCTTGCAAGTGCCATTTTCTTACTATTATTTTTAATAATAATAATAAATGAATATGTTGTGTGTGACAAAAATAATTTGTCAGTTGCCACATGGTTAAGCTGCCTTACTGAGAAAAATGTTCTATTCATTTCTCTCAAAATGAAACTTTTGTCTTACTTTTTAATGGGGGTCCAGACCCCATGGACCACCCCCATGCATACACTACTGATATAATATATAATATATATAATATATATAATATATATATATATATATATATATATATATATTAGGGTGGTCCTTGCTTAGGGGGTGAAATTTCAAGTTGAACATTTTTCAGCTCCCACCCGCGGAAATCGTTCGAATGGTCGAGAAAACTCTCTAGGTGGTTTATTTTTTTAATCGGACAACGTTTACCCCTCCCTCATTGAGCATTACCATTAAGCTAATTTTTTGACTTTCAAGTAAATGTTACATAATTTGTAATGTTTGTTTTTTTCATTCTTTCCAGATTTTCAGTGGTTGGATAACTAACAAAGCTGGGCACTTGCAGTTTTTTTTGCGGTACTGCGGTACTACCGCACTACCAAACCGGTACCGCATAACGCAGTACCGCAAAAAATGCGGTAGCGGTACTGCTGTACTTTCAGCGATCCTTTGTGGTACTGCGTTATGCGGTACCGGTTTGGTAGTGCGGTAGTACCGCAGTACCGCAAAAAAAAACGCAAGTGCCCAGCTTTGATAACTAATGTGTGTAAAACTGTAAATTCTAATGATTATAATTTAAACTGAATAACTCCTTTAACCATAAGTCAAGCTACCCGTCAGTGGTTGGATAACTAATGTGTGTAAAACTGTAAATTCAAATGATTATAATTTAAACTGAATAACTCCTTTAACCATAAGTCAAGCTACCCGTCAGTGGTTGGATAACTAATGTGTGTAAAACTGTAAATTCTAATGATTATAATTTAAACTGAATAGTGAATAACTCCTTCAACCTTTAAGTAGATAACCTGGATCATGGCAGCGAAGCTGCGCTACCTGATTGCCCCGCAGGAATCGATCGCCGGGTCGCAACTTCCTTCGCAAAAAGAGGTCTTGGCCCTGACAGTCTACAGGATCGACGTCCAGAAGAAGTCACTTCGAGAGGCCGCCAACCAGGTCGTCGAGCTCGTCACCGAGGTGTGGTCCAAGGCGTGGTCCAAGGCGTGGTCCAAGGCGCGAATCCCCCTCCGCCGGAAGGACCACATCGTCACCAAGATTGAGAAGCTCAACAAGGAGTTCAACGATGTGAAGAGGAACAAGGGGCGAGCTGGCGCTCAAGCGAAGCGGGAGGACGAGTTCAGCGAGCGGATGATGAACCTGTTCGACGTCGCTGCCGCTAACGCCATGGAGCTGCTCAAGAACGAGGAGGACAAGGCGTTCCTCCTCGCTCAGCGCGAACCCCGTTGGCGCCGCAAGCTGGGGTCCGTCGACTCGACGCTAGCCGCTGTCGATGCCCGCGCATCTCAACGCCAAGGGGAAGAAGACCGACGGAGGCAGCGAGCCGAGGAAGAAGCGACGACATCTACGGCCCGAGTGGAGCTCGAGTGGTCTTCGTCCTCTTCCAGTGGTGCCGCAAGCGCAGCGGAGAGCGACGACCATGGAGAAGAAGGGAGCCCTCGGGCTCTGAAGCGCTCCAGGCAGGGCACGACGAACATCGTTTCGGCGGCTGTGGCGTCGTCGCTGGATCGCACGAAGGTGACCGACCGAGGAGCTGTCTACGTCCTGACAGAGGTTGCCCGGTCGCTTGGGCACGACGTCGCAGAGCTCAATATCAACCGCAGCTCCATCCGCCGACACTGGTGCAGGCACCGCTCCAGGCTCAATGTGGCGCTCAAGGAAGAGCTGAGGGCCGGCAATCTTGTTGTTCACTGGGACGGCAAGCTCATGCAGGACTTGACGAGCAAGGAGCAAGTCGATCGGCTTCCCATCTTGGTCTCCGGTAATGGCGCGGTACAGCTCCTGGGCGTCCCGAAGCTGCCGAGTGGAACGGGCTCTGAGATGGCCAAGGCCGTCCTCAACGCGTTGGAGGAGTGGGAGCTCACTGAGCAAGTGAGTGGCTTGTCATTCGATACCACCGCCTCGAACACCAGCCGGAACAACGGAGTGTGCGTCCTCATCGAGCAACACCTCGCGAAAGACTTGCTCTACTTCGCGTGCCACCAGCATGTGCTGGAGCTCCTCCTCGGTGCGGCGTTCACGGCTGTGATGGGCCCCACGTCCGGTCCTGACGTGACTCTTCAAGCGTTTTCAGGAGCGCTGGGATTTCCTGGACAAAAGCCAGTACGAGTCCGGCGCTGCGCACCCCGATGTCGCTCCTCTGCTCACCACTGTCGACACAGAGTGGTTTGAGAAGGCGATAGTCGAGCGCAAGGACCTGCGCGACGATTACCGTGAGCTGCTCGAGCTCACCCTCCTCTTCGTCGGTCACGTCCCCCCGCGAGGAGTGCGTTTCCGAGCTCCCGGGCCGATTCACCACGCCCGCTGGATGGCAAAGGCAATCTACGCCTTGAAGGTCTGGATGTTCTGACAGCAGTTCAAACTCACGGCGAGGGAGGAGAGTGGCCTCCGGAGCATCTGCATCTTCGTCTGTCGGGTCTACGCCAAGGCGTGGACGGAGGCTCCGATCGCTGCAACTGCCCCCCGAAATGACTTCGCCCTCCTCAAGGACCTGCTGGCCTACTCTGACATCAACCCTGCGGTGGCCAAGGCGGCGCTGACCAAGTTCCAGAACCACCTCTGGTACCTGTCGGAGGAGTTGCTGGCGCTGTTCGATCCGGGGATCGCCGTCGATCAGAAGAGGAAGATCATCGCCTCTCTCCACGACCGGGTCGGTGAGGAGTCCCCGGCGAAGCGGCCCACGCTGCCAAACCGAGTACTCACCGGGCTTCAGTTGGAAGACCTGGCGTAGTCCAACACACGAGGTTTCTTCGAGAAACTTCGACTGGAGGACGGCTTCCTCGAGGTCGACCCGGAGACCTGGCCGAAGCGGGAAGACTTCAAGACAGCGGCGGCACGTGTGGGAGGGCTCACTGTAATCAACGACCATGCTGAGCGAGGAGTTGCCCTCGTCCAAGAGTACAACCGGACGCTGACCCACGACGAGGAGCAACTCCAGTTCCTCCTGCAAGTCGTCGCTCGCCACCGCTGCCAGTTTCCGGACTCTCGGAAGCGAACCCTACAGACCCAGGATCGCTAACCGGGCAACAACTGCAACCGGGCAACAACTCCGGGGGTAAAAGTTCGGGGGTAAAAGAGGAGGGGTAAACGTTGTCCGATTTAATAAAAAATTCAACTAGAGAGTTTTCTCAACCATTCGAATGATTTCCGGGGGTGGGAGCTGAAACTTCCCAACTTTGAATTTTAAGGACCACCCTAATATATATATATATATGCACAGGGGGTCCTCGTTATCCGTGGATAATGGGGACCAAGAAATCATCACTTTAAGTGAATCCACTTAAAGCAGGGGTGGAGTAATTGGGAGAGGGGTGGGGGTAATGGCTTTACTTTTGTGTGTATGGGTAATGGGGGAGTGGGGGTGGGAGGGTAATGGAGTAGAGGGGCATGACTCCAGATTCCTGGGATCTTGGGAGCATTGCTCCAGTAAATTTGACCATGAGAAAAAGTAAATTTGGGTTTGGGTTTTGTTCATCCGCTAGACGTTATGCAATTTTTTTGCGTATACGTTCTTGTACAAACCAATTTTTTTAAATTACAAATTTAGTTATTTTAAGTTTAGTTGGTAATTCCATATTTAACAATTATTTTTATTTTTTGCTAAGCTTCAATGTTTTGATAATTAAAATTTTATTAAAACGTATATTTTTTAATATAAAGTTATCAGGATTGGACTATGTTCCATTGATCTCGGCCAGGTTTGATAAATTGGCCAGATAATTACTTGTGCAGTTTTAAGTAATCCACCATGACTAGAATTGAAAAGTTTAGTTAAGTTTAAACTTACTTTTACTTACTCTTCCTTACTTTTACTAAGTTTAAAGCACTTACATTTACTTACTTTTATTGTACTATATTTACTTACTTTTACTCACTTTTACCATACTATATTTACTAACTTTTACTTATTTTGTATTTTTTCAGGTAGTCAATAATCAATAATGGATCCTAATATTGATGAAGTTGGAGAGAAAAGTGAGGGTGTTAAAAGGGGTTACTTTTGTGGTCAATGCAAGAACAAATATTCAAAGAAGCAAAACTGGGAGGAACATTTTAATTAAAAAAAAAAATTTGTTACAATACAAGAGGTCCCAGAGTTTGGGCCCACAGGTTACATATTGCAGTAAAGAAATACCAGGATGAAGTGCAGCAAAGAGATACGGCAAAGCAGTCATTTAGTTTGTTCACAAAATGTGCTAGTGCTAGACCTCAGAAAAATGAACCAACTTCATCAACTGCTAATCTAGAAAATGAAACTTTTTCACTAGATGTTTCACAGACTGAAGAAAGTGCTTCTCCTCCACCTAAGAAACAAAAGGTAAGTGAGGAATCTGCGCATCAGACTAACAAAACTGCTTTAGAGGAATTTGAAAATTCCCAAATCCAGAAGACATTGAATGCAATTTTGCGCCTAACAAAAGAAACTCACCAAGCTGTTGTGGTTAATAAAGAGAAGAGTCAAAATATGCCTTCAAGTTCAAGTGTTGCATCCAAATCTAATAAAGCAAAAAGCAACAAATTTGACATTTCCATAGCCCATTTAAGCAAGTGTAAATCAATACAAGAAACCTGAACAATGATTTGATCAAATCTACATTCAAATTGGTGGAAAAGAAGGATCTAGGGCATGCTGATGATTCATTTTCAGTACCAAGTGATATAATGGAAAACATTGCAAATAGTGACACTAATATGCCTGATGTAGATATAGCTGTTGAGGATGAAGATGATGATAATCAAGAAGATATTGATGATGCTTCTGATGATAAAATGTTTACATTATATTGCATAGCTTGCACAGACCCCAAAGCATGTGCTTCAGACAAACATTCTAACATAAAAGGTTACTTCAATGTTAAAGATTTAACCTATGTATGCAAACAAGGAGAAAATCAAGAGAGAGGGTTTAGAAATCTGAAAACTCACCTGAAGAGACATTTAATTAAACTTCAGCATCATCAAAGAGCTGTTGTTTATGAAGTGATGAAAACATCTCGGAACACTACTAAACGCATAGAAGACTTATGTGGCAACATCTTATACTACATAATGAAAACAAACACTGCATGGGCTCTATATCCAGTACTTCTAGCTGTATTACATAGGTCAGGTTGTGAGGTTGGAAATTTGAATCATAGCACACATGCGTGCGAGACAATTTGTGAGCTATTAGATAATCAACTTAAAGAACAAACTGTAAAGTGGTTCTTAGAACAAACTTCAGTAACAATAACAGCTGACATTGGAACAATTTTGGGATTAAGCATGCTAGTTGTATTAGTTATGGGTGAAGAAGATAAGACTGTAAAACTTGCTGGGATAAATTTAGTATGCAGCAAATCAGGAGTTTATTTGGCCAATGAAATTTTTGATGTGTTGAAGTCTCCTAATCACTTGAAACTATCTGAAGAAGCAATTAAATCCAAGGTATCTGGAATGGTTGGAGATGGGGCTTTTTGTAAGGACAACGAGCCATTTAAAAACGAAATGAAAAAGTTGTTTGGAGAAAATTTCAAATTTCGATGAGGACTTAATGCATCTTGTGAACAGAGCCCACGTTGATGCATTGAAGAAAATTTGTAAACTAAGTGAGCTTTTAGACTTTATTCAGAATCACTCTTCAAATCTGAGATCAGGCCTTGACTATACCAATATGGTTCTTGACAATATCATTGGTTTTAAGAGACCAAAACTCAAATCTGATACTCGCATGGTTAATTATGAATTTGATCAATTTGACAGATTTGTGGAAAATTTTTTTTGATCATCCACAAGAGAAAGAAATTAGTGCCAAGTTCTATGTATTGATTTCCTATGTAACAAAGATTATGTTGCAAGTAGCTCAAAAAACCACAGTTAGTGCAGAATTTGTAGAAAATATATTTTATAAAGAGGAGGGAAAACTGTTATGTTAAGAGTGATGGAAACAATTTCCAAATTAGCTAATGGAGGAAATGCAAATGATGTAGTTTCTGAATTTAAGCACGATACCACAGGGCAGCAAAAGGAACTAACAGCTGAGGATTACATCCTAAATGAAGTTTACAAATACATCAAGAAACGTTCTGATTACTACCAGGTTGCTGAAGTTGCTAGACCATCCAGAACCAGATCTGAAAGTAGTTTTACAAAAGACTCAGTGATAAATTGGCTGACAGAATATATAGAACAGCTGTGGAAAGGAATCACAGAGAGATTAAAGCATTTTGATAAAGATGGATCAACTGCCTGGAGTGAAGCACCAGCTGAAGGGACATTCTCCATTCTTGGTTACATTGTTGAACACAAAGGATCCATTAAGCCATCTCATTTGACTAAGCTGTGAAGGAGGGTCCAGTTCCAGGCACTAGATCTGCTGTAATGATCACACAGAAAGCCATTGATCAGTGGCCAAGCATACATGGCGGTAAATTCACAACAAATGCCTACATGCAAGGTCTAACATCGTCCACTGTTGCTGCTGCAATGAATAAATAAACTTAAGGTGAGTTATAAACTGTACATTATTGTATTATTATGTTTAGCTAAAACAATTTGTAATTGGTATGTCGTCAATTCAAGAGTTTACTATCATTAACCTATCTAGTGGTGTAAGGGGAAAAAAAGTAAATTCAGAGCTGTGCTCCAGTAAATTTTTTCAAATCTGGAGTCATGTAGAGGGGTGGAGGTAATGGGGGTAACCACTATTAAACTACAGAAAAGAACGCAGCCATGAAAATTTTTATTATTTGGTCAATAAAACTATAGAAAACACTAAAGACATCTCAAACATTGCCCTTGCCAGTATTCGCCACCATACGGGGCTACGAGAGACTGCAGATATTGCCACTGCCGCTTGGATAGATGCAGGCCTCATCAGCCGAGAGGATACATCCTTAGTGATAGATCATAATAAGATAAGAAGAGCACAAGAAAAAATAATGAAGGAAATATCTGATCATCATGAAAAAGATTTGAAGGAGGAAGGTCTCTCTTGCCTTTTGTTTGATGGAAGAAGAGATGACACAAAAGTTCTCCTAGAGGTAGAGGGAATGGACAGAAAGTTTCCCGGTCTCATCAAAGAAGAACACTACTCTGTGTGTTCCAAACCTGGTGGCCGCTATTTGTTTCACTTTGTTCCTGAAGCAGAAGTAGAAGGCAAGAAACATGCAGAGGCAATTGCTGATCAAATAATATGTTGGCTTCAAGAAAGAAGACTTGACAGTTCACTGCAGGCCATTGGTGGAGACTCAACTGCGGTGAACACTGGATGGCAGGGGGGTGTTATGATGCTTTTAGAGAAAAAACTTGGAAGAAGGCTTGTTTGGATCGTGTGTGATTTGCACACAGGGGAACAACCTCTTCGTTGTCTCATCCAGGAACTTGATGGTCCTACAAAGAGCAACAGCAAGTGGTCAGGCCCCCTTGGCAACATGCTAGATGAAGCAATGGAATTAGAAATAAATACAAAATTTCCAAAGGTCGAAGTAGGCCCTCCCCTTCTAGTGTTGTCTGAAGAAGTTATCAAAGACCTCAGCACTGATCAATCTTACGCTTATCGTATTGTTCAAGCAATCAGATCAGGAGAGTTGCCTCAAAATCTGGCTCTCTTGGAGATTGGACCCGTAAGTCACAGTCATTGGTTAACTACAGCAATTCGTTTCTGCAGGATTTGGGTTTCCAAACATGCACTGAAAGGCAAAATGCTACAGAATTTGATGTTGATTGTTGAATTTATTATTGGGTTTTATCTTCCTCACTGGTTCAATGTAAAACTTAATCCAATGTGGATAGAGGGGCCCAACCACATCTTGTTTCAATTACAGCTACTGAGAACCCAAAGGAAAGTAGTGGTGGACATCGTGTTACCTGTGGCAAGAAGGTCTGCTTGGTATGCTAGCCAGAGGCAGTTTTGCAAGCAGTACTCTGCAGCCAATGTACCAAAGAGCGAACTGAGGCTGTGGAAATCATTCTAAAGCTTAGAGGAACATCACTAGATGATGACCAGCTGGGAGACTGCTCTGTTCAGACAAGGAAGGTACCCTCCGATAAACGTCAATGCCACGAAATTGTCAGAATTAGTTAACTTGAGTTCGGAAGTTTTGGAGCCACCACTGACATGTATAACAAACAAAGATTTAACACAACTTAAAGAGGCCCCAATGCAAGTGCCAAAGTGGCCTTCTCACACTCAGAGTGTGGAGAGATGTGTGAAAATGGTCACAGAAGCAGCTAGTCAAGTTTACAGTCACAAGAGGCGAGAAGGCTACATCAAAGCACAAGTAGCAAGCCGAATGCTGATGTCAAGGAACCGCAGCAAAAAGGACATGACTGCATTGGTTACTTTCAAATAAAGACTCTGAATGATATCTTATTGCCACTTTAAATGTTGATAGGATGTTTGCGCACATTTGTTATTTTGTTACGAATTTACAGAAAAATGGAATTTTTGAATTAAAATTGATGTAGGTAGGAGTTATTTTTTATTGTTTTTAAAGCAAGGATATTATTTTGCATGCCAAATGATTACATTAAATTGCTACCAAATCACATGATTTTCAATTTAGTCATTTCACCCCCAAAATTGACACACCCTATTGTAACAATCTTCTTTGGTGTTATGATTATTAAATAGTGTATTTATTTTACTTCCAATTAACACTTAAAATAAGAGAAATTTGTTTTTAAATTTACACGATTAGCATAAGTTTTTTTTTTTTTAAACAAAAACAGCTGGTGTCAGAGTTGCCAGCAGGCAACATATATATATATATATATATATATAAGCACACCCGACAAAAAATTAGTCACCCCTAATAGCACCGATAGTAGGAAGTTCAAGGTCACACAGAGGGCGCTGATGTAGCATTGGTAAGTGACAAGTGAGCACACACAGGATCATATCTGTTTCGTGAGGTGGGGAAGAACAAAGTGTGTGTTGGATATAGTCTGCAAAATGGGTCGTGAGGCAGACGTTACTCAGTGGCAAAAAGGAGCCATCGTGTTTGGCAGAGCCCACGGACACAAAATGTCTGAAGTAGCCCAATTTGTTGGTGTGTCAACGCGTACTGTCCAGCGATTTACAAAGAGTGGTGTAGTTCGCAATCAACTGACAATCGACGCGTACTGTGGCCGGAAAACAATTCTCGACAAGAGAGGCCGCCGCCATGTTTCTCGTCTAGTAACTGCAAATCGTTTTCAAACCAGAGAACAATTGCTCCAAGAAACCAATGAGGTTCTCCAGCGACCAATTTCCGAACGGACATTGTGACGAGAACTGCATGCGATGGACATCTGGAGCAGGGTACCACGGAAGAGACTGCTGTTAACAGCAAGTAAAAAATTGGCACGTTATAAATGGGCTCAGAGGCACAAAAACTGGACTGCGGCAGATTGGAAACGTGTAATTTGGTCCGATGAGTCCCGTTTTTGTTTGTTCTCCAATGATGGGAGGCGACGAGTACATCGCAGGTCCAATGAAGCCTTTAATCCTGAATGCATCGAAGGTGTTGTTCAGGCTGGAAACAGAAAGTGAAGCGCAGGAATAGACACCCACGGACTCTGGCGGAACTTCGGCGACCGGCTGATGAACGAGTGGAAGCAAATCGATGTTCATACATGCACAACCTCGTAGAGTCTCTCTGCCTCGCCGGATTCGTGCGGTTATCAAGGCCAGAGGCGCCATCACACATTTAGGTACATTCTGAGAGGGGTGACTAATTTTTTGTCCGGTGCTTATATATTATATATATATAATATATCATATGTATATATATATATATATGTTATATTAATATATATATGTTTATATATATATATATATGTTATATATATATATATATATTATATTATAGATATATATATATATATATATAATATGTTATATATATATATATATTATATATATATATTATGTTATATTTATATATATTATATTATAATATAATATATAATAT